>VCHN02000014.1:164213954-164518566 GCA_007115665.2 Sequoiadendron giganteum
TTTAGGAAGAGCCTTAGTAAATATATTAGCAATCTGATCCTTTGTAGGAACATACTCAAGCTTTGCTTCATTCTCCATAACCTTCTCTCTCAAAAAGTGATACTTGATAGATATATGATTTTTCCTTGAATGCATCACTAGATTCTTTGAAATGTTAATTGCACTTGTATTATCGTAGAAGATAGATATAGGTTCATCATATACAACTCTGATATCCTTCAATTTCTTTTTCATCCACAATACTTGTGTACAATATGATGCTACTATAATATATTCAACCTCTGCAGTAGACAAAGAAACTGAATCCTGTTTCTTACTTAACCATGACACCAATCTACATCCAATAAAGAACACACCACCACTTGCACTTTTCCTTTCATTAACACAACCGACCCAATCTACATATGTATAAGCAGTTAATGTGAAATCAATATCCTTAGGATACCACAAGCCATAATCCAATGTGTCTCTTAAATATCTAAATATCCTTTTCACTATAGCAACATGTGTTTCTTTAGGATCTTCTTGAAATATAGCTACAATACAAACTACATGCATGATATCTAGTCTAGTAGCAGCTAGATATAATAGTCTACCAATCATAGATCTATACTTTCTCTGATCAACCTTAGGTGATTCATTATCTTTGCTCAATTTACAACCAACCACCATAGAAGTACATACTAGTTTGGATTCATTCATTCCAAACTTCTTCAACATCTCTTTGACATATTAGATTGTGAGATGAATATCCTTTTATCTATTTGATTGATTTGTAGCCCAAGAAAGAAATTCATCTCCCCAAACATTGACATTTCAAACTCTTTTTGCATTTCCTTTGAAAACTTCTTACACCTAGCCTCATTTCCACCAAAGATAATATCATCCAAATATAAAACTGCTATCAAGATTTTGTCTTCCTCAATTTTAAAGTAAATATTTCTATCTACGATGCCTTTATTGAATCCTTGTTGTCTCAAGTACTTGCCCAATTTTTCATACCAAGCTCTAGGAGCTTGCTTCAATCCATATAGTGAATTTTTCAACTTACATACCATACTCAGTTGATTCGACAACTAAAATCCTTCTAGTTTTTCCATGTAAACCTCTTCTTCCAACTCTCCATTCAGAAAAGTGGACTTCACATCCATTTGATAAACCTTAAAATATTTATGTGCTGCAAATGCCAAAAACATTTTGATAGCTTCCATCCTAACCACAAGAGAAAAAGTCTCCTCAAATTTTTTACCTTCCACTTGTGAGTAACCCTTACACACAATTATTACTTTATTTCTTACTACTTCTCCATTCTCATTCATCTTGTGTCTGAATACCCACTTAGTTCCAATTATGTTCTCGTTTGTTAGTCTAGGAACTAGTTCCCAAGTTTGATTCTTCTCGATTTTCACAAGTTCTTCCATTTCCTTCATCCAATGTTCATATTTACATGGTTCACTCACTATTTAGGTTCAACTGTAGAAAATAAACATAGACTTGCCTCAACTTTAGCAACTTTTCTTCTTGTCAATACAACTTTACTCTTGTATCCAATGATTTGATCTTTAGAATGATTATTTTGCACATACTTAGGGGTTTTAGGGATCTTCTCTGGAGCTTCTTCCTCTTCATTCTGCACTTCTTTTCCATCATCTTTTTATTCTTCTTCTCTACAATCAAGTTCATCTGACACATATCCATCCATTGAAATTGAATTTTGCAAGTTTTCATCAACTTTAACATTTGCACTTTCAATTATATTTCTTAGCCTTTTGTTGTAACATCTATAATCTTTTCTTCTAGTAGAATATCCAAGGAAGATACCTTCATCAGACCTTGCATCGAATTTTCCTAAGTTTTCATCTTCTCTTTTAATATAACATTTGCTTCCAAATAGTCTAAAGTACTTCACTGTAGGAATCATTCCATTTCATAGCTCATAGGGAGTCTTTGTGTTGTTAGCTTTAGCTTGATCTCTATCAAGTATGTAAACAGTAGTATGAATAGCTTCTCTCCAATATAATTTCAGTAGATTTACCTCTTTCATCATATTCCTTGCAGCTTCTTCAATACTTCTATTTTTACTTTTAACAACTCCATTCCGCTAAGGAGTTCTAGGGGCAAACAAATGTCTCTTTATTCCATGAACTTCAAAAAACATGTTAAACTCATTGGAGTTGAATTCACCACCTCTGTCAAACCTCAAAATTTTTATTTTCAAATCCATTTAATTCTCAACCATAGCTTTAAATGCCTTGAATAATGCATCAAATTTCTCTCTAAGAAAAGTAACCCATATCATTCTAGAGTAATCATCAATCAAAAGCATAAAGTACATGTCACCTTGTAGACTTCTCACCCTTGTAGGACCACAAATATTTTTATGCTCTAATTCCAATAGTATGATAGCATATTGTTCCTTTTCCTTGAAGCTACTTGATTGACAACTCTCATGAACAAAATTGATAGGTTTTGTGATTCTTGGTAAATCTCTCACTGCATGAATTGAACTAATTCTTTCCAAATTATTAAAATTCATGTGACACATCCTCCAATTCCATAACAAACTATCATTAATTTGATACATAAGGCAATGCCCATCAACACCCTTAAGCTGATATATGTTTCCATCTATTCTCTTACCAACAAAAATCACAGGTCTAGACCCTTTTCTGATCTCACATGTTTCATCCTTAAAGATAAGCTTAAATCCCTTGCTACACATTTTTTCAACACTCAAAATATTATGCCTTAAACCCTTAATATAGTAAACATTATCAGTGTTATGCTTGCCATCAAAACTGATTGAACCTATTCCGCAAATCTTAGCTCTTGAATCATCTTCAAATTTAACTAATCTTCCATCATAATTTTCAAGTTTAACAAACTTACGTTTGACTCCAATCATGTGATTAGAGAAGCCACTATAAAAAACCTAGTAGTTCTTAGCCTCTTTGACATGAAAAGTAGATACCAAAGTACCTTCAATCTTATCCTTCATCTCCAAAATAATTTCCTTCACACAACTTTCACACTTAGCTGAACCAAATTCTTCTTTTATAGCAAAAATAAAACATTCATTATCATGAAAATCTCCATAATTAGATTCATCATAAAAAATTCTAGTATCTTCTCTTACATAGTAAACTTTCTTAATCATTTTTCCTTTGTTTTCCTTATTCTTCTTGTTTATAGCTCTTTTGAGATATCTTGAAGCATAATGACATATACCACCATAGCTAAATCATTTGAAAGGTAATTTACCTTGATACTTATCAGTGCCCTTTTTCATTTTCCTCAAAAATATAGCTTCCAAATCATCAAGATCTTCTCCATCTGAATCTTCAACCTTTTTTGATTTACTAGCCTTGAAAGAAGTCTCTACCTTTGTACATTTCTTTATTTTTCTCATTTCAAATGCAATTAGTGTATCGATCGATTGATCTCTGGAATAATTGTCAAAATCTACAGTCTCCTCAATAACAAATACCTTTTCACTGTAACAATCAGGAAGTGATATGATAAATTTCTTCACTACTTTAGATTCGTTAACTGCTACACCAAGGCTTCTCATAGCACTAACCAACTCATCAAATCTTTGTATGCAACCTTTAATTGTTTCATCCTCAGAAATTTGCATCATTTCAAATTGTGCCTTCAAGTGCTGCAACTTTTCTTTTTTGACCTTTAGATCACCTTCATAAATTCTTTCTAGCTTATCCCAAACCTCTTTAGCGGTCTTCAAAGTCATAAATTTTACTAATTCAGTATTTGAAGGACTATTCACAATAATGAATCTTGCCTTATCATTGATCTCATGTGCCTTAATCTTTTCACTTGTACTTCAACCATTTAGAGGAGGAGTATATGTAGTTTGATAAGCCTTCTCAATATCGTATCCTTGAGCTGCCAAATATTGTTCCATGTTTGTCTTCCAAAATGCATAATTTGTGCTATCGAATCTAGGACATTCCAAAGCAACCTTGTTCACCATCTTGGAACTACCTTAAGCGGTTAAGCTCTTCTCCAAGGAACCTTTCTTTGATACCAATTGTTGAAATGAACAAGACATTTGAGAGGGGGTGAAATAGTTGTAGAAAATTAAACCTTCAAAACCCTTAATAGTAATCATATCCACAAGCATTCATTAAAACCTTATTCTATTAGTATGATTAAACATGAAATGAAGATAACATAAACTAAATTAACAACACCATACACAAGAGAACACCAGATTTATGTGGAAAACCAAATAAGGGAAAAACTACGGTGAGGATTAGCTTGCAATATAAGTAATAGAGAAATCGGTACAAGGGCTCATTGCCAAAAGATGACACACTATCCAAAAAGGCTCACAACTAGGGCTCACTGCCATAGAAAGAAATACAAGAAGATAGAAGAAGAATGTTACACAAAGAAAACTTCTCAATGCAACAAGGAACCCACCACAATTTCTTGCACACTCTCATAGTCTTGCATGAATGATTTTAGATGCCTTCAACTCACTGCCTTTAGGATTCCTAACATTGAAATTCACACCGCTCTGCTCAAATTCACATCGCACACATTACTCGTGTCAACCTTGCATCTATCTTGCTTCTTAATTATTTCTCATCCCTCAACTCACAACACACCATACATATTTATGTCAACTTGAACCTCAAAAACCTTCCCCAATGTCGTTAACTAGCTGTTATATATACAAATTCAAAATAGGTCGGCACCTAAACATTCTCACGGTGGATAGGAACGAAGGTGACCTATATAAATCCTTAACTAGGACCCAAATAGATCTAGACACACCTCAACATGCTTTCATAATCTTGCATGAAGTTTCAAACACAAGGTCGGCCAATACCCATGCAAAACACAATATACATTAAGTACATGCTTCCTCGAATCAACCCGAGAATTCCAAACAACATAATTTACTTGAAAATGATCCATAATAATCTACGAACTACTTAAGATTCATGAAATACCTCATCCAAGATTGCATCATACAAATAATTTATTTCAAAACAACTGGTAACCATTATTTGCATACTGATAAATGAAACTCACTCTACTGCACCCAATAAAGTAAAAAATTGAATATAGAAATATATAATCATTATAAAAAACTTCCCAAGTCTGCATAACCTGAAGCCAAATAGCGGAGAAACGTGGAGAAAATACATTTCTCCCAACCCACAAAAAAAATCACTAAAAAACTGGTTCACACACTAGTGAAAATATCTCACACTATACAACGATCCAAAAACCCAAATTATGAATATAGCAACCTTTGACAACCTTGAATAACCTGTAATATCTGTATAGGTATAGAATCAACATAGAAGAAATGTGAAGCACAATACTAGAGCACACTATGAAAACTTGCACAACATAGTTTACTCTTTTTATCAAAAGCACTTGGAAAGCAAGTATCATCTCAATTCATTACTTCATTCTAGCTCATCTTTAGACTCTACAATAAAAAGATAGCTCCATGTATTCACAACACTTCCTCAAGGTTCTTTTTCTAGTATTTTTGGGATATTGTTGTGAAGGATGTTGCAGATGCTACTAAAGAGTTTTTTTGGCAATGGTAATCTTCTAAAAGAATTAAACTCCTCTTTTATTGTTTTGGTTCCTAAGAAGTTGGGGGCCTCCTCTTTTGATGAGTTTCACCCTATAAGCTTGCGTAACTCCATCTATAATATTTTTTCTAAAGTGTTGGTGGTTAGATTATAGAGGGTTTTGCCTCAAATTATCTCGATCCATCAAAACAGGTTTGTTGCTAGTAGGGAAATTCTTGATTCAATTCTTACTATTCATGAGAACATCCAATCCTTATCTATCAACAAACACACAATTTTTCTTTTGAAGTTGGATCTACTCAAAGCTTATGACAGAGTTGATTGGGGTTTCCTTCTAAATATTTTGAAAGCTTTTGGCTTCTGGGAGAAGTTGGTATTGTTGGTCTCTCAGTTGATTTCCACTTCAAAGTTTTTTGTTCTTGTTATTGACTCCCCTTCTCTTTTTGGTTGTTCGATGGGATTGTGACAAGGAGATCCCATCTCTCCTTTTCTCTTTATAATAATGGTTGAATATTTGGGTCAATTTATTCAAAGTTTTATTAATACTGGTTAGATGTCGGGGTTGTCTCCTTCTTCTCAGAATCATATTTTCCCCCACCAATAGTTCATGGATGATACACTATTCTTGGGGATTCCTCCATCAAAGAAGCTAAAGCTATCAGATTTATTCTACATAAATATGAAGCAACTTCTAGGAAAAAGATTAGTTTGCCTAAGAGTGTTGTATTTTTTTCCAATACTCTTGAGCATAGGCAACAGAGAATTATGTGGATTTTGTAGTGTCAGATTGGGGATTTATTGTCATCTTATCTAGGCCTCCCATTGTGTTCTAATGCTATTCCTAATTCCTTCTGGCATATTTTGGTTGATAAGTTTAACTCTAAATTGGCTGGATGGAAAGGGGCTTTGCTGAGTCAAGCTAGGAAAGTCCAATTGATTAAATCTACCTTCCAAAATATTTTGGTCTATGCTCTTAGTATTTTTCATATGTAATAGAAGTTTGTGGATAAGATTGAAATTATTTAGAAGAATCTCCCTTGGTCTAGGGTTGAAGAGAAGAAAATATTGCACTTGGTTTCTTGAGATGATGTTTGCAGGCCTAAGAAGGTGGGTGGCTTAGGTATTTTTAAAATAAGAGAATTCAACATAGCCTTACTTGCTAAGCAATTGTGAAACCTTATCTCTAGTAACAGTGAATCAAATCATATTATTACTAGTAAATATCTCAGGGGAGTGGATCATATCAGAAGGCTTCTTGCTAGTGGATTCTCCCCCCTTGAGGTTCTACTCTTTCAAAATTTATGGTTAAGGCTAGAAATATTGTTTCTAAGGGATTGCAGTGGAAATTAGGGAATGGTAGAAGAATTCTCTTCTAGGATGATTGTTGGTTTGGGAATGGGTCACTCAAAGATGAGCCTTGGGCTCTCCCTTTCATGGATCTTTGTATTCGATGATTTGATATATTTATTGATGGTGCCTCATGGAAAAGGATACATGAGTTTGACCCAGGTTTGGAAGTCCTTTTCAAAGCCTTATCTTCTATTCATATCCCTCTTTTGCTTCGATTGACAAGGTTGTTTGAAATTTTTCTTCCAATGGAAAATTATTTGTATCTTTGGCCTTTTATCTTTAAGTTTATTTTATCAACCCTGTCCCTTTTTGGGCTTCTCTTTGGTTTCCCAAGTTGATTCCTAAGGTGAATTTATTCTTTTGGTTATCTTGCCAAAATGAACTGTTGACCATTGATAATCTTGTGAAAAGAGGTTTTATGATGCGTACCATATGTTTATTTGTGTGAAGAAGATGTAGTGGATTCGTATCCTCTTTTGATTGGTTGCAGGTATGTGAGGGAGGTTTGGGCTCATGTGCTCTCTCTCTGGAATCTGAGCTAGGTTTTTCCTTCCTCGACTGGGTACTTGTGGTCTCAATGGGTGGGCCCTTCTTCTAATCCTGCTTTTCTTTTCCTTTGGTCTCTCTATGTTCCTCATCTTGCATGGGGAATTAAATTGGAAAGAAATAATAGAATCTTCAGGGAATTTCCCCTTCCTTCTATCTATTTGGATTTTAAGATACGTGTGATTATCAAAGAGAACTCTCTATATGAGGTTTCCTTTCAAAATGGTCCTAATATTGTGGTGTTTCCAATGTTTCATGTAATTGGAATTTTCTTTGTGATATCTTCCTTCCTTTGAAAAAAGGTAAGGCTTCCAGGAAAGATGTTGCTTGGAAAGCTCCTCCTATTGGTTGGGTGAAAGTCAATTTTGATGGAGCTGCTAAAGGTAATCCGGGTCATGCTGGTTATGGGGGAGTGTTGAGAGATTCTAATGGTAGGTTTGTTTCCGTGGTGGTGCTCCCTTTGGGAACCCAAACAAACCACTTTGTGGAAGCTTCAACTACCTATAATGGGTTGAAGTTAGCTCAGTCTAAAGGTTTCAGGAAGGTTTGGATTGAGGGTGACTCCCTAAATGTTATTAATAACCTAAAGAAAGCCACCCCTCCTTCGTGGACAGTTGAATCTCTCATTTTGGATGTTGTGGATATCTTGAGCTCCTTTGATCAATGCTTCATTTCCCATATCTTTAGAGAGGGAAATTATCTTGTTGATGTTTTTGCTAACATTGGGGTTAATTATCATATAATATGGGAATGGAACGAACCCCTCCCCATTAAAGCCCCAACTAGTTTAGATCATGATTTACAAACATGCTGAGGGGGCTCTTTTCATCATTAGCTTATATCACATGAACTTGTTTATGTGGGAGATTAATTCTTGGTGTGATATCTATTTTGTATTTTCCTTGTGTTTTGTTGGTTTAAAAATCATCCGTAAGGAGCGACTTTCAAGATTAGTTATTACCCCTGTAGACACCCAAAAATTTCCTCTTACAACACCTTATCACAACATTACATCATTTAGACATCTTGTAGCATGTTTTTCCCTAGGAACCATTGTCATCGTCTAATTAGTTAAATAAATCTTATTCATTTGACTAATTTTATTTATAGTTGGATGTACCCTTTCATCATGGGATGCTTTAGGCTTAATACTAAATCTTCATCTAAACCTAAACCAATAATCACACTTAAGAGAGCTCCTAATCACATTCCATTGCCTAAACCTGGGGATATATGTCAAAAGGAAAATCCAAAGCATGACATCATAACTTCATCCTTATGTCAAGATCAAGGTATTTCTTGTGAACCCATTCCATCCCATGATCGTATTCTTACATCTATTAAAGAAATCCTTCTAGATAACCATTGCATCTAGGATAAATCTATCTTTGATCAAGATCCTACCATTGATCATGAAATCCAAAATGATCCCCTTTCATATCAGGAGTAAATTATCCCTTCCATACCATCTCATAATCTTACCATATCCAACCCATTTGATGATCCTAGCATATCCACCTCGTATCATGATCCTATTATAACACCTCCATGGCATGACCCTAGTCCATCACAAGAACAAATATTTCCATTCATTACCCCATATAATGATATCCCTCCCAATCAAGATCAAGATGTCACATCCACTCCATCACATGATACCCTTCCATCTCATGATTCCTCTCTAATTTAAGATCAAAGTCTAACTTCTATTCCATGAAATGATCCTCTTTCTCTAAGTCAAGATCAAAGCATCCCTTCATCTCATGATCCTACCTTAAGTCAAGATCAATGCACCACTTTATCTTCATGTCATGATCCTAATCCTCCACAAGATCCCATAAACCCATATCAAAGCTGTCCATGAAGCCCACACCTATAAAATGGGATCCTCCACCTTTATCCACTCCGGTTTACTTCCAACACCTATCCTTTCATCCATATCATATCCTCCCCAAAATGGACTCATATCTTGTTTCATAAACAATACATATCCAATTGGAAAATGAATATGTCAAAGTATGAATGACAAAGGAAAAGGATTGGGCCTTCATGAACAAGGTATCCTAGAACCCCTTTATATCAATAAAATTCATATTATCATGGCCTTGGTTATACACCTCATGCTCAAGACATTGGTACCCATCGTAAGTCCAGATTCCATCAGAATAAACCTACGTATCCTAGTCCATCAAACCTTCCATCTATCCTAGCTCCTTATCCTTGTCCATCAAACCTTCCATCTATACTTGGTCCTTATCATCCAAACCCTAGTTCATCAACCCTTCCATCCATATTGGGGCCCTACATCCCTCCATATCCTATCCATCAAGAACAAAAAAGGCACACATACTTGATGCCCTCTCAAAATTCTACCGACATTAACCCATCCATAATACCTTCATATTATTCATCTCCATCCACCCATCCCATTGCTCTTGGAAGCAATTTGGGTGCCAAATTTCAAAAGACTTCCATATCAAAATCCACATGTATATCAAAGGATCAACATGTCTCCTTGAAGCAACATGCAAAAATAAAAGAAAATATGATCCAAATTCAAAAGAAAAATCCAAAAGGCCACAAAGGCCCATCAAATATCAAAAGGAAAAATTTCAAAGGCCATAAAGGTCTATAAAGAAAAAATAAAAATATCAAAGGCCACAAAGGCCTACAAAGAAAAAATCAAAGTCAAAAGCTATGTGGATTCGTAAAAGTCTCATAGAAACAATAAAATATAAATTGTCATCCAAATTTTCTAATCCAAAAGCTTCCTCCAATCTTCCATCTAAAAACCTGTCACCTTCAAACTCCATTTTTCATCCATTACTCCACCACCCTTTAAGGTGTGTGTCGATGTTGATCTTTCCATCCTTTCCATCTATCCATCAACAAGCCTTCCAACCTCCTATCCATTATCCAAAATCCATCATCCATTATCCTCCTTTAATCCAAACCTTTGCATAAGTCCTTAGCTTCTTCCATCATGCCATTATTCTGCCAACATTTATGAGTCTAATTACCATTGCCATGGTTTATTAGGGCACATATTCAAGGGATATTAGTCATGAAGCTTGATGCTTGAGTCCTTCCTTCATATTCCTATCCACATTCTATCTTCCATATTCCTTTTGCACTTTACACTTGGGGGCAAGTTTCGTCCATCCTGTCATTCATAACCATTATCCTCTTTACGTTCATCCTTTACCTTTCCACCTTTGATATTAACAAGTTTAAGGATCTTCTTGAATGTCATACATCTTATCCTATACACTTTATCCATATCTTCCATAACATATCTTTTACCTTATCTATATTCCATCATTCTATCTAAATACATCCTTTCTTCCCTTCCTTGGTCTTGATGAGGAATAGGAAAAAATACTTAGGCATTTGTGTCCATATCTTATCTAGTTGATCTTGATAATGCTATTCATTAGCCTTATCCTTGCATTATTCTATTAAAATGTCCTGAAAAAAATCCCTAAAAATCATAAACTGTCCTGAAAAAATCTTAAAAAATCAAATATTTTGAAAATACAAAAAAAACAAAATATCCCCAAAAATACAAAAAAATGGAAAAAGGTCTTAAAAGACAAAAAAAAAAAATAGCCAACAAAAATCCAAGCAATAAAATCAATCCATCCAATCACTTCTTCCAATTTCATCTAATCAATCATCTTCATCAAATCCATTCATCCATACATCAAATCATCTTCAATCATTCCAAGCAACAATCCAAATGCAATTCATCATCAATCCATACCAATCAAGTCAATCAATCTTGTCAAATTATCCAATTGCATCAATGGTATTGATCCTAATATGTCATAAACTGAATCAACCAATCAACAAATCAAGTATCATCATCCTTGTGTTTATGTAGGGATATATCGTTCCCCATAATGACAACACTATAATCATCATCAATCAATCAATTAATCAACGATTTATAGCTTGGTAGGGGAAATACCTTGTTTGTTTTTGTATCATTTGTGTATGCTTTCTTGTGAGTGATATCATTTTATCTTGCATTTATATCAAATGCGTATCATTCCAGCTAATATTCATATCTTGTGTATGTTGGAATAGATTTTTGCACTATCCTTTGCATCTAAGGTCATATCATACCTTTTGTGCATTAGGACTTTAGTTCTCTAAGTTTACTCCCTCATACATTTAGACAAGGTTATATTATGCTGGGTCATGAGACACATCGTCACCTTGGTCCTTATACCTTGGTGCATAACATGTAGTGCTATATCAAACACCACAATTTCTCACTTTCTTGTAGGATAACATATTATCCATCTCTTTATTCATATTTTATCATTTCATCCATTTCGAGAGCATACCCATGTTCTTCCAACTCGCCTATTCTCTCGAGGGGGCATCATCATCCTATCTTTCTATCGCCATCCATTTTCCTCTATCCATACCTTAGCTTCTTTGAAATGATGTTACTTGACACAAATCTCATCATCTCGAACATCATCTCAAAGAGGGGGAAAATGTAGACACCCAAAAATGTCCTCTTACAACACCTTGCCACAACATTACATCATTTAGACATCTTGTAGCATGTTTTTCCCTAGGTACCCATGTCATCATCTAATTAGTTAAATAAATCTTATTTATTTGAATAATTTCATTTATTCCCTTTCTATTCATAATCCCTTCGTTCTTCTAATGTTAATTAAATAATTTATATTATTTAATTTATTAAATCATTTCTATTCATAATCTCTTCGTTCTTCTAATGTTAATTAAATAATTTATATTATTTAATTAATAAAATCCTAAAAAGATCTTCTCGCTTTCTTTCCAAAATTGGAACTCATGTGTATCTAATTAATTTATTTAATTAGATAATTCATCAATTATGCCTCGCATATTTTTAGGATTTATTTCCTTTCAAACATAAAATCAAATATTTCTATCTTTTCAAATCTTATCTTATCTTGTTGTATTTCCTCTTTTGTCAAAAATCAAATCCTTATCAAATCTTATCTCCGTCCACATCAAAGCTCTATAAATACAACCTCTTAGAAGCCATTTGGGGATTCGATTCTTCAAGCATCCTTATGTTGTCAAAATCATTATTGAATCTTTCATCCATCCCTATCTATCATCCTCTATATATCACCTTCAACATATCATTATGCTACTGAATTGAGCAACCAATATTCCTCCAACAATCAAAACCTTCAAAATATTGCATTCTCATGCAGGGTTAGAAGAGCAATGGAGATAAATCGAGAAAAATGTGGAGATCGGTTTGTGTTTTTGTTTATTATTTTGATTTTCATGTTGTCTCATGCTTCATTGTTCTTGTTAGGGTATCGTTATTGATATTTATACATTTACCCTGATTTAAGATTTTCACCCTAACTACAACCCCCTTATGTTTCGACACTTCTTTGCATGTTTTGCAATTGGATTGCAGCTGCACATCAAGCTATACAACTTTTTTGGGTTCATTTTGAGAAATTTAGTACCGTCTTTCCTCTTCATATTGCTCAAATTTGCACAATAGCTATATTTACAACAGTTAGGATCATTATTTATGAAATTTATGTTTTTGTAGGCTTCTCTCACAATGGAGAAGGTTCTCCATTGGGTTTGAGGGAGGTCATATTCTTGTTTTATGAAGTCCCAAGGTATTACAACACAATCCTAGATAATATCCTTGAAGGTACAAATACCTTTCTTTGCCCATGACTTGGCATAGCAACCTTGGAGTAAGGCTAGAGATTTGTTTTTGTGAAATAAATTCCACCAGACCTATTCACTTTTTTTTATTGTTATCAGTCAAAAGAAATTCCCTTGCTTGTTCCCAAGCCTTCCAAATCATCCTGAAGATTATAGAGCCATTCAGTTGGCACGGGAAAGGACCTACCAAGGAGTCACTGACTAGTAAATTCTTCCATTTTTTTTCTTTTTCTGGAACAACTATTTCAATGTTATACTTGATAAGTATTTTCCAAGGCTTATCCCCTTACATTTCCTTTAGGAACCACTTCACATCTAATGCAATTCCTTGCTATTTTAAGTCCTTCAACCCAAGGCCACCCACCTCTTTACTTCTTGTGCACAAATCCTAGTTGACGAAATGCTTTTCCTTGATCCCTTGTTGTTAGACCAAAGATAGTTCCCAATTTTCTTTTGGATTACCTCATTTTGGTACCTATTGAAGAGCCACATAGAGGAGTAGTATATTATATATGAGGAAAAAATATTTTGACAAACTTGGACCTTCCCAGCTAGGTATAGGTAGAGCTTATTCCATTTATCAATCTTCTTTTCAACTTTAGATTTAACCTAGTTCCACATTTATTTTAGGTTGGGGTTGATTGCAAACAGGATAACCAAGTACCTTACTTGCAAATTAGGACCCCTCACTATAGTTCATATTGGCTAAACCAATTAGGTGAGGCCTCATTCTAGGCTAGCATAATTGATTTACTTTTAGAAAATTTGACTCCTCAGGCCTCACAAAAGGTATTTAATTTTTGCATTAGAAAATTCATATTTTATTTTTCCAACTATACAAAAATAATAGTATCATCTACAAAGTGTATGTTGAGTAGTTCTTGACTACTGGGTAGAGTAATTCCTTTTAATTTTGGTCCTTCAAATTTATTTCTAAGGAAGTAAAAAATTGCTTCAAATGCAATCACAAACAATGTTGGGGCAAGAGGGCATCCTATCCTTATATAATTTGGAGAGAAATGGGTTGGGATAAGGTCCCATTCACATCAAATTGGGCATTCACATCTATTAGGAGTGTGCTTACCATTTTGCATAATTCTTTTGGGAAATCGAATGCCTCAAGAGCTCCTAACATAAAGAAATTTTGTTGTATGCTTTCTCAAAATCTACCACAATCATACCAACATTTTGATTTGAGGATTTGACCTAATCCATTGCTTCCCAACCTATTATAAGGTTTTCCATAATGTATCTCCCCTTGATGAAGCCTATTTGAGAATACTGAATAATTAAAGGGAGAATTTCTCTCAACCTTAAGGCTAGAATTTTTGCCAGGATCTTATAGGAAGCAATTAGGAGCATTATAGGTTTCCAATTTTTGACTAAGGACTTATCCCCATCTTTTGGGATTAATTTTATTATTCCCTTATTAAGTTATTCTCCTAGTGAACCTTTGGAAATAGCTTCATTATAAACCAACAATAGATCTTTTGAAATCCAATTTAAGTTTTTTTTATAGAATTCAATAGGAAGGCCATCCAGCCCGAGGAACTTATCACTACTAAATGTTTGTATTTTACATTCAATTTCTTATTATATTATTTATTTTTCAACTTGAGAGCTATTTTATCAAAAACTAATTTAGGGATCAAAGAATTATAAAACCTTCTAGCATTAAGAGATTGCTCATTCTGGTCTTTTGGGGTAAAGAGGTTTTTGCAAAAGAGGCTAAACTACCCTAGAATTTCTTCTTGATTAGAATTTATGTTTTCACCATCCCACATGCATTCTATGCTTTCCTTAAAAAATAAATCTTTAATGTAGTTAAAGAAAAATTTAGAACCTTTATCACCATTATTAATCCAATTGATTTTAGCCCTTTTCCTTAAGCCTTGAACTATCTTAGTTTGTAATTTCCTCAATGAGTCTTTTCACATAATTACCTCCTCATTCAAGTTTGAATCTCGAGGATTTAATTGAATCCTATTTTCTAGGGAAACAAGCTTTTCCTGAAGATTATTTTATTTTTTTCTTTGGTCCATCACTTTTTCTTCCCAATTGTTGGTAGAATTTGGACCATGTTTTTACATTGTTGTTCTACCTTTCAATTTTAGTTTCATTTTTTTGGAGCCATTTATTAATATCTGTAAGGGTAAAAATAACATTATTGCACTCCTCATCCTTTAAGAGTTTGGTATTTAGTATTTATTTCACACCTCTTTTGGGTTCTTGAGAGACTTGGCTTGCTAGCATGATTTTGGAGCTAATGGGATGATGGTTTGGGA
The DNA here is from genome assembly GCA_007115665.2 of Sequoiadendron giganteum. Lineage (NCBI taxonomy): Eukaryota > Viridiplantae > Streptophyta > Pinopsida > Cupressales > Cupressaceae > Sequoiadendron > Sequoiadendron giganteum. The sequence continues at coordinate 164,229,424 of VCHN02000014.1, forward strand.
GAGAGCACAAATAAACCTTAAATTTTTGTGTCGTCATCTATTTTGTCAAATAAAAAGTACTCTTTATTTGCATAAAATATTTCTAAGAGATAGTAGATTCTTTTGTTACCTTTTTGTGAATTGTACTGGAGATATACCAAATTTAATTATTGATTTTTCCCTCTTCTATAGGATCATAAAGCTTTAACTTTGATTTCAATTTATCCCAAAAAAATTCTTATTCCCTTTTCAATCAAACTCCAACCCTCCACTTTTATCTTGCATTGTCTCAACCATGTTAAATCACCACCAATAATCCAAGGGAGGCCAAGAAGCTCATAGATCCATTTAAAAAGGGAAATTCTTTCTCTATAGTCAGTTGCAACATAAACTGAGCATATATCAAATTTAAAATTATCTTTCTCTATGACTATCCATGCTGCCTTGTTACAAGGGGAGGTACCATATGTTGAGACATAATTGCTCCACCTAATGGCTAGGAGGATATCCACACCCCTTTGCCTCTGCCATACTTAGAGTAAAATTGAGCGGCATCTTTCCACAGGAATTTGAGATCCAAGGTGTTCAGTTGACTGCTTTTACTTCTTGTAGGAGGACAATGTCTATTTTTTCCATATTTAGATACCTTCTAATTATATATTTTATATCAGGGGACTCAAGCCCCTTGATGTTCTAGCTAATGCAATTAGGATGCACCATCTTCCATAATCTAAGGTTCTTTTGCACCATTTTAGAAATTGTTGAAAAATTTAGGGAGGTCCTCTTTTGTAAATTTATTATTTAATTTAGCATAAGGACCTCTCTCCTCCTTTCTATATTGTTTTTTTCTTCTCACTGGTTTAATTGGTTTATCTGCAGGGATAAATTTAAGAAAGCCCCCCCTCGACGAAGGTGTAAAATCTTGGCGAATCTTTCCTTTTATTTGAAATAAATTATTAATTTTCTTGGCGAATCTATGCACAATATTAATTTTTTTTGTAAAATCCTAGTGAATCTTAATGAATAATTAGTAAAAATAATAATCACAGTGGCGAATCCTAGCGAATAATCACTAAAAATATTAATTACAATGGCAAATCTCTCCTTTAAAAATTTGCATAGTTGGTCAGCGCAATCCCCCCATATTTTTTTTGTTTTTTGTAATATTGAAGTAGGCGCCCGAGGGCGGTAGCCACCATCGGGGTCAAGGGGGCAGAGCCCCCTTGTGGGGGTTGAGGGGGAAACGCCCCCTCATGGGTTCTAGGGACAACATAAATTCACTATAAAAAATGCATTGGAGCACACACCAATTAAGCATTTTTTTTAATTCTCACTTAAAAAAAAGACTATATGAAAAGTGAAATTGTTACAATCGATTAGATTTTTAATCAAATGGCTGCAAGTTAATTCTATGACTTTATATGCACGTGCCTTTTAAAAATCTTGTTGTGGCCCCAAATTTGTTTTGGGCCACATGATTAAATCTAATCATGTGGCCCAAAACAAATTTCGGGCCTCAACAAGCCTTTTAAAATGCACGTGCATATAAAGTCACAAAATCAACCTGCAACCATCTGATTAAAAAGTTAATCGATGGCAATAAATAAAAAACCTATTCAAGGCTAAAATATCCCTAAAATGAAATGGTAATTTATTATTAGTGGCGATATTGCCCCAAAATTAATGGTAGGAATATAATATTACTAGCGAATATAATTAGTATTTGTAATTATAATATAAACTATTGGCTAATCAGTTCCAATGATGCATCATTTAAAAAATAATGCATAGGTGAATTAATCGAGATAATTTTTTTTTTTGTAAAACCTTGGTGATTTAGCATCCTTTTTAGCTTGGACTATTTGCCATTTCTGGAGGTCTCGATTTCAATTATTCGCCACTAAAGTTTTCCCTGTTTATCTGTAGGTTTTGGTGGCTTTTCAAGACCTTTTTGTTCCTCTTTAGGTCGAGGAGATTTGCTTCTTAAAATATTTTCCATCCATTCAGATATGCTATTAAATGAAATGGTTAGGAACTTCTTTCCTTGATTCCATTCTACAACCTTATCAAGGCTCTAATTACTCAGTCTGCTACTTATCTCAAGTACCCAAGCGTAAGCTTCATCTTACTTAATATTGTTTGCAGTTTCGATGAAGCAAGGATTATTGGTAGCCACATTAGCCATACCATTTACTAGTTGTAACACATTTTGGTTACTTTCCATAAGAATATTTTTCTCTTTTATTAGATCTTTCTTAATTACTTCAATAGGATGGACCAAAAGCTAAAATGGAGTAATCCAAAATTGGGGTTGAAGTGGGAACATTCAAACCTAAGCATGAGTCCATAAGGACATCACTTAACCTATCCACCCCAAAGGTGATACCATTAATAATAATATTGTCAAATCCTTTGTTCCGGGAAGGCTCATTGATGCCCTCAGGGCTGCCTGACTGAAGGGAAATTTTATGATTTTTTCTTTTGTTTTTTAAAATCCTTTGCTTGATTTTATCAAGAACCAACTCATGAGCATTCTTTTTATGTTTCAATTTCTTAGTGGGCTCCCAAGCTGAAACTTGGAGATTGGTCTTTAATACAGTACTAGGGTTAGCAAATTCAGTGACGACTTTCAAGTTTGATCACCCACTAATCTCAATGTGAGATTGCTCGATTTATGCTAAAGAATCCCTTGTATCCTTATTATTATTAGACAATAAATTATGTGACAGGATTTTCACCTCTTACACTTGGACCAATCATTGAATCTTGGCCGATGATATTGTTTGAGTCTGTTAATTCTTTACGAGCAATATAGGGAAATTTCCTCTTTATGATAGGAAATTATGCCTAATACGTCCCTCTTTTATAGAGAAAACAAGCATTGATCCCACCCAAACTATTAGTTTTAATGGTGGTCAGATCTCTCTCAAACCCAAGGATAATTATTTATTTTATGACATCCACTCACAGATTTAGGGAAACAAGGACCTGAGCAACCATACTCAAAAGAGTTACATTAGTTTCCTTAGTCCTCAATAATTTTCCAATCAACAAGATTAATTCAAGGAGAAAAACCTAAAATTTTGGTGGGACGTTCCTAACCACCATCCACCTTGGATATGATAATGCCATTACTTCATCGCTTAGGGTTTCCATAGACCATGTGAGCACTTTTAAGACATATCTACCCAAACTTTAGAACTATTTGTAGGAGCTGAGATATATCTCACAAAACATGTTTGAGTCACTCAAGGACTCAAGCCTCCAAGATCATCTGCAAAAGCGAACAAAAACCTTCTACAAGAGAGAAAAACAAGAACATGAAACTATAACAATGGATGCAATATGTGGCCAATATGCAATGCTCAAGATTGAAATGATATATTGGACTTACACAACACTAAATAAGATTTGGATGAATGAAATGTGCATATGAAGCCTTGCTTATATAGGCAAGGAGATAGATAGGATTAGACAAGATCATGACAAGTGTCTTTATCCTATCACATGAGACAACTAAGTAATAACAACCTCAATGCAAATATTAAATTCATGAGAGAATTATTAAATGCCTAGACAACTAAAAATAAATAATGAGACATGGCCCCATTATAACTAGCTTCTAGAAAAGACAACTAGGAAACTTAGCTCCTAAGCAAACTTATAATAATTTGAATAGGTCCTCACTAATAACTAGTTAGGAAATAACCCCATTCACACCAACACCCCCCATAAGTGCAACTTAGGGAGTGTATCTATTATGAAAATGATGCAAGGATGGGTCCCGAAAAATGAGGCCATGTTAGGTACCCTTGTAGAAATGCAATGCAAAGAAATCTCTCACAACTGAAGAAACGGAGAAAACCTAGTGGGGAAAAACTCCTCCCCAAAAGAGAGACGAAATACAAAACAAAATACTCTCAATGATGCATGAGAAGGAAAAAAACCTATGCGAGGAAACACCACCCCCCTATAAGAGAGAAGTAGAAGAGAGACCATGCATCCCCCCCTCAATGTTGAGTTTCCTACAATGATGATAGAAGATAGACATTGAATGTTGAAGACTATCCAATCTTGTCGAACATTCCTCCCCTTAGGAAGAAGAAAACCAAGATGGTATGGAGGATATCAAGAAGATGGATGATGGATGATGTCTTTGAAGAATTCTAAAGTGTCTCCATGTCGATATCGAAGGTGTCACACTCCAAATAGGCGTTCTAGGCCACACTACTGAAGAAGACAATCCAAAATCACCTAGAAATTATTGTAGAACACAATCCAAAGACAAGGAAATCTCCTTTGAAGAAGCCTCCTCCAAATTATATCCAAAAGTATCCACACTCATATCAAACTGCAAAGAATTATCATGTAGATAATGAAAAAGAGGGTCAGATAATTCCCTCGCAACAACTAGAGAAGAATCATCTCCATCAAAGAGAAGATGCATGCAATCAATGATGTCTCCAAAATCTGAAATATGAGACTCAACAAACAACCCATCAATGTCTGTCAAGTATGCATCCCAAATGGATGTAGCTGGAAGACGATGTAGATCCTGTTGCACTTATTCACAAGAGGCCAAACTTGTGCCAGTACGAGCATCATCAAATGCAACAATAGATGGAGGAGATGAAATACAAGGCTCAAGAACGAGATCGGATGTGAGAACACCCAATTTCAAGGATCCAAATGTCTCCTCTGAATCATGGTTCACACTAGAAGTGTGATCAATAGCCGAAGGAACAATGTCACCATCAAGAGAAAAATATGCAAAAGTATACAACCAAGATGAATGATCAACCATCCTAGTAGCAATAATCTCTCTATTCTCCAAGTCTCAAATGATAACTAAATAAGGAGTGAACTCCACAGTCCTCCCATCTTCACCAAGTGTAATATGATATATGGAAAGAAGATTGTTCATCAAATGAGGAACACACAAAACATCCTAAAAGGTGTTTTACTCAAAGCTAATAGATATCTTCCCAAGTAAACTAATATATGCATTGCTTCCCATCAAAATAGGAGACATAGTGCATGGATCAAAATAAAAGAACATAGACTGCAAAGGTGCCATATGATGAGAAGCTCCCGAATCTAGAAGCCATCTCCTTGATCTTGGACTTGAAAAAGCACAAAGAGCTTTCCCTTTATTTCTTGATGTAGTAGCCAAATCAACATGAATTTTCCCTTATTAGACTATTTTGAAGATGATGAAAAAGAAGGTGGAGACTCATACATTCTAGAAGGAAAATCAATATGATTCTTTATGATAATATACTTCAACTCATCAATACCCTTCTTGTAACAATAATTTTCATCATGCCTGAGCTTCTTGCAATACGAACAAGTATACTTCTCCTTCTTAGATGATTTATCTGAGGAAGAGGATTTATCCATTGGTTGATCAAAATGTGGCTTGTTTTTTGACTTCTTCAAATTCTTATCAGTGGTATCTGATTCTTTCACCTGACTAGCCAATAATGCTTGAGATTTAGAAGACTTGATGAAACCCATCGAGATAAGTTTTTGTTGCTCATGTATCAACATCTCAAAAAATGATGCAAATGATGGTGTAGTATATACAGACCCCATTATCAACCTATGAGTATGAAATCTAGAAACAAAACCAGCATAATCAAGACCAATTTTTTTCTATGAATTGTAGACTAACTGAATGTCCTTATTAATACTACAATCTTTACATTTCTCCCTTAGATCATTAACCTTAGTGATGTATTCCTGGATGTTGTCAAAGTTCTTAGGATCAAGGCTCATCAATTCATTATCAAGTTGATAACCTCTAACTTCATCTGTAGAACCATATATTGTTTTCAATTTGTCCCAAGCCTCATGAGAATTTTTGCATGATTCAATTTAGAACAACAAATCTTAAGAAACTAGTTACGAAGACATCCAAGAGCTTTGGTATGCTCAAACATCCATTTAATATTTTTTCTCATCATCAGTAGGTTCAGGTACCTTATTCTCAACATATAGAGAGTGACCCTCATTCATTAGTATACTCCATGCATGTTGATGCCATGTTGAATAGTTATATGATGTCAACAAAGGAACCTTAGAATGATCCATGGAAAATGAAGAGAGCACAAGCAAATAGATCAAATAAATACACAAAGAGACCCCCTAAACTCACTCAATAAAGAAAAACTCCAAGAAAATATTATTTTTGTCACTTTATAATTAGTGCGATTATAGGTGCCACTTGCCAAAAATAGCGAAATGGACTTGATCTTAGCGCATACAAATTGCCAAATTTGGCCTCAAGCTCAAAGTAAATTTTTTATAAAGAATGAGATCAATGTGATCACACCACTAGAAATTAAATGGAAAATTATGCACTTTAGAAAAAAATCACTCAAAAATGTTATCGTAGAAGCGAGAACAGAGCATCAAATGTTTTGAAAAGGAGAATGACTCAACAACACCAATGAGAATCTGCAATTTATAAAAAAATCATGCACCAAAATAAAAAACCAACTACACCACTATATATAGTGTGAGATTCTACCCCAAATCAAAAAACATTTCTCAAAAAAAGGAGTTTGTATGACCAAGTTATGAGCCTTCGAAGTTTGCCTCCAAAATGAAAACTGCCAACAAAGAAGGGGTACAATTTGAGCAACCTGTTGACGACCGTTTAGCTATCAAATTTGAGACAGTAAATACTGATGGACGAGTAAATTTCAAATTTAACACAGTGTTGGATGATGTTCATTTGGTCATCAAATTTAACACAGTGTTTTCTGACAATCATTTGGCTATCAAATTTAAGATAGTCACACGAGAAAAGCTGATTTTTTTTTCTGCACAAAAATATGAAGCATTATATATGAAAATTTGGGTTTTTGGGCCTTCCAAATGCAATCATGAGGTCCGTTTTTCCCTAATATGTACCTTGCAAAAGATCAAGCTCGAATCAACCTCAAATTTGAGAAGGGGTTTTGCAACTCTGAAGCTCTGATACCATGTAGGAGTTGAGATATAGCTTGAATAAAACATGTTTGAGTCACTCAAGGACTCAAGCCTCTAGGATCATCTGCAAAAGCTAACAACAACCTTTGACAAGAGAGAAAAGCAAGAACATGAAACAACAACAATGGATGCAAGATGTGGCCAATATGCAATACTCAATATTGCAATGATATATTGGACTTACACAACACTCAACTGAGATTTGGATGAATGAAATGTACACATGGAGACTTTCTTATATAGAAAAGGAGAGAGATAGGATTATACAAGATCATGCCAATTATCTTAATCCTATCACATGAGACAACTAAGTCATAACAATCTCAATGCAAATTTTAAATGCATGAGAGAATTACTAAATGCCTAGATAACTAAAAGTAAATAATGAGAATTGGCCCCATTATAACTATCTTCTAGAAAAGACAACTAGGAAACTTAACTCTTAAGTAAAATTATAATTCCTCACTAATAAGTAGTTAGGAAGTAACACCATTCACATAAACACTATTTTCCTAAAATTTTGTTTTGCATTTCAAAATCTTTGAAAAATAGATAAATAGACCTCTTTATAGCATTCTATAGAAGGTTACTTGGGTGACAAATTTCTTGCACTAGAAATTATTAATTATTTCATTCATCAAAAAACTTCCCAGTCAAAATTTTATTGCTATCTAAAGCCACAAAGAAAAAGGCCACTTTATAGAGCCTACATTCTTCTTTCTTAATGGCTTCTTTCATATCAGAGTTAGGAAAGAGAAATAATTTATTATTGCAAGATAGGGGGACTTACCACTTCCACTTTTCAGTTCTTGGATCCCCAAACTCTTTCCATCTTGCAGTTGAATGAATTTCATAGATTCGGAATCGGGGTTCTCTTAGTACCCACCACAATATCCTTAAAAGTCTGCATATCTCTACCACCATTATTTTGTCATGTAGCCAAACCTCCCCCGCTCGAGCCAGAGTTATCCAAAGGTTCATCATTTTCCTCACATCAGATTCCATCATGAATCAAATGCCTTCCCCTCTAAATGACAGTGAGAGGGAGAGACACACTAAATAATGATAACTTACTATAGATCAAATAATCAAGAGAACACATTCACATGAATGAAATTAATGTAGACAATCATCAAAGTGGAAAGCAATGCACGAGAGAAAAATTAAGGCAAGGGTGAGCATACAAAAGGATAGATAAAACCCTTAATGGACCTTTGTCATGTTGTAAACACGTGTGCCCTCATACAAATTCTTGAAGCCCTCACCGCCTCCTCCTGAACCTCAAAATTTTTCTCAAAGTTTACAAGTTATGTTTTTTAAATTATTATCCTTATTTTCTAAATTATTATCAAATTTTATTTATTCATAAATAGTAGAGTTTAAAAAGTGGGTTATGATAGGAGATCTGTGTTGGAAGAATGGTGAAGATTAGTCTATATGTTGTCATTGATGTCACCATGTTGTTTATGGAATTAGATTGGTCTGGTACCCTGAACCAATATGAAGAACAAGTTTACATCCTCCGATGTTTGATCTAGTATTATGGTCTGCATATTCCCTCCGGTGATCATCATTGTTTAATGTTTTGAGAAAAGGTTTATGCTTACTAGAAGCATGTGTGTATGCATTCCCGTATGATCATATGATTGGATGGTATGTTGGAATTGGTTTAATGATTGTACTTTGTTATTAGGTTTATTTATGGCCGACCTAATAATCAATTAATAGTTTAACATGTATTGCAGATATATGTGCGACCTAGCTTTGGTCCCAGCCAACATAATATTGCATTCCATATGGTTGAATTACTTTTATAGAAGCTTGGTGCAAATATGTATTGCATCCAATTAGGCTGACCTAATTGATGCATGTGGATATATCAAATATATATATACAGGATGGTTTGTAGATGAAGTGGAGAGATATATGTGTTGGATATGCAAAGTGTGCGAGTAGAAGGGTGAATATTAGTTTTCCAACATGCGAGTGAATACTCTGAGCATAAATGGAACTAAATCTGCACTTGTGGTGTAACCCCATCGATTCATATTCTTGTCATAAGCCATTTTGATTCTATAATATTTTGTAGGCAGTGAGTCTCCATGTTTGGACAGTGAGTCCTTATAAGCAGTGAGCTTTTGTAATTGTCAGTGAGCCTCTTTTGTATATGGTATTGAAAAAACTATATATAGTGAGCTAATCCTCACCGTGGTTTTTCCCTCATCTGGTTTTCCACGTAAAATTTGGGTGTTCTTGTGTTGTGTGATTTCATGCTTTGTTCTTGCTCTTCTTTGTTATATGCATTCAAGTAGTTGATGATGTTTGTTCAATAATTGAAAGAAGATACTGATTCACTCCCCTCTCAATATCTTGAATATTCAACAATCTATTACATATTGCATTAGCATAAGAGCACACCATTGACATTGCATCAATATTGTATTGCATACTACCTAGTATCTTTGATCATTGTTTAATACTATTGACTTGGTAACAATGGATTGACCAAGGGAGAACAATCATATCCTATCAAAGTCCTAAATGTTGTTTGTCAATACCACCCCCTTTCAGATGCATGTTGAAGATCTATCAAGACAAATATGTTTTAGACCTCTAAATAAATGAAGTTTAGATCCACATATAGGGTTGAATTTAACTCATGAAAGTCAATTCCATAAATACTAAACTAAATTAAAATAAGAAATAATGATTTTCTTGATTTTAAGATGTTTTTTTGACAAGTCCCAATTTTAACAGGAGACACATTGTATTAGGTTCCTACCAATAGTTATTGCTAGATAGAGTAGTTGTTGAATGATTTGATTTCAAATAATCATTTGTCTATTATATTGTATGTTGTCCTATTTGTAGGTGTAGATCAAGACTATAGGTATGAATACACCACAGATAAATTAGATTCGTTTCTTAGAATTTTGGTTTACAAAAAAACATTACAAACAAAGTATTGTTTCATATTATTTAACACAATTATTGATTTCTTCTAGAAGCTATGTGACAAGAGTTTTCTAGATTTTATTTAAGATAATATTGTATATATCTTATCAATGGAGTTAATATTGATTGATTTTTTTGGGTGACATATCTCACCAAAGATTTGCACATATTTTTAGATTTATTGTCTTTTCAATATCATGATATATATAATTGTAGTGTAGAAAAATGTATCCCTTTTACATTTTCACACCTAATTAGGAATTAAATACTAAAATGAACCTAATTATGTCTTAATTTAGTGTTGTAATATGTATTTAACATATTCACATTGAGTTTAGGGCCCTATTAATTAAAATGAACTTAATTGTACCTTATAGTATTGGAGAGTGTACCTATTTTCACTTTCACACTTATTTAGGGCTCCATTAATTAATTGAGATTAATTTTTCTTAATTGGCCCCTTTAATTCAAATCCAAGCCTAATTAATTACATTTTCTGAAGAGGAAGCCCAACATTCATTAATGCCTTAACATAACACTCCTCATTGAGCAATGCGTGTCCTAGAAGAGTGACCTAGGACCCATTCGTCCATAGGAAAATGAGTCCTCACTTAGACCTAGGACCTAAATTTAAATTATGTTTTTGGGTATTTTAACAATTCCAAATCCATATTCACATGTTGGCTTGTGTTATTTGAATTTAGAGAAATTAATGTTACATGTCTATAAGTATAAGGTCATTTCACTAAGTTTCATCTAAGACTTTCAAGCAATATAAGATTTTGAAGTGAACATTATCAAGAGAATTCCAAGGCATTCAAGGGTAGATTTAGTGAAGATTTGTTGCAACAATCGAGATCTGATTGTCATATCAAAGTCTTCTTACATCATGCATGTTATTGGAGCTAATATTTTGATGTAGAGTTCATGATCCATTCAAGCATTCAAGACATTATTTCAAATCAATTTTCAAGATCAAGATCCACATCTATTGAAGTCATTTCATGCAAGTTGCAGATTTCCATTCCAAGGTACATTCAAGGGTTTGGTGAGTTGTGACATAGATTTTTTCATTCATCATTCCTTTCATGCTATTTCATTTCATTTCAAGGTTCAATTACCAAAATAGGGTTTGACTTGGTCAAACCCCCATTCACCAAAAATCAAACATTCTTCCCTCTTGATTTGTGTTTTTAGATTTGGGTGGAATAAATCTTGAAGATCTCTTGAAGAGAAAAATTGAAGTTATCAAAGCTGTAAAAGTTGTCATCTCACGGAAACTCAATTACAAAATTTATTTCTAGCTTTTCAAACCTGAACCCTAGGAAAATTAAGAGATTCATATATGTTGCAGAGGCTCCCGAAAGTTGCAAACAAACCCTGAACCGGGACCCATTCACCCCTAGGCGAATGAGTCCCAGTTTAGCTTCAAAAAAACACTTTTGGTGATTAGTACACATCATCTTACCTCTTTGATCTGCAATTTGATTTTTGGTTCCATTAGTATTGAGCTTAATCTTCAAGATCCAAGTTGAAAATTACATTTTGGGTTTGATTTACTATTTTTAATATTTCTCCCCAAAGTGTTGTTTAATCAAGACCCCGTCCTTGCAAAAAAAGGAAATCAGTAGATTCACACTTTGATTTGACTCACCTCAAGGTTGATAGTCCTTTCATTGTGTGGATCTCATTTCCTAATGAAATAGAGAGAAATAGGTCTAGATTAGTTCATCAACCTCATTTTGATTTCCCCCAACCTATTTTTCTTTGTTTCAACAATATCATTCAATATTATTCAAGACATTAATACAATTGAAATTCAAACATAAGAAATAATGTATTCTAAATCCAATGGAAATATTTTGCCACCTATCATGTCTATAAACTAAATCCAAATATTTTCATTGTAAGTAGAAATACTTTTTAAATTAACTAATTTGGTCACCTATCCTATCTAAATGTCACTATTCCTTGTCACTCAAAGTATTAATAGGGTTGACAATTTAACCAAAAAATTTAATGCATTACAATTTCTTTTAAAAAATTGAATGATAATTTATTTTCATTTTATGTAAAAATACCTTTCAATTTTTCTTTTTGCAACCTATCATATCTATAAGTATTCCTTGTCACTCAAAACATTAATAGGGTTGACAACTTAGCCAAAAAAAATTAATGCATTACATTTTTTTTAATTAAACAACAATTTCTTTTTGCAATGGTTGCTTTTAAAATCAACCAATAAAAAATAGACAATAATGTCAAAATGTATGACATATACAATAGTGCTCATGTCATTCAAGCAATTAATGTAGTTGATATTTGATTCAATGAGTTAGTAAATATAGATATAATTTAAAAAAAAAATGATTTTTGTGTTCTCAATATGAACCAATAAAAAATAAATAAAAAAATTTTACAATTATTTAAAATATAAAATTAAATACAAACTATAGAATTTTTTCTCAATTTTTTTAATTCTATGTGATGATTGGTTAGACTGGTGAAAAAAATTGAATGCAATAGATACATAGCTATTCTTTGACAAAAACTAACAAATTAATAAATCAATTTACATCTATCACAACAAAATCTACATTTAACTTAAAAACTAAATACCTTCATTTTATTTATTTAGATTCTATTCATTTAAATTTAATGAACTAATCAATCCTAACTCTATATCCTAAATCAAATTATTACTCATTATAAATTAATTAATTTGAACACATACATACATTAAAAAAATAAATCAAATTACTTTATAATACTAGGTGATAGTGACCTAAAATATAATATTAGTTTATTACTCCTCCTCTCTAATCATGCTAGTGGATGCCTAGGAGGACAATCACATATCGTAATGTGTCATATCCCACTTATTAACCTTTCACTTCAATTAATAAATAATAAAAAATATTCAATAATTACCGTTGTTTAACCTTTGGAAAGAGATTTATGAATATTATTATCGATGTGATAGTAAGTGGCCCATATTTTTTTTTGTGGGAAAATAAGTGAAACACATTATCAAATGATTTCAAATTACTATTAAAATACACATATTTATTAAAATCAGTTTTCCTGATATGTCTTTGACAAGTATTTGTTAAGTGTCTTTCCATATCATAGAATTTCATGCACATGATTGAAATAGGAGGAACTTCCATGAATGATGAATCTTATGTTAATACGTTTTTATATTATTATTTAATAATTTTTTATAAAATTAGACTCAATTTTTAAGGACCAAGAAAAATATGATTAAATAATATAATAAATAAATAAAATTAATTTATTGAGTGTAATATTATTTTAATTACATAATTGTTAATGTCTATATTTACATGTTTAGTTATTTGATAATTTAATATTTTATTATTATAAAGTAGTAGTTAATTTTATTGAGATGATTTTTGTTATGTAGAGCGGAATCAATATTGACAGGTTGTCAACTCCATCAATGATTTCTTCTATCTTTCTAGACAATCCTTCTTGATTATTTCCCAAAACCTTTAATTATGATTGAATACTAGATATGGAGAGAATTGGAGAGGGGCAAAGTTCTAGAGCGTTTTGAAACCCTAGCGTGCCTGGTATTGGATTTTGGTGACTATTCTACGGGAAATTCGTTTTGGTGGTTGTCGATGGGTGGCTATCTATGCTATCCCTTTCTACAAATCTCCATTGTTCGCTAGAAGAGTTACAGGGAAGCAGTGAGTAGTGCAAGTCGAGATAGGTTGGGATGAGGCTTAAAGCGGAGGCTCGTTTAGCGAATGGGGAGAAGGGAGAGTCAGTTCCTGAGAACCCTACTCCTACAAATACCGATGTGGCGACAATGGGTTATTTGGATAAAGGCTTGGAGTCGAGTGTGGAAGATGTGAATAAACCTACAAAGATTTTAAATACTGAGAAAGAGGATGTTATGGACAATGTAATGGAGGAGCCTACAAAAGGGAAGCAGGTAAAACTTTAGAATTTTTTCTTTTTGGTGACGTGCTTGATTATATTGTTGAATGTCAACATAGGTCTAACATTTTGTTTTTCTAAGGGGTATTCCTTCTGAGGTTGATTTTTATAAATGGGAAAAACTTAACTGGGAGAATAGAGGGTGGGAAATAGAAGCTATAAGAGGATTGGGAAAAGGATATGTTTCCTGCACATTCAAGTCATCTAATCATGCCCAAACTGTGCTTCGGTATGGCACTTGGGTGATTTGTGGCCAGGTCTATTACTTGCAAGCCTGGACTGTTGATTTCCACCTTGAAGGCCCGCCAAGGTCTAAGTATCCAATGTGGCTTGAACTCAAACCCAGCATTGAGACCTCTCTTGAGAGAATTGTTTCTCGACTTGGCAAAGTTTTATGGTGCCAAAACAACACAAATAAATTTTCTAGCTTGAGGGTTCACCCTCGAGCCTGTGTGGAAATAGACCTTAATCAACAACTCCCTGATAATATTAAACTAATAGGTCCACGGGTTGAGTTTGTCTAGCCAATTGTTTATTTGAACAAGCTAAATGCATGTTTCTTTTGTATCTACAAGATGACCATTTGATAAGAGACTGTCTTGCTAGGAGAAGCAAATCCATTCAGTCCCATGGGATGGTTGTACCTAGTCCAATGCAAATGAATAAACAGGTCTATGAGACTATGCCAAATTCTTCCCACTTGCAACAATAAGAAAATTCCATTTTAGAGGAAAAATCTATCTCTAACCCTGTGTCAAATTTTGTAATTTCTTATAAGGATGTAACTATGGTTGACGGGTGGAGAATGGTGAGAAAAAGGAAGGAACCTTCGGGGGGTCATGTTTCTCAAAAGGGTTTCTCTCCTTATGATTATTCTTCTTCTCCACAGATTCCTAAAGTGAATGCTATTGAGTCTTCGCCTCCCTCTTTATTTGCGAGACAAAGTTCTCCTTCTTTTGTGAGACATAGATCTCCTTCACCTTATGCTAGACAAGGCTCTCAATCTCCTATTGCCAAGCAAAGATCTAGGTCTCCAAGTCTTGTTGAAAAGGAACAAAGACATTCTGAGCATAATATCTCTCTTGCTAACCGGTTTGAAGCCTTGCCACAAGAGGAAGACATCTCTAACTTTATTTCAACATGAAGTTTAAAATTCTTTCTTGGAATGTTAGGGGGATTTCCCTCCCTCATCACAAATATGAGGTTAAGGAAGCTATATGTAAATGGAAACCAAATATTTCTTTTTTGCAAGAATTTAAACTTAGTGGTCTTTGCCTTGGTTCTTCTCTATGCAACGTGTGGAGGGAGGCCACTTTCTTCCATATGTCGCATATAGAAGGATGAGGGGGCGGGTGGGAGGGTTGTTTTTGGCATTGCTTCATGGGTCAATAAATTTGTCATTGATAAAGGTGAGGACCCTTCACACAGTTGTGCTTGGATCCTCACCTTTATCAATGATCAACCCATAGGTTTATGTTCTATCTATGCTCCTAACATTTCTAAAGAAGAAGTGAGTTATGGGATTGGTTGGCTAAAAATATTCCTCAAGAAAATTGGATTATAGGAGGTGATTTTAATATGGTGGATAATTATGTAGACCGTAGTTGGGATTGCCATGCCAAGCTAAATAATGAAGAGTTTGACAAGCGGCTATTGTGTAGTGATTCATTAGGAGTAATAGATCCTATTCATAAAAAAGTTTCATTCACAAGAATAATTGGTTTACGTGGACTAATTGTAGGTTTGGGGTGGATAGAAAACTTAGCAGGTTAGATAGGTTTTATATCTCTCCCAACTTGCAAGTTTTTCATGGTGCTTCATGGATTTGTGTCCACTACCATGCTAGATCATTTCCCAATAATTTGTACTACATCTTTGTTGAACACTAATGAGGGTTTATATCATTTACCCTTCAATCTTAACACATCACATCTTAAAATTCCCTCTTGTGTGTCTACTCTAGTTGGAATATGGAACTCCATCCCCAAGCCTAAAGAGAGGGAATCTTACAAGGAATGGTGGAATGTTGCTATTTCTAAATGTGTTGATTTTCTTTGTTCCTTTGGTAAGATATTAGTGTGGCAGCGTAGACGTAAGGAAAAATCCTTACAAGGGAAATTAGAAATAAATAGGAAACTCCTTAATTCCAATCCAACTGATACTAAATTACAATCTGTGATAGATGCCATTGAAAATCATCTACACAAGTTTGATATATATCGAGGGCAAGGAGCTAAAATAAGGGCCAGACTAAATTGGATGAAAGATGGCAATAGAGGTTCCAAATATTTTTTTAATTATTTAAACTACAAGCATAAAAAGGAGTATATTGGATCTATTCAAGATGAACATGGGCAGGTTTATACTAATTTGGATGATATTAAAGTCATGTTTCATCAATTTTATGAGAATTTGTTTTGGGAGGATGCTCATTGGTATGATGTGCAATCTACATTAGAATATATAATTAAAGACTGCATACCAAGAAAGATTGCTTATGATTATAGTCAATTTTTGGATCGGGATTTATCCTTAGATGACTTAGAGCACACAGTTAGAGTCTTGGATTTGATGGTATCTCAATTGACTTCTATCAAATCATGTGGCAACATATCAAGGAAGGTTTTTATCTTTTCCACTTAGAATCCTTAAAATATGGTTCGTTAGGGTCTAAGATTAATGAAGGATTGATTAAGTTTCTCCCAAAAGGAAAGAATATGGATTCCATTTTAGGAGGGCAACCTATTACTTTACTTAACACTTCTTACAAAATCATCACTAAAGCCTTAGCTGCAAGAATTAAACCAATGGAAAAAGTTATTGTTCGGTCTGAACAAACTGGTTTCTTAGAAGGCAGATATATTCTTGATAACTTTATCTTGGCCTAGGAAACTAGTGAATGGGCACAACAGACAAAGCAAAATGCTCTATTGGTTAAACTAGATTTGATAAAGCTTATGACATAATGAGGTGGAGATTTATTATCAAAATGTTATAGTGGTTAGGGTTTGGTCCCAAAATCTGCAAACATGTGCAAATGTTGTTCAAAGATGCTACTACTCAATTGGTTATAAATAATTCCTTAACTAAACTATTTCCTTTGTAGCGATCTATTAGGAAAGGATGTCCTTTATCTCCTTTTCTTTATGTCCTTGTTGTAGATGCTTTGGGTTATTTGTTGCAAAAGGCTTATCAAATGAGGTTGATTAAAGGCATTTCTATTCCAAATAATGCAGCTATTCTTAATTCTCATTTCGCTGATGACAATATGCTTTTCATTCAAAATTTTGAATCTAAAATTTCTAACATCTTGGGGATTCTTGACCTTTATTGTGCGGTTTTGGGATCTATGCTTGCTCATCATAAAACAAAATTTCTCATGATCCAACCTAATCCTATTCCTCATTGGATTCCTAAAGAATGGAAACAAATTAAGAATGGGAAAATCACTTGTTACTTGGGAATTCCATTTGGTTTGGGGGTCTCTCTTTCTGATATGTGGAATTGGTACTTGGTCAAGCTAAAAATCAAAATCTTCACCAAAGGGAAACAAATATCTTTCTCTTGCTGGTAAAATATAGGTGGTTAATAAAATATTCTTGGATTCTCATGTTTATTCTTCTTCTTGTTGGATGCCATCTAAAAAAGGGTATGAAGACCTTAATAAAATCTTCAGACAATTTATGTGTTCTATTTGGGATGGAAAATTTGGTTTTAGATCCTCTTCTTAGATTCACTGCAGGTGGACTTGGCCTGCTAGATCCTAAAACACGAGGCATTTGCTTAGCAACAAAATGGATTATAAGAGTGGTGTCTGGAGACAAACGATGGAAAATACTTGTTCGCTATTGAATTATACATGCTAATATGGACTATAAGTGGAAAGGTGCTAGATGGTTGGATGAGATTTTATTGGCACCTTTCTTTCCTATTAAGGCCTCATTTCCCTTACAATCAATTTGGAAGGCTTGAAAATAGGTTTGTAATTTTTTGGATTGGAGGGGGGATTCATTGCAGCATGGTTTTAGTTTTGCACCTTCGTCTATTTGGTGGAACAAACTTGTGCAATATCATGGTCATCTTTTGGGTGTAACCTTTCCAAATCATACTAATTACCTTTTCAAGAAGGGTTTGCAGCAGTTCAAGGATATTTGGGATTCTAACCTACATGAGTGGAGTAAGTGGCATCATATTAAAAATACCTTTAAGCTAAACAAGTATCAAGTTTTTTTTATTTTTGTGAAGTCTTTATTTTCGATGGAGCTTCTCATGAAGCTTTGTACCCCTTTATACTGCAGCTTTTTTAAGGATTGGAAATGGTTTGGTAAATACCAGTTTTATAGTTTCCCCTTGAGGAATATCTATTTGAGTTTACTTACAAATATGTCATTTAATCCTAGGCTTAATAAAAAATGAAATTGTAAGTTTCATGAAAAGAAATGGAGGAATTTGAGTGCTTAGATTTGGAAATCTAAAGCTGAGGCCAATGCTCAAATTTTGACACGGAAAATTTTGCATCATAAGCTGCCTATAGGGGATAGATTAAAAAAATTGAAAATTCATCCAACTAACTGTCCTCATTGTCAACGTAGTGAAATCTTGAAGCATTTTTTTGGGATTGTATAAGGGCTAAAAGGAAATGGAATGTTGTCTTTGGTCATTTCCTTGCAATTTTTGGTCATGTTTTTAATTGGAAGGAGGTTGTTTTGGGTGTGGGTATGCATAGTAATGTGGTTGTTGATTCTATAAGACAAACTATTTTGTTAAATATATAGAAATGTAGATGTTCATCAATGTTTTCTAAGCATGTGGTTCATTAGGAAGTTGAGATTTTGAAGCTTTACTCTGACATCATTCTACAATTTGTTTACTTGTGTTCTCAATTAAAGGATGGTGCTAAGGATGATGTACATCATTTGGAGGCTATCAAACTTCAGTTTCTACAACTCCATGATGAAGATATTTGTTGCTCTAGATAGCTACAATGTCTCTTCAAATTTAGAATTTAAATGTTCTGTCATCTTTGTGGCTGTAGAGATGTTAGGAGAGTTGTCTCCTTTCTTTGTATGGTTGTACTGTACATAATTTTCTACTTTATGTTGAAAATATTTGCCTTGGTGTGTAAGGATGTTGTGTAATTTTCTTCTTCTTTTGCAGTTCCCTTTTTTGGACCGCTTCATTCTTTTGTAACTCGAATTCTTATAATACAAAAAAAAAATTAAGGAAAAAGCTATTTGGAAAAATAATAAACATCTTGATTTTTATAAAATTTTAATAATGGTTTGCCAAAAAGTTTCAGACATAACACTCTTAGAAATAGATGATCCAAGGAGAGTTTGCATCTAAAGGATGTAGGAATGTAAGAGAAGGTTTATAGCCAAGTATATTGGGAAAATAGGAAGAAACAAAAATCATGTTTAAGGGTCTCTTTCTTCTTGCATAATAGGAATTTTTTTGGTTGGGTTTGAAGAAAACATATACAATTGCCTATGGGATGTCTAGAGTGCACAATTTTCTAGGTTGTGAGATGGGCTTGGGAGTTTGCTTTAGATTTATAAAGGAAGTAATTGGGTTTAATCCATTTGGAGTTTGTGAAAGAGAATCTCCATTTAGCACTAAGCCTTTAATTTTATTAGACAAATGGAAACAAGGATATGCACATTGATTTGATAGGAAAATACAATAATTTATATATATATTAGGCCACTTTCAATCCTTGAGAAAAGTACATGGGTGTATGATAGAAATGTAGAGTAAGATGAGTTGTGGGTTCAATGCAACAATGTTTGAAATGATCGCTATATTGGAGGAGGTAATTTGGAATTATGCTTGGAGTTGTCTTGAAGGTTTCCAAACTATCTCACAAAAAATGACTTGGTATAAGAAATCCTTAAGACATGGCTTAAGCTTCCTAATCTCCTACATCTAATAGAACTATCTTATCCATGTAAATAATCAACCTCATGTTCTTTACAAACAATTGAAAGAAAATTAATTATTCAAGAAAAGAGTTTGTTTAATACAATTATCTTAAATATTACTATTAATAAATATATAGATAATTTATAATGATTAATATAACTTTTTATCACTAACAAAGGTGTTAAACTCACACGAGAAGTCAAATGTTAAACATGTGGAAATTCATTATGTAAACAATATTATATTATGTTTATGCCTATTAAATATTAAGAAAAATAAAAAGATGTATATACATGTAAATATTATCTCATAATATGCATTGATGATGAGAGTATACGATGGATAAATATAATATATTTTTTTTATTAATTATTTCTTGTGATTTATGATTTAAAGAATATTTAATACTTGCATGAACCAACAATATTTAAACTACTCTTTAAAGAGTAGTTTATACTTGCATTAAAATTTCACTTACTAGAATCAAACTAGTGATAGGAAAATACAACACTTAAAAAATATCACATATCCAATCAAATCCAGAAATCTTTGAACAAATATCACATGATCAAAATTGCTACCAAGATTTAAAATAGCATAAAAATTCCTCTACCTTAGGGCTCTAAATTACATAATTTTTGTTACAAAAGGGACATTGGCTTTGCCCAATAAAATCCAAGCTCCTTTCCCTTAAAATAATTTATTGAGTCAAAATTTTATTAGTTCAATATTTTACATTATAATATATCAAATGTGAAATTTGTGTTCATAAATATATATTAATTAAATTATGAAGGAAAATTGAAAAATATAAATAATATCAGTAAAAAAACATCTAATATATTTAGATTATTATTTTTATTAAAATATATATTTAAAATTTCAAAAATAGAAATTAAATTAAAGATATTATTTTTTAAACACACACACATACATTGAATCTCTTGTTATTTTGAGACTTGAAATAAAATTCAAATCAAATTGTTATTGCATCAAAGTTTTCATTGTTAGCTACTAGATTTTGGTTCTCTAATAAGAACTCCATATCCAAACTATATTGTATAAGTTGTGAAATCCAACTTCACAGACCCCGAAAATCACCTGCATGCAAATAACCTGTCACAAAAGAAGACATTGGAGACAAAAAAGCAAGGGTACTCTGAAAGCTGAAAATTGTATTAATCAGAGAGAGTAAATAAAATACAATGATCAATCCTTAAGAAAGAAGATTGTGCAAAACCTAAAAGTAACCCTAATAGGTAAATGTTTAATAATTAATATAATTATTAAATGTCACATTATGCAAACTAAAGTGAAATCTTAAGAGAGGAATAAAGGTAACTTAATTAACATAATTATGTTAAAACCTTTACTCTAACATATATCACCTTCTTATAAACTGCCTAAGCTATATTGAATGAGGATGCTAGTTTAGGTTTTTATTTCCTAGCATAAATTTTTCCCCCACTTAAAAAAAAAACCTTTCTTAGGTTAATAAAGTGAGAATTAGTGTTAGTGGGTTGTGTTTTTTAGTAGCTTAAATGAGAGTTACACATTCTAAATTTTTGCAATCTTGTGATAAATTCTTTCCATTGATCATATTTTCCACCTCCTCTCTCTCACTCAAACTATTTATATTTTCTCTTTTAGATTTTTTGGCACCTTCTTACATTCATGTAGCTTCATTTTTTCTCTTTTAATCTTTTTTTTTTCTTTTTTAGCATTTTCATCACCCCCTTGAAGACTAACCCTATAATTTTATTTTAATTTTATGAATCATTTAAAATTTTATTGTATCTATTTCCTTTATTAGTTTTGGGTTTTCATCTATTTTATAGATTCTAACAATTTCAATTATTTGAACCTATATGTGATCCTAATCATTAATTATGTTTTAGACTAAATAATTGTATGTATATTTTTGTTGTGCATCTAAACTACCTCTTTCATATAGCTATGGGAATCTTTAATAACATCTTGTGCAAGATTGTCTAGGGTTTCCTTATTATTTCATTATTTTTAGCTTTCAATTCTTTAAGCTACAAATTTTTTAATTACAATAGAGTTTCCCCTTTCAATGAAAAGTAAAATCATTAATCCAACAAAAATTTATCCAACTATTAGAAACATTTGTTATTGCCCATTGGAAAGGGCATATTATTGTTCAACAAATATTACATTGACAATTCTATTTTCCAACATAGCCAAAATGAATAAAGCAAATTTTCCTCATTAGAGCATTTATAATTAGAGAAATTTTTGTAATAATTCTTATTTCTATATTTTGTCTTGTGGCCTCACTTCCCATAGTTCCAAAATTTAACTTTATTCATACCAAGGGTTTTGGACTATCCTTTTGACTTAGACCTCTCCTTATCCCTCTTTTCATTACCACAATTCTCCTTAGGTCTATCATGTATATTGACTAGATCCTTATAACTTTCCATGAATTTCCACCTCATTTATTCACGAATAAAAGTGATAAAAAGGCATTTATTTTTGGATCTATAGTAGAAACACTTTATCCAATGATTAGTTTCCTTCCATAGATTAGGTAAAGTGTAAAGAAAGAAAATTATCCTTGTCTTGTAACTTAATGCTAATACTACCTGGTTGGATCAAAATGAGATTGAAAGCATTTAAATTCTCACCTTTAGAGTCTCCTTCATTCATTTTCAAGGAATAGAATTTTATTTTTTAACATAAATTAGTAACAATCTACTCTTAGTTTGGTATATTTCACCTATCCTTCTCTAGAAACTATGTTCAATAATCTTAGGAATATTTAAAAGGATGGAATCCGAGAGACATAGCCATTTGTTCCTCAAGTCTTCTTGTTGCTATTTATGTATTATATGTCTAATATTCCTGTGAGATTTTCCTTTTTTCACAACTCTCCATTGATCTCTTTCCTCCAAGAGATCCTCCATTTTTAGTTTCCACAACTTGGGGAGCCAACAACAATACAAGTATGTTCGTTCTGCCCTAACATTGATAAGCTTGTATCCAAATCCATTGAACTTCTCAATCTCCAATGGAGATGTGCTTTTCATGAATTCTCTAACCACCCTTGGGTGAATGGGTCCTAGGACCTAAATCCAGGACACACAATTTCCAAGGCAATTAAAATAATGTTGGCATTTGTTTAATGTCAATTTCCCTTTCGAAAAACAAGAATAATAAGGCTTAGGAATGCATAATTTAGACAATGAAAAGCTTAATTAAGTCCAATTGATTAAAATAATGTTGATATTTGTTTAATGTCAGTTTCCCTTTCAAAAAACAAGAATAATAAGGCTTAGGAATGCATAATTTAGACAATGAGAAGCTTAATTAAGTCCAGTTGATTAAGGGGACCCAAACATAGTGTGAAAATATAAAGGAGTACATTTTTCTACACTACATTTAGCCCCCACTTTAGTGAGAGTATGATCCCTATGCTCAAACTCACACTAAAGTAGACAAATAAGTCAAGAGATGTCTAATTGTAAAATTGTAGGAAAGATGAGATAACAAATATCAAGCCCCCATGATCAAAGATTCCATGGAAAACCAACAAAGGCACAAAAAGACATGTGAATGCAGAAGTGACACAAGATACAACATCATACAATGTCAAAATTAATGCAAAAAAAAAGAAAAAAAAAAAGGATCAAGCTTCAATTGTTTGTCCAAATGATATATGGATCACACCTAGGTCGTTTGTCTAAAAATACATGGCTCCACGGGAAATCAAGTTGTGTTATGCAAGGTGGCCATGAAAGAACACTCACAAGTGTAGTACGATATACACTCAATGAGCCCAAACAAGTGAGAAACACACAAGGTCTAGTGCAATCTGAAGAATAGAGGCCGAATACAGAGGAGGCCAAATAGTGGAGGCCAAAAGGTAGTGGGGTGAAAGAGCATCAAACCACTAGAAGAGAAAATAAATCAGGCTACAGAGAACAGGGAATTAGTGTTAAGAAAGATGGATTGGGGAAGGAACAAAAGTCCATGTAGAATAGGGCAATGAAGGATGAATAGAAGAGTCTAAAGGAAGAGAGAGAAGTTGAGGTTCGTGTAGAGAGCATTCAGGGAAAGAAGTAAGGAGAGATGGTTCAAAGCACACAGAGGAAGTTGAACAATGAATGAGCAGAGAATGAAGAATATCGAGGATGAGAACAAAGATTGCAGAACCGAGAGTAAAGTGAGAGATACCATCGACAGGGAGGATTGGTAGGTAGAAGAGTTAGTGAATTAATAGCAGAAAGTGATTGGTTATCCGTTGTTGGTCCATCCTATCATGGTAATGAATGAAATCAAAGATTTGTAATCAACTAATTTCAAAATATAGAAATGGATTCATAATGTTGATCTCTATTGTTGTTTTTTTAAATTGAAACCTTTAGTGATATGTAAATGTTGGTAGTCTTGGTCGATATTCGGGGTTACCGTTATCTTTGGCTAACACAGTCTAATCTGTTGAGTTCCTGACACACTACAGTTCATGTCACCTCAAGGAAAATTTGTATGTTGATTGCATATTTCTTTTGCATAATAAAATTATGATTGAATTCTTGAACTTCCTATCATTATTGTTATTGTGTTAACCTTTATAATTCCTATCACGGTTTGTCAGTAAGTTGGAGAAGTCTATCTGGGTGTTTGAATGGAGAAACGTGTTACTCAATTTGATAAATACATTGGTGTCAGAACATCGTGTGTGAGATTGGGTGCTATCAATTTGGTATCAAAGCCTAAAAGGTCTAGGAAGAGGAAGCTGAGAGTTTCAAAAGGGTTTGATGAAGAAATTAGTTATATTCATCGATTCTTGGAGAGATGTGTATTACAGATTGACAAGTTAATGTGAAGAACCTGGGTACCAAAATATTGGGCATAGAGAAAGAAAAGAGAAGCCCTAGGTGAGGTATCAATTAGAAAAAAAAGGAAAGGTTAGAAGATGCAACAACATACTAAAAGGGAAAGAATCAAGAAGAAAGGCAATGTGAAGAAACAAGATTCAAAGTTTGAAAGAGAAATGGTAGTGTTGAGAAGAGATTTAGAGAGATGTAAGTTATTGGTGAAGCAATGACTTGAAGAAAGAAGCCAAGGAAATACTTGGTGTTGGCCAATGAGAAATAAAATGAAGTGGCCTATGAAGATGATTGTGAAGAAAATAATAAGACAAGGTGTGGTAGCCTTGAAAAATGTATAAAAGAAATTGGGACAACGAGAAGTTGCTAAGTGAGCAACATGTAAAGGATGTGATGAAGGGAGTTATCATTGTAGAGGAATTGAATAAAGATAAAAAGGAATGGAGAAGAGAAGAAGTGTAGAAAGTAGCCATGGAGGAAGAGAGTAAAGAAGAGAGGAGAGTGTCCAGGAAGGAGGCACTCATGGGGACATTATGGTCTCTTGTTTTGTTTACTAATGTTGTGCCTGAGTATGTGTATGCAGGTATGAAGAAACTTATAAGGAAGGTCAAGAATAAGACCTTGGAGTTGACAAGAGAAAGGACAAGTAGAGCACCTGTGGATAGTGATGAAGATGAGAATGAAAGGGGACTAGTTGCAACAGTATGGAAAGAAGAGTTTGCAGTAGAGAAACATGGAAAAGATTCTAAGAATAAAAATGAGGATGGTGTTGAAGATCTTCGGTTTGATAATGAAGATGGGGAAGAAACCCCAAAGTTTTAGGATGCTTTTGAATATGTTGCAGATGCACGAAAAGATGCCTATAAAGAGGGAAATTTGGAAAACAAAGAAGTGAATGGTAGCAACAATTCAGGACATCAGGTAAAAGGAAATCACAATGCTGATTTTGGTTATGTAAGTGGAAATAAAAATATTTATTTTGATCATATACGTAAAAATAAGGATGTGGATAAGCAAGTTTATGAGGAGAGAAGGAAATTGGGGAATCATGGGTATATAGTACCAAGTTGACAAAATAGATCAGTTGTTAAGGGACAACAGAGAAGGTGTAAAGAAGAAGGTACTTATGATGTAATTTAGGATAGCAAGCAAATACCAACCATAAAATTTATGACATAATCCAAATGGAGACAAGAAGATAGGGTAAGATGACAAGTAAGGAAGCATATAGGAGATGATTTAAAGAAAAGTTTAGTCTACAACTCTAAAAGGACAAGTGTAACAATAAGAAGACATTAGCTCAAAACTCTGGAAAATAAAGTATGGAAGGCTAGGTGTAGGACAACAAAAAAGAAAAGTGGAGTTGTAGGATTTGATGATGGGAAAACCTTTGAAAAGAATGGAAGACATGAAGAAAAGATTGAGACTAAGAATGAATAGTTAATGTTGCAGTAGGATAGCCAAAGGTCCAAAAAGTTGAAAGCTATGAAGAAGAGCTCAAGAAATGGGAAGAAGCAATGGCACTTTGGGAAGAGGACATGCCAATAGAAGTTGAAACAAGGGAAAATAAGAAGGATGAAATGATTGTAGGAGCAGATTGGAAGAATATTGAGGAGAACACATGTAAGGTAAAAGGTAAGCAAACTAATTTAAATAATGAGACTTTGAATGAAATTTTTAATTTAAATGAAGAAGATGACAAGGTCGAGGAAATGAATAGTGATAAGGAGATGTATGCATATAAGATGCAAATATGGAAGTTGGTAGATGAGAAAGAAATGAGGAAGACAAGATACAAAAGAAAGGAGGAAAACAAACAAAAGCAGATTGGAAAGTTTAGAAAGAATAAATATGAATATGGAATGGACCATAGGAATGGTTTAGATAAGAGAGATGGAAAGAAAGAATGGTCAACAAAAGATTGGGTTAATAGAGGCATGAAGAGTGAAGAAAGAGCAACAATTGCAAAGATTGGATCAATAAAGACTGAAGGTAAAAGAATTTGTGTAGGTACTGCATATGGTGAAAGATCCCAAGAAAATGAAAGCAAAGGTGTATAATTGTACAAGGAGGCAGTAGATAATAAGATCGTATTTTATTTTTCAAATTCCTTTTATATAGCTAAAGTGGATTCACATGAATGTGCAACGAATGTAATGGAGAAGTTTGTTGATGAAAACAGGAAGTTAAATGGAATAGCTAAGGATGCAAAGAGAAAGGTGACAAATTGTGATAAATAGGTTGCAATAGAGCTACAAGAAGAGGGAAAACTCTAAGATATTAATGAGGGCATTTTTCTACATTATATTGATATGTTGAATAGTGAGAAGTCTAGAAAGACATATGGAGTGAAATATTCATATTTTTGTGTTAATTGGCACATGGATGAGTGGGAAAGGAGTTTATAGAGGAGTAGTGTATATGATATGTCTAAATCTAGGAAGGAAGGAAGGAAATCGACACAACAATTTCAAAGGAACTTGGTGATTTTTCCTGAGCAATTTTGGAAAAAGAGAAAAAAAAATGGAGGGAACAAGTTGTTGATTATCACTTTCATGTGCAGGAGCACATGTTTTCTTTAGTCTCCTGGGGAGTCTGATGCAAGAGCATCATGACGTTTAAGTTCTAATTTTCTATTTGAAGTTTTGTTAACTTTTGTTTTCAGAGGAATGGATCAATGTAGTTTTGAGGAAGTTGGAAGAACTAATCGATGGAAAGAGAAGGGAGTTAGTTGGTTGGAAAAGGGGGTCGATGGAAGGAAGAGGCTGACTGAAAGAATTGGTTAAGGAGTAAGAAGGCCAATTTTGAAACGAAGGCCAAAGAACAAAGGTTGAATACAGAGGAGGATGAAAGGTAGTAGGGTGCAAGAGCATCAAATCATTGGAAGAGAAAAGAAATCGGGTTGTAGAGAACAAGGAATTGGTGTGAAGAAAGATGGATCGGGGAAGGAACAAAAGTCTATGCAGAGTAGGGCAATGAAGGATGAATAGAAGAGTCTAAAGTAAGAGAGAGAAGTCGAGGTTTGTGTAGAGAGTATTTAGGGAAAGAAGAAGTAAGGAGAGATGATTAGAAGCATGCATTGGAAGCTGAATAGTGAATAAGTAGAGAATGAAGAATATTGAGGATGAGAACAAAGATTGCAAAACCAAGAATAAAGTGAGAGATACCATTGACAGGGAGGATTGGTAGGTTGAAGAGTTAGTGAATTAATATAAAAAAGTGATTGGTTATCTGTTGTTGGTCCATCCTATCATTGTAACAAATGAAATCAAAGATTTGTAATCAATTACTTTCATAATATAGAAATGGAGTCATATTGTTGATTTGTATTATTGTTTGTTTAAAGTGAAACCTTGAGTGATATG
Organism: Sequoiadendron giganteum; assembly: GCA_007115665.2. Taxonomy (NCBI): domain Eukaryota; kingdom Viridiplantae; phylum Streptophyta; class Pinopsida; order Cupressales; family Cupressaceae; genus Sequoiadendron; species Sequoiadendron giganteum. Next base: position 164,257,466 of record VCHN02000014.1, read on the forward strand.
TAAATGTTGGTAGTCTCGGTTGATATCCGAGGTTACTATTATCTTTGGATAACATAGTCTAATCTGTTGAGTTCCCGACGCACTATAGTTCTTTTCACCTCAAGGACAAGTTGTATGTTGATTGCAAATTTTTTTCACATATTGAAATTGTGATTGAATTCCTGAACTTCATATCATTATTATTACTGTGTTAACCTTTATAGTTCTTGTCACGATTTGTTAGTAAGTTGTAGAAGTCTATCTAGGTGTTTGAAAGAAGAAGCGTGTTACTTAGTTTGATAAACAGATTGGTGTCAGAACATTGTGTGTGAGATTGGGTGCTATCACCAATGATAATGGGTTGCATTTGACATATTGTGAAAGTTGGCCATTTTGATTTTGGTTCAATGTGGATTTTTTTTGTTGGAGGGATGACACATTTTGCAAAAGTTGGTTGTCAAAATTATTGGTTGTTTTGAGATGGAGGTGAATAAGGTGAAGGTGCATATGTGTTGGGAGGAAAATTGAATTACAATTCTATGAGATGTAATGGATTAGGATATATGATGTTTGAGTTCACAAAGCTAAAAGGATTCCTAGTGGACATAACTAAGTTTGGATTAACATTGCTAGTTGGTTGTCTTGTTGTAGTAAGAGTTGAATGAGTGTATGTAGGAATAAAGGCCATAGTTTTAGGGGGGGAATTTGATTTCCACCTTGAATTTGAGTGCATCCTAGAGTTTGAGAACAACTAGCCATTGTAGGGACATGATCATCAATTATATGAGCTAAAATTCGTACAATTTCTATTCCCAGTTTATTATCGAGAATTCTTCTTATGTTGTCTATGATAAGAACCGTAGTACCCGCAATATATTCAACACTCACAAGGTTTTGAAGTTTTTCTAAGGCTTTATCCATTTTTTGCAATTTTTCTTGAGGGACATGAGCAACAATGGTTTCAACATCAATGGGATTGGAGGTCATGGGATATGTTATTTCAAGTATGGATTTCAACATGGGTTCAATTGTGTGAACACTATGAGTGAAAGAGTTAGAAAAATCAAGATCCACAATGGATATACTAGCATGGGATGCCATGAGTCTCGAACTACATCTCACTGATGTATTAGCAATAGGACACTAGGTTGTAATAATCATACAAGTTTCACCAAACCAAAAGTGTACCCAAAATGGACAAAAAACACTAAACAAATGTAGCAAACATCCACAAATAGAAAGCACAATGCAAGAATATAAAAAGATATAGCAATTTTCAAATATAACATGCAAGAATTTTATGATTTTTGAATGCAAAAAACCGAAAATGATATCTTTTGAATGCAAATTTTATGTTTGAACAAAGAACTTGTTTTAACCAATTAAATTGAATGCAAACAATTTTAGAAAACTGTAATGCCAGAAACTAAAATTGAGATATGAAAACATCTAGAAACAAATCAAACCAAGAAGCTTAATTAAGTCTAATTAATTAAGGGGATGCAAACATAGTGTGAAAATGTAAAGGAGTACATTTTCATACACTACATATATGTATGTTGTTATGCTACCGGATTCAGTCTAGAATTGTATCATAGTGAATCAACACCTACAAGAGCATAGACTCTGAGCATTGTATTGTAATTGCTTTAACTGGAAATAAAATTAATTTGCGCTTTGGTGTGTGGGTTTTTCCCAAAAAGGTTATCCCACGTAAATTTTGTGTTATGTGTTTTTAGCTTTAAATCTGAAAATAAATAATTGCATGTGTATTCTTAAGTTAAATGTAATTAATTTAATATTTGAAACAAATTTTTGCAAACTCTTCCTTGATTGATTTACATTAGGTAAGTGTTTCTACACTTGGCTTTCCTTCCAAATTTCCAATGATTCCCTCTTGCAGACGACAATGCTAAGGCTTGTGAAATAAAAACATTTTCTAGATATGGAAGACTTGACCTTGTATCATTATTGTATTATGTAAGTTACTTGTATACTTGAAAAAATGAAAATTTTTATCTTATTTCTCAAGTTGGAAATCAATAGAGTTCAATTTCAAGAGTTATTTTACACATTCATTTTTTTAGCATGTGCAATAAATGATGTATGAAAAAAAAAAAATTACTATCCTAATTTTAAGCATATGCTTGTATTTACTTCTATGGTAAAAACCTAAGTATTTACTTTGTAGTATGAGTGAGAGTGTTACACATAGGATTTTCTTACAATTTTATTTAAGTTTTTGTAGGCTAATAAAGTGAGCATTAGTGTTAGTGGAGTGTGATTTTGCAACGTCTTCCATGAGAGTTACACTTTCCTATTTGGAGTCTTGTGATTTATTCCTCTCATTGGTCGTATTTTCCACCTCATCCCTCTCACTCAAATTATTTATGCCTACTCTTGTAAATTGTTTTACAAACTTTTACATTCATGTACAACATTATTTTGATACATTTTAATCTTATTTTTCTTCTTTAGCATTTGCATCACCATCTTGAAGACTAACTATATAATTCTATTTTGATTTTATGAATCCTTTATATTTTTTATTGTATATATTTTCTTCACTAGTTTTTACGTTTTTATCTATTTTATAGATTCTAACAATTTTAGTTATTTGAACCTAAGCTATTTATCAGTTTTAACATCTCCCACACACATTAGCTATATTATCTCATGAACTCCCTTTTGCTTCCCCTTGGTAACACTTATGTCTTACAAAACCTTGACCTTGATGTCTTTTAATTCCCCTTGCTAAAGCCTATGTCTTTCATGGCCTTGACCTCAACAAATTTTACATGTTCCTTGATGCTTGCTAACTCTAGAAATTAATACTCTTTTATGAATTGAGGGCAGATCATTTGTTTTAAATAAGTTATAAAATCTTTCTTACGTTTGTTCCATTGCAGTATATCAACGTTAGAAAAGAGGACATGATATATCCCTATGAATCCATTGTCTAAGATCACCCTCCATAGATCTAATAGGGGTTTGAAATGCCCTTAGAGTAGTTATGAGATATCCATAGATAGTTTTTGGAAGATCGTGTTCAATAAAATGTTTTGAGGAGGTAGGTTGTTCCAAGAGTACTACAAATGCCAAACAACCAAATATGGAACATTATTATTGTCATGTTCAGTCTAGTTTTGCTATTGGTAGCTCGTCATGAATGTTGTCTTGTTTTGTTCCAGCTCTTTGTATTTGTGTTTTGATGTTTGATAGTTGTTTACATCTATTCTTGGCAGTCCTTTGACTTTCCTATTCTTTGTAACTTTTCCTTTGCATTGTTCAATACAAAAAAAAGTGTTTTCCCTTTTTTTACCTTTTCTTTCTTCACTTCATCAAAATCCTTATAATAATTTTTTAAGATCTATAAAATGATGTTATGAGATAATTTAACCTAGTAGCCAACCACCTTTGACATTTAGGATTTGAGAATTCCATGGATATAACTATTGATTTCTTATTTTTCTACATCAAGGCTTGCCTATTTGAGGGCCCTAGGTCATTTCACATATTGAAATTGGTTCTACTTGAATAGGAAGGAACCTACTCTTTTCTAGGTCATTTATGATCTACACAAAGAGGCTCATGTCAATTAGTTTTCCAGAAAAACTCAATAAAAAAAGTGAACACTTAAATTAGTATTTGATTTCTTTGTCCCACCTAAAACTTTCTTGTAAGAATTATTTTAATAGGTTCAAAGCCAAAATATTCCACTACAAAAAAAAATCAATCTTAACTACTTATAAGAGAACAAACTATGAAAACAAACTCTCCTTTTACTTATTTAGATATTTCTTCACGATATCAACCTAAAAAATTGATGACTTTGAAAATCATACTCTGACGTAAAACAATATTCTTCATTGCCTTCACTATCACTTTTTGAGATGCTCATAAATATCATGTCATAATTAAACTTATCTAAAAATTAAATTTGAGAACTAATAAATCATATATATGTATACATATATAGACATATACACATATATAATCCTTTTAACATTGCATCTATGATATTCTTGCATCCTTTAAGAGAAGCTAGAATTTATGCCGATTTTCCTATCACCTCAATGAAAGTGATTTATTAAGACATGGACTTTGCCTCATGAGAAATGTTATTATAATACCAATAATGTTAAAATGTGAATTTTCTTCCCATCATGATACTCGGCGATGTAACCTTCTAAAAGTAAAAATTGGTTTACTAATACTATATATTATTCGTCACTTGGGGTTCCATAAAGTGAGTCAATTCAAATCCCTATTTAAATATTCTAATAATTTAATTGAAAATGAAATCTGCATGGCTTTATTGGTTGAATGTTTTTCAATCTATTGACCTTTTACCATAGCAATTCATTGACACGACTGCAAACGAGAAACTTCCCACAATCATTAAAGTTTATTTTACTAGACAAACTCCCGTGCCAAATTATGTGAAAAATTAACTTGGCTTAAACTTCACTTGAAGAGTGAATGGAGTGATGACTCAAAAGTGATTTGGTGGGGTAACATGATAAGGAGTGATGTTTGCCATGGACAAAGCCTTTAATTTCATATTCACATGGATTATTAAATGAGAAGGCAAGGTGGGTCATCACCATGATCATGGTGATCATGGTGGAGCACACATTCAATGTCATTTTCCACTTTATTTATAGTGTTTTGATTTTGAAAGCATGCATTCAAATTGAGAGAAGAGACAATGTTTCCCTCTTGGTCTATGGAGAGTTGACAATGTTCCCTCTCTTATATGACATTTTACCTGAAAGTTGAAAAAATGGATATTTTTGTTTGAAAAAAGAGGGAAAGGGATTAAATAAATGTATCATTTGTAATGAAAGGATGTGATGGAGTAAATGAGAGGGCACCTGGTATTTTTGTATTGGATTAAGTTGATTTGAAAATAATGAATATATACAAAAGAAAAGGTTAGGAAGATGGATCACTAAAAACAAGACTATATTAATAATAAGAAGTAGTATTGTTGAAACATTACAAAAACTAGTCAATATATCATGAAAAACATGATAGTAATGACCAATATATCATGGACAACAACAATAAAAAGAACAAACATGATTAAAATAGCATGTTGAATACAAGCAAAGCAAGATCAAACTCATGACACACCAACTATTGTGTTCACACTAGGCATTATGTATCCTTGACTTCAAGTAGAAAGATTTACAATTTTATTTGTTGTAACTAGTAGGAAACTTTCATATTCCTCTTTAGTGTTCCCTATAATTAAGAAAATAGGGATGCTATTGGAAAAAATATGTCAAAGTAAGGCCTAGAATTATAGGTTTTTGGTAAAAAAATAGAACTAGAAAATATTGTTGAACATCTTATTTTCTATAAATGCAATAAGATGATGTGTCTACTTGAATTAGCAATCACAACTATGTAGGCCCATTCCAAATAAAGCTTCTTTCAAGTTTAATCAATGACCAAATATAGCATGAAAGTCTCTAAAAATAGCATACCATTATTTCTTATCAAAAGAGCAACTCCAGAATAAATGTTTCATGTTTTCTTTTGATTGAAAAAATGGGCATTTACCTAGCTAAACCATCATACATTTCAATGTGTCCCTAATAGCTAGCTTGTAATGTAAAAAGTTTCAAGACAATAATTGTGTATTAGCTTTAGATTTCCAAATTTGAGCACTCAATTTGATCTAAATTTTATTGCTAAATCTACATTTTTATTTAATGTTAAGGTAGGGAATTAGGGGCATGTTAAGAAGGAGATGGAAACAAATTTTATTAAAGGAGTGAAAGGTGAATGGAATATAACCAAAATCAATATGTGCAAAAGTTACACAAGATAGGAGTATATAGTTTCATAGTTAATTTCAAAGGGACTAAGGACTAAATAAAACTAAAACAATTCTTGTAACTTTTGTTTAAGCCAAAATATTTTTTAGTTACTTGTCAAAGAGACCAATTCAATGCAATGAAATCCCAAATGAATTGTTGTTCAAGTGAAAATATTTTTTAATGACCTACTAAATGCAATGAAATCTCAAATATCACTTTACACTATCAAACCCCTTTCTTAAACAAGTAAGTAATAATCTTTACTGAGAAAACATATGGTAAGAAGTTGTTATTGATATTATATATGTTTTTTTTCTAAAAAATGAAGGAAGAAGCTAAACTAATGCCATACTATAATGAAAACTCTTTCCACTTTAGGAAGTGACACATGCTTTTAGGCTTCAAAAAGAATTGAAACCTAGAAACTTGATACTTTGATTAAGAAGAAAGGAGCAAGAATAATATTTTCCAACCAATTTATATATTTTCATTTTATTTTAACCAAATTCATATAAATTATATATGCTACACTAAAATTTTATAATATTTGTCACCTTTAAAGTGATCCATTTACCAACTTGACATATTCTTTGCATTTTAGGATCTATAATTTAGATTGAAAGGATATGATGGAGTAAATGAGAGGGCACCTAGGGTTTTTGTATTGGATAAAGTTGATTTGAAAAGAATGAGCATATACAGAAGAAAAGGTTAGGAAGATGGATCACTAAAAACAAGACTATATCAATAATAAGAAGAAGTATTGTTGAAACATTACAAAAACTAGTTAGTATGTCATGAGAAACATGACAACAATGATCAATATATCATGGACAACAATAATAAGAAGAACAAACATGGTTGAAATAACATGTTGAATACAAGCAAAGAAAGATCAATCTAATGACACAACCACCATTGTGTTCACACTAGGCACTGTGTATTTTTAACTTGAAGTTGAGAGATGTACATTTTTATTTGTTGTAATTAGTAGGAAACTTTCATATTTTTCTTTAGTGTTCCTTATAATTAATAAAATAGAAATGCAATTGAGAAAAATATGTCAAATAAGGTCTAGAAGTATAGTTTCTTGTTGAAAATTAGAACTAGAAAGCATTGTTGAACATCTTATTTTCCATAAAATTGATAAGATGATGTCTCTAATTGAATTAGAAATCACATTACTGTGCAGATCCATTCCAAATAAAGCTTCTTTCTAGTTTAATCAATGACCAAATATAGCAAGAAAGTCTAAAAAAACATACCATTGTTTCCTATCAAAATAGAAACTCCAAAATAAATGTTTCATGTTTTCTTTTGACTGAAAAGTAACCATTTACCTAGTTGAACCATCATACATTTCAATATGTCCCTAATAGCTAGGTTGTAATTTAAAAAGAATCAAGACATTAATTGTGTATTAAATTTAGATTTCTAATTTGATTCAATTTAATCTAAATTTTATTGCTAAATCTACATTTTTATTTAATGTTAAGATAGGGAATTAGGGGCATATTGAGAAGGAGATGAAAATAAATTTTGTTAAAGAAGTGAAAGGTGAATGGAATAAACCAAAACCAATCTTTGAAGAAGTTACACACAAGACAAGAATATACAATTTCATAGTTAATTCCAAAGGGACTAGGGACTAAATAAAACTAAGAAATTTATTGTATTTTTGTTCAAGCCAATATATTCTTTAACGACCTACTAAATGCAATGAAATCTCAAATATCACTAAACCATCAAACCCCTTTTTTAAACGAGTAATAATATTTTTGAAGAAAACATATATCAAGAAGTTGTTCTTAATATTATATATCTTTATTACAAACAAATGAAGGAAGAAAAAAAACTAAATAGATACTATAATGAAAACTCTTTCCACTTTAGAAAGTGACAAACATGCTTCTAGACCTTCCAAATGAATTGAAACCTACAAACTTGATGCTTTGATTTAAAAGAAAGGAGCAAGAAGAATATTTTCCAACCAATTTACATATTGTCATGTTAATTTAACAAATTTGTATTAATTATATGTTACACCAAATTTTCTAAGATTTACCACCTTTAAAATTTCTAGTGATCCTTTAACAACTTGACATAGTCCTTGAATTTTAGGATCTATAATTCTCAATCTACCTGTAAACATTGATTGGATGTAATGAGACAAAGAGGCAGTTCTGAAATCAGCATTATCGTGTCATTTGGTCCAAAGAAACTACCAAAATAGTTTGTTAAAATCTTCCTATCTTTTAGTGGAGAGGCATTGAATAAGAAAAATAATAAACATGTGTGATGTGTGGAAAAAATGATTCCACTAGTAACCTAAATATTACCTACCAATCATATAAATTTATTGCCTCAATTAAATATTTTTTTCTTAAGAAATTTGCAGAACCAATTCCATATCTCAATAAGAGAAACTCCCAAACTAAATGGAATGTCAAGATACTTGGTCATATCACTATTTTTTATATGCTTCAAAATTTTAAGAATCTACTAAGGAATAGGTTCAATTTGAGACATCAAGAATTCAATATTATGATGAGATAATTGTGATTTAGACATAACTCAATATATTTTTTAAATACTAATGGTGAATATAAAAAAAATTCTAAATTTTATAGAAATAACATGTCATCATCTATAAAGTGTAAACTAATAGCATATTTATTTTTAGGAATGGATATACCTTATATGATCTTCAATTGGTTATTTTTTTAGAAGATAACCTAAAGCATCATCTTTAAACACATATAAAATAGAGGTAAAAGACATCTATTTCTAATCAAAATCTAATCTTGGCTAGCAATGTGTTATGTCTCAATTGTTGAACCCATTCACTAGTTTTTGTTGACAAAATTAATTTATCAATAATATATCTACCTTGAAGAAAACCTATTTATTTTGTTCTCATAATATCCTAGACCATGATTTTGATTCAACTAGCTAGTGCCTTCACAATGATTTTTAAAGAAGTATTTAATAAATTAATAGGATGCTAAGTAGAAATAATGTCCTCATTTTCCCCTTTATGTAGAAGTTATATTAATCTATTATTAATATTTGATCCTTATTATCATTTCCCAAAATCCTCCAAATAAATTAGATATGTCATATTTGATATAATTCACATAGTTTGTGTAGTGCCTCTCATACTATTTCCTTGATAGACTAACAATTGATTTGTTTTATGATGAAACAATATGATATTTAATATGATGTTAGATTCATTGTTATGATGATGCCATTGATGAAAATTCTATTACTTGAAGTTTTATGTACATGTCATGATTAGTATATAGTTTTATTTAGGTGACTATGGAGATTTGATTTGATTATGAGGACTAACCCTATCATCAGTGTTATGTGATTATTTTATCATGACTGTTATGTGATTATAATGTGATTGATCTTATCTTGATTACTATGTAGTTGATTGTTATATGAGTGGATTCAATTACTAGGTTTTGTTCTTACTGATGTGTTTGAGTGAAAGGGACAATGTCGCATCACTCACATGTGAGCACCCTGTGACGAATGTGTGAATCCCTTTCATAGTGTGTCTATTTATATGTATATGTATGGGCACAACCGTTTTGTGTGTTGCACCCTTGACATGCAACCCCTTCTACTCCACCTAAATTGGTAGGCCTAAGCGTCCCTTGAACCTAATGGATTAGTTGATCGGAGATAACACTTGATCCCCTACCCTAGCCATCATCCTCAAAGAGGATGAGTATCTGGTCTAGCACCTTGTTAGTATTGTCAGTGTCGTCAGTATTGTCAATTTGGTCAGTCATAGTTGCTTGAGGTTATGTATTTCGACCCTAGATAGTGGTCAAGTAATTATTTGACATTTGGTTTTATTTAATTTAGATTGTCTGATAAAATGCCTTTGGTTATCTTATGCATTAAAATAAATTGTTAAGTAAAAGGGGTATATCTTTGATAAATAAATAAATATATATAATCATAGTTAATAATAAAATAAATTAATAATGTAATGTTACAATTAATAAATAATAATAATATGGTAAATAAATAAAATGTTATAAGGCCGGAGATATCTAATTAATTATAATGTGTAAATAAATGATTGGTAAATGGTTTTACCCATTTGTGTGAAATTGGGTATCTATTATATTACTTTGTAAATATTTCATATTTACCCAAATTGAGATTTTAAATGAAATACATTTAATCATCCTAACTATTGGTTTAATAAATTAAAATTAACTATAATATGTTCTATAGTTGGTTGGGATCATTTTGGATTTCCTGTACAACCGACATTTTCCTTCTTCTTGTAAACGTTTTTTGGTTTTGGGGGATTTCATGTTGTTTTGGGAAAAAAGACGAGGGTGAGAATTGTCTGTAAATTTTTCTTCTATTGTTATTTTGCTGGGAATTATGTTTTCGAAAGTTTGGATTGTGGTTCTGGAGAAGTTGAATTGTGAGTGGAAGTCTGAGCTCGCCATCAAAATTTTGTTTCCTGCCAAGCGTTGGATCTAGGTTGGATTTTGATCCTTTGTTTACAATTGTTTTCTCCAGTGTACGATCAATTCGATTGATTTCTCTCTGCCTTTTGAAAATAAATGTTGATTGTTTTATTCTACCTGGAAACGAGATATTTATTTATTTATTTGAGAATAAAAACAATTAAATATTGCATTTGAATAGCTTAATTAATTATATATAGTAGTGATAATGGTCGAAGCCCTATCCTGGATGCAATGTTTAAATGGTTGCATTTTTTTGGAATTTTGTTTTGGGGCCCTCGTATTGGGTTACCTCCCCTTCTCCCCCGAGCATCGGTTGTCGTGTCAGGCATGGCCTGTGCCCTGGGCATGGGCCGCATCGGGTTTCCCTGTGTGTGGGGGCATGCATGACACACAACCCAACCATGACTGGGCGGGTTGTGTGCCCATCCTCTATGTTGCATCCGTCGTTGCTTTTGCAGCATGTGTTTCATTCAAGACTCATGAGATTTTAAAAATTGATAATTTTATATTATGATTTGGATTTCGGTAATATATATATATTATATTATGGTCAATAGTAAATAATGTGATATATATATAGGTTTATATACATATATATATATATATTATATTTTGGTTAATAGCAAAAGAATGGTTTTTGTGTATGTGATAGATTTTATGATATGTGAAGAAATAAAAATGTTATTTAATAAAAGAATTTAACTGGATAATTATTATTAAAATGAGTATTTAAATGTGTATTTAATCAAGTGAACTGATTTATTCCATATAATTGAGACTTAGGGTTTGATAAATGGATAAATGAATTTACATGTACATAGCCTTGTTTACTTAAAATTAAACGATAAAGTTATGAATGTAATTATAATTTTAGGGGAATGTTAATATTAAGTGAGGGTAAAATATTAGGAAAAGGTTATTTAATTTAAATGTTTTAGATTAAATGATAAATGATGTAGATTACTCTATGTTAATTAATCAGTAGATGAATGTTGATTATTTTTATAATTATTTAATAGTTGATTAGTAAAATTGCTATGTGAATTAATTAATTAGAATATTGTTATTGTAGTATTATATTTGTATGATGAAGGAGCACACTCGACTCTACCCATTACAAGCTCATTCACACACAAGAACACAGGTGTGCACAACAAATTAAATCAAACACTTTCTTTTATTGAAGGAAATGACATTACAAAATTAAAATGTTGTCACATGGGCTATCTTACTACAATCATCTACCAAATTGCAGATCTGGGCTTTACCACTCTCAACTCCACATTCACCAACAAGAGATCTATTTTCTTCTCCACTCCACTATCACTTTCAGGCTACTCCACCACCTCCACACACACTCCTCTCTCTCGTTCGGTCAACTCTCTCTTCTTACCAACCTCTGCTTCCCTATCTCTCGCTATCTCTTTATATTATATTCCTCCTTCATGTTGGCCTTGTCGTTCTTCTCTCTTGTTGTCATAGTACCACCATGTTGTCCAATGATCACTCGGATTTTATAGATAGTTACATGGTTATCTATATCATCAATTCCTATTCATCTATTCTAGGTAATTGTCTCCATCCAAGGCTCATGTAAGCAACCGTTTGACTAATCACGTTGTTCCACAACAATGATCTAGAAACAATGACTAACCTCTCACCATGTGCCACCACTGTTGACCCTCTATGTGTATCTACCACCATCGGAATGTTTCCAAGACTTTGGCTCATATCCCTCTGAATCCACCACGTCACATCAATAAGCCCTTGTCGGAGTATTGCCAAGACATAGCAAGATCTCACACTGAACCAAGTATGTCTCCCTGAAATTGCTACCGCCATATCATCGTCGATCACTATCCTCATCACCATTTGTAATTCGCAACAAGGATGTGAATTATCGATTATCTTATCACAATTCTCTAATTGTTCATACACATCATTACATTCCATCTATGTCACTTCCTTGTCAGTCCCACCATGGTCATCTTCATTGTATTTGTTCTCGTCTATCGCCTTGTCGAAGAGACCTCCAAACATCTCTCACCAAAACAACCAAGTCTCACCGATGAAATGTTGTTCTTCATTACCATCGCATGTCATCCTGTCGAAAGGGACTTCCTCCAAAGTCACATTGAAACACTCCAGTCACGCTGATGCACTGATCCCACAGTCTATCAGAATGTCGAAGAGATAGCCATGATTGTTTCACCAACTAGCCTACCTCTCACCGATGAACGCACCTATTACACTCTCCACCATTGAGTCATTGCTAAATCACCGAAAACCCAAACTTTAGAACCTCTATCACTGGGTCGCTAAAAATCAAAACTTTTGAGCCTCTAGTCGGAGGTTGTGGAGTTTTAAAAACCCGCGACTTGAAGACATAGAGTTATCGACCCTGCCAATGTAACTCCATCACTATGTCACTAAATCAGATGGTTATAGAACTTGCGAACCCCATGAAATGAGTTAGGAAAACTTAGAAATTTGTGACTCCTCACAACCTTGGCCCTTATTCAAAACAAACAAACACAAAATTTGATGATGCAAGATTGCTCTTTGCCCTGGATGCTCCTGCATCAGACACCTAGGGTAGGAATGAAATGTTTCATAAACATTTGTGGATTTGATGCTCATTTAGAATCCATCTCACCACCTTGTTCCCCTACACCTTCTTTCTAAACTGTCCCTGTAACTTAACATCTTTGTCATCCCTCACCCTTCCTCTCTTTCTGCCTCTTTTCACAATTCATCTCCCACCAGTATTCATTATAAAATCCTGAAAATCCATAACCATCAATTTCTTCATCTTCAAAAGAATAATATGACTCATACATTACCTTATTCTCTGCTACCGCTGCAACCACTTGGTAGTCTTTAATTTTATCTATACTCAACCTATTGGATGTGGAATCAACTCCATCAGATCCTGACCACCTCCTCCAAATGCATCTCTCATTCACCTCTAGTCTTGTGGGATTCAACCCACCACAGTCCGTCCACCTCCACCAATTTGCATCTACACTTAACTTTGCAAAATCATGCAAATCCTTCTTTCCATACCAATCATTCTGAACCATCTCATATGCATTCACTACCTTATCCATCTCATCGTTATGCATTACCTCCATCGTTAGTAATGTTTTATCCACTTGTTTGTCATCATCCTCAGGCACAACACTGTACTCCTCTTTTTGTATGCCTTCTAAAAGACATTTTTCAATTATAATCATTCCCTCATCTGCATTCACACCAACATTAGCTATGTAATCAAAGGATTTGTCATTTTCTTCCTATAACAAACTAACAATCACTCCAATTCCATTATCACATAAGAATTCATCCACTAATGCCAAGGGAAGATCACCATGCAACCCAACATTCTTCCCTTTTGTTCCTTCATTATTTTTAGTAGTAGTACCTTCAACTACAAAAACACTCACTACTTCCATATCTCCTTCTACCTTATTCTTATCATACTCAAAACTTTTATAGAAATAATATGTTGCCTCTTTGTTCTCCATCGAGATCTTCACTATACCGAATGCTATTGTCTTTTTTGTTGGATTGAATAACCTCTCTATCTCTGTGATATCTTCCTCAAGAATCTCTTGGTCTTCATCAGGTTCTTCATCGAACACTGGATCCTCATACACCACTGCATACTTTGTTTTAACTACAACATCCTCAACACTACAATTCTTTCATTGCTGTCATTCATCACATTACTCAAACATAAATAAGATTTGGTGCTGACCTCATCAAAATTTGATATTCCTCTCATCCTTATTGAAAGTGTAAGTTGTTCATCCCCTTTTAATGATTTAACTTCGATGTTCTCTTCTTCAATGTTCTCCATTGCAGTCAACTCTTTCGTTGTTGCTACAACCTCTGCATCTTCAACCTTCATTCTGCTAATAGACATCCTTCAATTTTAGGTCCAGGTTCCTCAACCTGCACATCCTCGTGCCATGATACTATGTTGCATCTTCCTTCCTCTCTTCAATAAAAACATCATTAGAAGGATAAACGTTACCCTCAACTCTTGTCTTCTTTTGTTTCCACCCTCTTATCATGTCCTCTAATTCATTTAGTTGCTGCTTCAACTCTATCAACTCTGTTTTCCACAATCTCTTTATGATTTGCTCTATTCTGGGAATCCTTAAAATCCATCTGATGACAATGCCCTTTCTCCTTTCCATTTCCAGGCCTCTCAAGCTATAACAACATAAATATTCAACCTTTAGGTCACACAAATGTAAACTGCCTCTAGTTCGGCGATTTGTTTACAAATCTTCAACACCTTCAGATGTTATCCACACACTCTCAATGCTCTAATAAACCTTCAAACCCTCATGTTTGCATATGTGAACTACCTCACATTCGGTGATCTGTTCACAACTTCAATAAATATTTCACTTGCACAACCATCCTCTACCCAACAAAGATCCTAGAAGATGCTACCCACTTTCTCTTAGTGGAGGAACTCTACACCTTCTACCCAACTTTATCCTTGTTGGAGGATAGTAGTTACAAACCCTCTTTCATGCCTACAACAAACATGCTTCCCAAAACTCTTTTCAGCTCATCACCCGTAGGTCTTTTGGCTTCAACCCACACTTACAGGTCCAATTGCAATTGCCTAACATTCAACGCTTTGTTACAGACTTAGGACAACTAGCTCTGATACCACTAATGAAGGAGAACACTTGGCTCTACCCCTTACAAGCTCATTAACACACAATAACATATGTGTACACAACAAATTGAAGCAAACAATTTCTTTTATTGAAGGAAATGACATTAAAAAATTACATTATCGTCACACGGGCTATCTTACTACAGTCGTCTACCAAATTGCAGATCTAGGCTTTACCACTCTCAACTCCACATTCACCAACAAGAGATCTATTTTCTTCTCTGCTCCACCATCACTTTCAGGCTACTCCACCACCTCCACACACACTCCTCTCTCTTGTTCAGTCAGCTCTCTCTTCTTACCCACCTCTGCTTCCCTATCTCTCGCTATCTCTTTATATTATATTCCTCCTTCATGTTAGCCTTATCATTCTTCTCTCCTATTGTCATAGTACCACCATGTTGTCCAATGATCACTCAGATTTTCCAGATAGTTACATGGTTATCTGTATCATTAATTCTTATTCGTCTATTCCAGGTAATCATCTCCATCTAGGGCTCATGTAGGAAACCATTTGACAAATCGGGTTGTTCCACAACAATGATGTGGAAACAACAAGTGACCTCTCACCATGTGCCACCACCGTTGACCCTCTCTGTGTATCTACCGCCATCAGAATGTCACCAATACTCTGGATCATCTCTCTCTGAAGCCACCATGTCACATCGATAAGCCCTTGTTGGAGTATCGCTAAGACATAACAAGATCTCACATCGAACCAAGTATGTCTCCCCAAAATTTCCACCGCCCTATCATCGTTGATCACTATCCTTGTCACCATTTGTAATTTACAACAAGGATGTGAATTACCGATCATCTTATTGCCATTCACCAACTGTTCATACACATCATTATATTCCATCTCTATCACTATCTTTTCGGTCCCACCATGGTCATCTTCATTGTCGTATTTGTTCCTATCCATCACCTTGTTAAAGAGACCTCCAAACATCTCCCATCGAAACAACCAAGTCTCACCGATGAAATGTTGTTCCTCGTTACCATCGCATGTCATCTCGGTGAAGGGACTTCCTCCAAAGTCACATTGAAACACTCCAGTCACGCCGATGCACCGATCCCATAGTCTATCATAATATCAAAGAGACATCCACAATTGTTTTTCTGAATAGTCTGTCTCTCACTGATGAACACATCCATTACACTCTCCACCATTGGGTCATCACTAAATCATCAAAAACCTAAAATTTAGAACCTCTATTAGTCGCTAAAAATCAAAACTTCCAAACCTCTAGTCAGAGGTTGTGGAGTTTTAAAAACCCACGACTTGCCAACATAGAGCTATTGGCCCTGCCAATGTAACTCCATTGTTATGTCGCTAAATCGGATGGTTATAGAACTTGCGAACCCCGCAACATGAGTTAGGAAAACTTAGAACTTCGTGACTCCTCACAACCTTGGCCCTTATTCAAAACAAACAAACACATAATTTGATGATGCAAGATTGCTCTTTGCCCTGGATGCTCTTGCATCATTGTAACTTTAATATTAGGGTTTTGTATTAGCTAGTTCAATAGAGATGGTTGTTTTAGTAATGATATAGTTATTTTTAAATTTATATATATTATTTGTTATTTGTGGTAAATAATATCTTAATTGAACTAAGTGGATAAGTTGAAATGAATGATAAGAAAGTTGAAATAATGCCTTATTTAAGGGAATGTCTTCATGGTTATAATGCTATGATTAATTGTTTGTAGTAAACAATGTGTCTTGATTATTGGATTAAGTGTATATGTAATTGTTAAAGATGGATGTCATATATGCAAAGTATGTTTAAGGTCCTATTCCATTGGGAAGTGTGCTTAGTACATTGGTTTTTCAGAGGCCTAGGAAGGGGTTTATTTGTATGAATGATTCTTAGGGTTGTTTAACCTTGGAAGTAGTTTGGTTATGTTGTTGGTAATGTGCATGTATGAACACAAACCCTAAGGGTGTTGCCTCATGTCTATGTATGGATTCATGATATTGTAATAGGTGTACTAGATGGACAATTCCTTGCATTGTGTAGGGTTTTCTAGTTGCAAGTAGGGAGAGTGGCTCTCAATGGGGGTTGGAACCCAAAGTGGTGTCCAGGACAACCCATTGGAGGGTTTCTTAATCCAATGACAACCTTAATAATGTATTAGGGGAATGGGTAAAATTCACATTAAACAAGATAATGGATGCCTCATCCATTTCCTGTAGTGCTCGTTTAGGATAAGGATGGGTTGAGAAGGCTTGGTTGGAAAGATCAACTTCCTTATCCTCATGAAAGGAATTTTGATTCTACATGTATCACCCTATAGGGTCGAGACCTAGTGATATATTTATAAGGACAACCATAGATGGGGATTGGGGTCTAGTGAGAGACTTCCAAGACAACCCATGCTAGGACCATGTGATGACACTCCTCCCTATTGTAGTCTAGCACTCCCTAGTTGTATTTCCTCTTTCTGATGTGTCAGTGCCTTTGGAGGTGATGTAGGTGTTGAGAATATTGGTGTTGTTAGTAGTGTTTTTATGGTGTCATGTATAACCCTTGCTTATGTTAGCATGTTGCTTTCCTGATTGTCTATTGGATGTGGGACCTTGTGTTATCTCCTAGCATGGGGGGTGGACCTTAGGGTTCCACATGGTTAGGAGGTTGGTGCTTTTTCTCCATTGGGTATTCTTGCTACATGTTCATGTGCGTGGAGATTGATCTTTTTGTTGTGGATTCCAATTCTTGTTATTGTTTGAGAAGACATCCTATCATGTATTTTTATATTGGATTGTATTATCATATGTATCTCTTAATGTAATTTTCCCACATGTACTAGGGTAAGCAATGATGAAACTATTGTAAGATGTAACAATTATTGATGATTTCTTCTTGTAAAGAGTATTGTAAAGTAATGCATCATCCATATGATAGTTAGCTAGAAATGATTTTAATGTTTGATTATCAGTTGTCACATTATGGATGTGAGTAGTGTAGGATCATTTAATTTGGTGCTTTAAAATGAACCTTACATGTTAGATCGATCATGTTATCTTTTATCGTTGATGAAATGTTTTTTAGTAATCTTGATTGTTAGTTTTGTGAGTAGCACAGTCGAGGAACCTTAGAGGACCTAGGACTAGATTATTATGTTATGTTATGCATTATATAGTTATTTGTTTTAAAGAAAAAAGTATTCCATTAATTTGACCTAGTTTAGTGTTGTCCTCTGGGGTTCCTTGGTCGAGGCGTCACAGTTTGATAATAATTCTACTAGAAGTCCTTTGATGCGTAGAATTTTATTAGGTTACATATAGAAAAGATTATGTTCAATATCTTCCAAGGAAAGAATATGGTTCAAGAACTAGTTGTGACCAAGATAAATTTTTGTAAGAATACATTCTTTGAATATCTTTTATATTTTCTTGAATATCCTTTCAATGAATTTCCTCTTTGAAAAGTTCCTCATAGAAGCTTGAAATACTATAGTTATCTTAAAAAGATTCATGTGAAATGAACCATGCTCATCTATTGTAGTAGATATTATGTCCTTGTGTTTTTAATTTATATAATTAAAGAAAGATTTGGAGCCTTTATTACCCTCCTTAATACACTAAAATCATGCTCTTATTTTGACAACTTGTCCTCTATAATTATTTATTTTATGCAATTATGATTTACTAGAAGAAATAGAGTCTTGAATCCCAATGTTGCTTGAATTTATATATTGAGTTGTTTCCTAGCATTCTCCAGTTTACTTTAAATATATTTTTCTCTATGCTTACATTGTCAAGTCATTCTTTAGCCAAAGAATAAAAGGAATATAGAACATTGAGAGAGAACAAAGAACCACCACTCAATCTATGAATAGCCCTCTTATGGCTTGTTCACATTATTATAAATACCCACTACATAAATAACATAATCAAGATGTTTAAGTAAGAATTATTAATTTTGTAGTCAAGTCATGAAGATATGGTAGTATTCTAGTGAAAAATATGGAAAATTGATCAAAAATAGTAGAATAATCAGCTTGGATGAATGCATTAGAGTGAGCATGAACCAAATGAAGATTATGAGATAAATAAAGTCAATCCAACTTGCTTAGTTTCATATCCACTCCAAATCTACAGTTAGACTATTGAGAATTAAGGTGTCTCAACCTTTGCAATTTCCTAGTATTAAAATATTAATTTATTAATGCTTATGTTGTAATTTCTTGTTTATATTAATTTGCCATCTAATATGACTTGGAACAGTGAGTTGTCAACATATTGGGAGGTGACATGGGATGTAACATGGATGTTGTGGTCTCCACAAGGAAATGTAGGTGTCCCACTTTGGGAAGATATTCTTTGACATGTGTTGACATCTTTGAGGGATTCTATAGAGATCTTATGATAGATTCTTATGGAGATCTTATGATAGATTCCTATGACAATCTTATAACATGTAAGGGACAATTTCTATAACAGGTTGGACAAGTGTTGGAAGGAATCTTTTCATGGGGAATTTGGGTGCCCAATTTTGACCTATGATAGGTTGTAAGAGAATTTAAGAGACATCTTCTATTTTTAGTCAGTTGTGACATATTCTCTTACGGTTGTAAGAGTTTTCATATATGATGGATTCTATGACATTGTAAGGAATTTTCCATACCTATTAGGGGAAAATTTGGGGCGCCCAAGTATGGAGGCATGTAAGTGAGTAAGGAATCATCGGATAAGTGTCACAAGAGTCAACAATGTGTTGGAAAAATGTACCACATGGATTTGGATGCCCATCTGTTGCAGCTTGCTCTAGAAGCTACCTTCATGCTTGTATTTCTCTATATATTTTATGTCTTGGAGTGGGTTTAGTATGTTGTATTTATGGGTATTGTTATGCTATCGAAATAGCTCAAAAAATCAACATTTGTGTACTTCTAGAAGAACTTGCTTTGCAAGTGTGTTGTAATTGATTGATTAGATAATACATTATACAAGTTTTGGAGTGTGGGGTTTTTCTCCCGAAAGGGTTTTCCCCACATATATCTTGTATTGTGAGATTTTGGTACTTGCATGAATTTTGATTTTAATAATATTCCTATTATGCATCTCTCGTAGTAACTATAAAATAATTAAAATTGTACATCTCTTCTCTTAGATCAACATTAGGAAGTGTTGTTGTGTATCTTGCTTCCTTTTAGTTGGTATTAGAGCCTGGTCACCTTTGATTCTAGTTGTTGGGTAGAGGGTTTTTTGTACTGATCTTTATTTGAGTGGGAGCCTGTATAGGAAGTTTGAAATATTTGTTGCAAGAGATATGGATAACACATCTAGAAGAATCAAGATGGAGGAGTTTAATAGCAAAAACTTTGAACTTTGGAAGATGAAAATATAGGATATGCTCGTAGAAAGAGATCTATGGGCTGCCATATTCAGAACAAAACCAAATTCAACAACCTAGGAATATTGGGATCTGTTAGATTAGAAATCCAAGGGTATGATAATAATCTGTTTGACTAATTCTATTCTCCTGAATGTCCATGAAGAGAAAACTGCAAAGAACCTTTGGAAGAAACTTGGAGATTTTTATCAGGCTAAATCCCTGGTGAACAAGTTTTTCCTGAGAAACAAGGTATACTCTTTGAATATGGAAGATGGGGGATATGTGGTAGATCGCCTGAATGCATTCAACATGTCGATTGCTCAACTAGGTTTCATTGGAGACAAGATTGATGATCAAGATCGTTGCATGCTCATGTTGTGTTCTTTTCTAGACTCATGGGATCACCAAGTAATGGCTATTGTAAGTAGAACCAAATTAAATATGGATGAGGTGGTTTCTTCGTTGTTATCTAAAGAAATATAGAAAAGTCTTTTGAATGGCCAAGGAGGCCCTTGTTGTTCATGCTAGATCAAAGGAGAAAGGAAAGATGAAAGACAATAATTCTAAGTTGAAGTCTCTAGGGAGATCTAAGTCTCTTGGTAAGAAGTCCAAGGATTTGCATTGGAATTACCAAAAACCTAGTCACTTACTCAAGGAGTGCAAAGAGAGAAGAAAGGAAAGA
Source organism: Sequoiadendron giganteum (assembly GCA_007115665.2). Taxonomy (NCBI): domain Eukaryota; kingdom Viridiplantae; phylum Streptophyta; class Pinopsida; order Cupressales; family Cupressaceae; genus Sequoiadendron; species Sequoiadendron giganteum. Next base: position 164,278,518 of record VCHN02000014.1, read on the forward strand.
GGGTGTGGTTCATATTCCTCCTACCCCTAAGAAAGAAGAACCAAAAACATCTGATAGACCTGATGATGAGGAGAGCTCAAGTAGCTCTAAAATTTCATATGAAGATGAAGAACCTCAACCTCAACCTTTGAGGAGGTCTACATAGATAAGACAACAACTTGATAGGTTTGGATATTCATTGCATGATTCTAGCTATACTTTTTCTTTGATTTCTAACATTGATGAGCCTAGGACTATAAGGGAGGCTATGGGTATGCATGATGCAGATTCTTGGATAAAGTCCATGGATGAAGAGATGGCTACATGAAAAAGAAATAACACTTGGGATTTGGTGCCCTTGCCCGATGGACATAAACCCATTGGTTACAAATGGGTGTTCAAGAAAAAGTTTGGTTTAGATGGTAGTTTTGAGAGATATAAGTCAAGGTTGGTTGCGAAGGGTTATTACCAAGTTGAGGGAATTGATTATGGTGAGATTTTTTCTCTTGTAGCAAAGATGGAATCCATTAGATTTTTTTTATCACTTGCTACTGCATACGATTTAGAGATTGAACAGATGGATGTGAAGAAATATTTCCTTCATGGTGATTTGGAGGAAGAAATCTATATGTCACAACCAAAGCATTACATTGAGAAAGGTTAAAAAAAATTGGTTTAAAAATTGAAGAAGTCTTTGTATGGTTTGAAACAGTCACCTAGGATATGGTACCAAAAGTTTGATTCCTTTGTGTTAAGTTTGGGATTTCTAAGATCAAAATCAAATCATTGTGTCTATTTCAAAACTATTGATGATCACATTATCACTATTGCATTGTATGTTGATGATATGTTGTTCATTGGGAATGGTAAATCTTTGATTTTTGATTTGAAGTCTCAACTTTTAGCATAGTTTGAAATGAAGGATTTAGGTGAAACTAAGTATATTATGGGTATAAAAATTAAAAGAGACAGAGTAAACAAAAAAAATTTGGATAGGCTAGATTAAGTATATGAATTATGTGTTGGAGAGATTCAACATGGCATATGGTAGACCATTGTGTGTTCCTGTTGTGACAAGGACAAAGTTATCAATTTTAGATTGTCCAAAATATCCTAGTGAGGTGGAGGATATGATGAGAGTACCTTATTCTAGTTTTTTTAGCAGTTTGATGTATGTCATGGTCTATACAAGACTAGACATTGCCTAAGCAGTGGGAATCCTTAGACGATTCATGGCTAATCCTGGATGAGTACATTGGGATATGGTAAAGAGAGTATTCAAATATTTGCAAGGTACTTTCGAGCATTCCTTATGTTATCATGGACATCCTACAGGATATTTACATTCAATTTATATTCATGGATTCATGGATTTAGATTAGGAAAGTGATATTAACAGCAGAAGATCCACCAGTGCCTATGTGTTTTCTATGTTCAATGGTGTTATCAGTTGGACGAGTAAGCGTCAAGCTATAGTCACTTTTCCCACTACATAAGTATAGTTCATGGAAGATACTCATGAAGATATTATGATGCGTAAGGGCCAAATTCTATGATAGGTTGTACAATTTTGGAAGGTATATTTGCATGGGGAAAGTGGGCACCCAAGTTTGAGCTATGACTGATTGTAAGAGAATATAAGAGGCGTCTTCTATTTTTTAGCTAGTTCTGAAAGATTCTCTTACAACTGTAAGATTTGTCATATATGACGAATTCTATGACATTGTAAGGAATTTTTCATACCTATCAAGGGAAAATTTAGGGTGCCCAAGTATGGAGGCATGCAAAGGGGTAAGGAATCATTGGACAAGTGTCACAGGATTCAACTATGTATTGGAAAAATGTGTCGCATGGATTTGGATGCCCATCTCTTGTAGCTTGCTCTAGAAGCTACCTTCATTCTTGTATTTCTCTATATATTTGATGTCTTGGAGTGGGTTTAGTATGTTGTATTTATAGGTATCATTACATGCTATCATAATAGCTCCAAAAATCAATATTTATGTACTCCTGGAAGAACTTACATTGCAAGTGTGTTGTAATCAATTGATATATAATACATTGTGTAGGTTTTGGAGTTGGTTTTTTCTCCCAAAAGGGTTTTCCCATGTATATCTTGTGTTGTGAGATTTTGTTACTTACATGTGTTGTTATTTTAATAATCTTCCTGTTGTGCATCTCTCATAGTAATTGTAAAAGAATTAAAATTGTACATCTCTCCTCTTAGATCAACATTAGGAAACATTTTTGTGTACCTTGCTTCCTTTCATAGACCATGTAAACCAATTATGAACATGACTAAATAATTTATCATGAATGAGATAAAAAAGACCTAAGAAATTATAATAGTAAAGTCAAATTTCAAATTCTTCTTGGAAAATTTTACCGTGATAATACCAAATATGATCAATATGATGCTCAACCATATTAAAATATTAACTTGGGATCCAATTAGCATTGAGATTTTTTTTGACGTACAATCCCAAAGAGTAATCTATTCTTTGTTATTTTAAAATTGTACATAGAGTAAAAGCTAATAGGTCATCCATTCATAAAAATAAGGTCCCAAACAAAACTATTTGAAGGGTCTTCACATTATCAATGACATATTTATAAATCCATGTAGACATTTTCATAACAACTCCTCCCCTCCTATCCTTATGAGAGATATGTAATATAAAACATATTTCCATATATTATAAATAAATGCATCAAGATGGCTATTGCATAGTTTAACTTCTTGGAGTAAAACATTAGGTTTCCATTTAACAATGTTCTCTTTAAAACATAAAAATTATAAGGAAAGAAATCACTTACATTCCAAGAAAGTGTATCTTAATTCATGGTGATGAGGATATGATATTATCATCATCATGAGGCAACACATGAAAACTCTTGGAAAGTGAAATTAGTTTCTCATATTTCTTTTAATATTTAGAAGAAATTGAAGGGGGACTTGATATTTGATGAAATCTCGAGGGAGGGGAAGTTGAGGCCTAAATGGTAAGGTTTAAAGGAGAGTGAGAAAGGGAAGGATATTATACACATGTTGGAGAACAAAAAATAGAACAAGAAGGTGAACCAAAGGGTTCATTCCTCTTCCTAATAATTCTCCTACTATTAGTAATAATACAATACCTATAAGAAGGGATGTCTTCAGAAGGAAGATCAATATGAATTTTTTGAGTAGAGGAAGAAGGCATGGGTTTAGATTATATAGTATTTATGAGAGTATCCTTATAGGAATGAAGGGACTAAAGGGAGGGTTGAATACAATGATTATCAAGCATGAACGATGTAGGGAGTTGGGAGAATTTATTCTTACTAGAAGGATACTCATGTATCAAGTGTCATTTTTAGTAGAAGAAACACACATCAATTTTACTTAAATAAATTATCTTTCATTCTACCATTTGGTAGGGACTTGTTCCATTCAAATTCCACGCAAATTCTAGGATGAAATCATGGGTTAAAATATTTATTTGAGTTATGTTTGTATTAGATTACTCTACCAAGTTGAGCAAAAATATCTCTCAAAAATAGGTAGAAATATAAATTTAAGTAAATAAATTCTATCCATATAGGGTAGTGTGAATGAGCAAGACCTTTAGAATAAAAATTAAAGTTTCAAATCTAAACATAAAAAAAAATATCAAAGAAAAATAACCCACATGTCATAATAGAATACCACTTGAGAACATACATGAAATATAACCTTTCCTTGATATCTTAAAATTTCAATCTCTCAACCCTTATTTTTTTAATTCATTTCATCCCATTTATAATTAAAAAATTATTTATAAAACCCTCTTACAAAAATAAAATAATAGTCCAAGTTTGGAATTCAACTATAATTTCCATAACATAATTAGGAATTTAAATTTTTTGGGGGTTTTATCTTATTCATTATTTTGTGATTTTGCACCGTCCGCCTCAAATCCAATGCATTATATGACTTTCCCAACTTTAGCTTCCATTTTTTCTAGAAAGGTTATCCCCCAAATCATTTTATAGCAGTTCGAGTACATTGAGAGAGTCTCCTTTAATTAATTCTTATATTAGAGTCTTCCTTTTCTTCTTTGACCTAACTAGCCATTGTATTTATATGCACTTTGGATTCAATTTCAAAAATGGTCGTAGGGTCTTAGGGTTTGAATTCCCTTCTATAACATTCAACATTTATCTTTGTTATTTTTTAAAATACACTCTCTTGTTTGTCACTTCCCAATCTGAGGGTATATAGTTGATTGATATTTTAGAAAAACTATGCAATTTATGTAAATTTATATTTTTAGCATTGAGGCAAATCTCTTTTATTAGTGAAGGGGAATGTAAGATATATCCAACTAAGGATATATGATATGTCTTACAAAGTGTTAGAAATGTATGATATGAATTTTTTTAAAAAAATCTTGTTGAAATGTTTTCATGGTTTAAATATTTTGTATTGGAATAAAAAAGAAAACAAGAGTCAAAAATCTAAGAACTTACTAAATATGTATCCAAGTCTTTGAATTTTATTTTTTTTATTAAATATTTCAATTGTTTCTGTGTAAATTACAAATATATCTTTCTTTGGTGCATTTTATTCATATTAATTTAGTACTTCAATTAGTTTTTGTAAAATATGAAAAATTATAAAATATATAAATAAATTTAAAATATTGTTAAAAACCTTAGAATAGACCAATCAATCCTTGTTAGTTAATGTTGCTTAGTTACCTTTAAAATTATACTAGCTTAAACAACAAGTCGTAGCTTGGAAACAAATGTTTAGCCTATTTGTAAATTGGTCCACTAGATAATGTGTCAAATCTTAACGACACCTGTCCCCACTTAGCTTCATTTCATTTTATCAACATAATGTTTAAATGTTTGATAGTGAAGATAATTCTTCCCAAACAAAAAAAATGAATACAAGAGAAAAAAATTAAAGGAAATAAAAAGAACAAGAAAAATAGGTCAAAAATAAATAAGAGGCATAAATGCAACAATGATGATACAATTTTAGATAATCAAAATTTTGAAGATTTAGGATCAAAATTAAGTAGAAATTTAGAAAGGAGCTCAATAATATTTTCTAAAAGGTTAAATCAACAAAGTACAATAGAGGAGGTGGAATTGGGGAAGAATTCAAATTATGGTGGACTATTTTGAAAGATATTATAATTTGTAGGTTAGAGATGTCTTTTATATACATTATGTTTCAAAAAACTTAGTATCTAATCAAGATCCTAGATTTACTTTCATTTTTTTATAGAAATTCGTATTCAGTGAATTAGGCACTAGTTTCAATTTTAATATTGATTATCACACCAAATATAATGATCAAATTGAAAGGATTAATAGGATAATCAAGGCTATATTAATAATATTACTAAGAAACTTGAAACATAAGAGAAATATTTGAACTTAGTTGAGTTTTCCTATAACCAAGGGTATGATTCTATGATAAAGATGCACTATTTGAAGCTATTTATGGTTGTAATTCTAGTACTCGTATGTCATATTTATTTCTCATTTAAACGTCATATAGCTTTGGGGTTTGTAAAACAAGAAGTAAAAAGCTATAAAGTTACATGGAAACTTTTGAAATCTGCAAAAGAGAGATTTGACACTTTTACCTTAGAAAAATCATCTTTTCTTGAAACCAAACCTTCCCTAGGATCACTTAAACACTCTAAGAATAAAAATTTTGATAAAAATTTCCCACACTTAATATTTGAAATATGAACTTGGACATAGAAACTCAATAACTAAGGGAGTGTTAGAGAGTTCACCATCATAGAAGACATAAAATTTGAAACTATATTGAAAGTTTTATGACATCAACTATTTAGAAGAGGTTATGTACTTCATGTAAGAAGAATTAACTAACATCAACATATGATATTATCATTTCTCTAGGATTCTATTTAGATGATATTAGTTTTATAACCAAATACACAAATTCATACCCTACCCACCCCTAATGTGATAGTAAAATAGGGTGGATTTTTAGGATAACCCAATCATAATTGAAATGCTAGCAATCATTCTAAATCTTGGAATATTTGATCAAAGGTTGATATACATAATTTTAATGGGTTGGATTCACTTCCTTGGATAACTCAAATGAATGTTTATTTATGTAATTTAAATTCCAAGTGGCTAGAAGGTTCCAGTGTCTTCATCATATCTGGAACATGAGTAATTTATTTGGTATCTATGACCATGTTCTCGAAGGAATAAAAAACCTCTTACTTTCACTTGGTTAGTTTTCATAGATGACATATAAACATATTATAACATTAATGTGAAAAATATTTACTTTATCGAATTGATAAATCTTCAAAAAACAATATGGTCAAGAATTAGATTCATTAATTCTAGAAAATGTCCTTATGAAGAGGAAATTATGGATGATAAATTTAATGACCTAGTTCTTGGTAGGATTAAGGACCACATTCACCATGAGGTATGCATGTTTAATCCACTTAATGCATTTTATTCTATTATTATGGTGCACAAGGTGGAGGAAAGATGTGTGTCCAATAAGAGGGATAATGCCACTAGAAATAATGTGGCTTATTATTGCCAATTATTTACATCTGATTTCATATTATATTCTTCTTATGTGTTTTCTTTTTTAAGTAACAAGGTTACTATAGAACATGGATGATGTGAGGAAGGTGAAAAATAGTATGAGGAGTCACTAAAGAAATTATATAATTTCTCCATTACCAACAAGTAGATTGAGGTACTTGTTAAATGACATAAATGTTTTAAGGGGTATCATTATCATCGTAAGTATCCTTGATGTAAATACTAGGATTGTGAGAAATTGTGTAGGACTTAAAATGGTATACACAATATAAGGAAATATCACACCATAAATATGACATATATTGGATATAAGATATCCAAGTGTGGTTTGGATTTTGATCTTTGTGTATCTTTATCACAAGTAGTAGAATAAAATTTTGACCTATCAATAGAGAAGGAGCTTGAATTTGTATCTTTACCCATCCTTCATTTGTTATGCTATCACAAGACCATCTATACTGATGATTAAAATGACTGAAATGAGTTGCCCATTAAGAAATATAAAAATATCATGTGAAATGGGTTGAACACAAAATATATATTGACACATACCTAAATAAATGAAAGAGTGTCTTATAGTGTTAAAAATGGAGTACACAAACAAATAATGTTACATATAGGATATATTAGATGCATTCCCTACTACAACTTTAGGTTTTATTTAGGATTACACATAGGTATTCTTCCAAGATATTGAGAGTATATTTATATCACATGAGTTGCCACTATTTTCATGATGGAGGACATTGAAATAAATCATAAATATTTCCTTACTAGGATTCACAATCCCATACTATGAATCATAAGGATTCACTCTATTTGAGAAATCTAACACCTAAGTAGTCTTCCAAGATATTAAAATTATTTATATTGCATGAGTTTTCATATATTTTTACTATAAAGGAAATTGTAAGAGAGAAAAAATGTTTCCTTACTAGTATTCAAAACCTAATGCCTCACATTTTAAGGATTCACCATGTTTAAGTAGTTTAACTATAACTGGATGCAAGACTCGCCAATTTGGTGCGTGATCATACTACATAAGAAAGTAATGACACAAAGACATGAAATGAAACCATAGAGGAATAAGAAGTGGGGAAGGAACAAACATAAGAATATAATCATGATGAATTCCTCTATACATAAAAAAAATTAATGCTAGTTCATTATTGTTTCTCATGCAAGGAATACAATCATCAAGAATCATATAGAAAATTGATGTAAATACTCTAATATAGAAGTAAAAGTGCCAACAAACTCTAATAGAAGAGAAATTAGTTGGGTACTCAACCAATACATTCAAATAACATGAAGTACCACCCTTTTGGTGGGCTTGGTAAAATTTTGTGATGTTCTTAAGGATCAAAGGTTAAGATGTAACATGATATGAAAAATCATTAAGATTCTTGATGCAAGCACGAATATAACTCCAAGATAAGGCTTTGGTAGGGATTATTGATAAATGAAATAACAATCAAAGAATTATGGATGAAGGAGGCCAACCTAGAGCAAAGAACTAGGTGGTGTAAGATCACATGGGCTTGCTAAAATGTAGAGTAAAATAACACACCCCTCCAAATATATCTAGTGTTTAGGTAAATTAATTAATCGATCCAAAACTAGATAAAAGAAGCTAAGTCATAAAATTTTAACAATAAATGCACAAGTGAAAGATGAGGGGAAATGATGTTACATGGATGTTTTAATATATCACGTTGTCCTTAAATTTGATAGATGTTTTGTAACTAAAAAAAATTAGTATCAAATTTATAATAGTAATGAAGTATAGATTTGGCATTAAGATTCCTAGATTTATATGGTCTTGTACAAAATTACCTCTCTAATTGTATCTACTATTGTTATTACATCTTATAAGTGTGGTATCCTTGTACCAAAAAATCTAAAAAACTTGTTTGTCTTTGAATGATATTTATTCACACAATATCACGTTACAAAGACCTTTGGGAGTTGTGTAAGGATTACAATTTTGGACTTCATTATGCCTTAGTCAAACTCATCTTGCTTTCATATCATTGAATAAATGAAGATTCAATGTTTCTAGGATGAAAGATCAATGTAGTATATGTCCATGCAAGTGTTGATGCAAGCATAAATATAAAATATTTTTCATGCTTTACTTGATTCATTCCCCCTATGTATTAGTAGTGACTTAATAAGACTTTTATTTAAATATGACAGTCTAATCATTCAATTTAAACACTTTTTATATGCAAGATGATAAACAACTACTTGAATTTGTTAATCATAATTAATAAAAACTCATTTTAAATTTTGACATACATAATTACATACATTCCATTCAAAATATATAATCACATATATAATCCAATTAAAAAAAAATACATATTAAATTTAAATTTATTGACATAAAAATATCAAAGTAAAAAGAAAATGCACAATCATGTGAAAGGGCTACCATGGTATTATTAGTGGGAAAGAAGTCCATTTCAAATGGTGGGAAAAACCCTAAGCACGCATAGGGAGCATGGTGGTGACCCTTTTTTTTAAAATCTTTGAATTTTTTAATGAGGAAGAATTAACTTTTAGCTTGGAAAGTATGAGCATATAGAGATAATTATGTATTTTGTAATGTACATTGAATATACACAAAGTCTAACTTATACCTCACATATTCCCACTCTATCTATCTAGTGCAACAAGACATGCATCAATGTGAATAATTAATTACTCTATGGCTTAATGCTAAGCCAAATGTCTTCCTTGTGATTATTCTAAGAGTTAAGTTACACTATTACATTCACCTTCATTTCTGAGTTCAGGGGTTACATAAAATTTAAAATTTCAAAATTTCAAAAATATAATTGTTGAATCAATTTAAATCAGTGGTGTATCCATCTCTGTATAAACTGCAGTGTGTCTAGTAAACTTTTTTTACATGACCGGTGGTGTTGGTGCGACACATACTTCGATACCACGGGTTTGGGGCGAGACTAGACCTTGTGGCCTCTTACCTACAATAGGATGCTTTAGCCAATCGAACTAGACCCCCTACCTCTTAAATCTTACAAAGTAATTCTTTATTTTTATAATAATTTAATTAAAGAATAACTTGGATTTAGACTTATTCTCTATTACCTATTATTAATTGTTATAAAATAAACATATTGATATTTAAATTAATATTTTCAAAACACTCCTCAATAGCTAGAAATATGCTAACATTTTTAAGGAAATATATACCTATTATGTATATATAGACAATGATATCTGACATCATATATACAATGCATATTCTCTTTCATCTAGTGTTCGTGGAATATATCACTATTAGAAAGTTGATGTGAAGTCAAAGGGAGAGGGAGAATGCATCCCATCCAAATCCAAGATAACAAAATATAATAGCAAGTCAATATTTTGATTACTTAAATCAATGGTAGGCATAGGCATAGGTTGCATGCACTCCTATCAAACACAAACAAAGTAATATAATTTTTTTAATGTTTTGATCACTTCAATTTAAAGTAAGCACGGGTGGCTAGCGCAAATTGAGGAAATGTGATATTGCATAGAAATGGACAAAAGTTTGAATGTGCATTGAATAAAGGTAGGCATAGTCCTAGGCCCATTGTTTTATATGAGTAAAACCTTTGTTTTCTCTCAAAATCATAATGTACATTGAATTTATCTCATACAACACTTAGTTTCTTTAAAATGCAGTGAGCTTCATTGTCTTTGACTTGGCTTCAACAAGAGTGGGTGGTATAAAGTTCATGATTATTACTGCACCATTTTTAGGGAGATATTGGAATCTCACTAGTGTAATATGGAAATATATTATTAGGGAGAATTTTTTAGAAGAAAATTGTGCCAGGTAACAAATACGATTTCTTTTATATCTTGTTTTAGTTGAGAAGATGAGGTATATCCATATAATTGATGTTAAGGTTCAAGTGAATTTTAATGTAAATTTTTTATATAAAATATAAAAGTATTTTATCATTATTTGCATCATAATTATGTGTAATTAAATATATAAGATAAATCAAGTATGTTATTTTATATTGAGAGGCATCTTATGTGGTAATAAGGAGAGAAACATTTGATGTTGTATTTTTAGACTATAGAGGTATCCTCGTGATCCAGTGCAACACCCGACTTGTCTTACCTTGGACTTAGTTTTTGTCACGTTGGGGACAAGAAGGGGCGAGTTAGACTAGGACTAATCCCCTACGAATGCACATATATTCCCACAAGCCACATCCATTGGAAAAATCTGGGCCTAGGAGTCGAACCTAAGACTCAAGCCAACTACGCTACTTGTGCAGGCAAACATTTGATGTTGTTATTGTGAAAGAAAAAATTGCACCTTTTATATTAAATTTGATTGTCATTTACATGTCAAAATATTTTTAATGATAAAAATAATATTAGTGATGACATTTAATATTAAATTAATTCTAAAATACATAGTTAATAAATAATTTATTTTCGCCTACATGGGTAGTAGAGTTGGCTTGGGTCGTGGGTTTTCTCCCCATAGATTCAGAGTTCAACTCTAAGGCCCAGGCTTACCTAATGCACGTGGTTTACAGGCTATTGTGTGCATCCCTAGGGAACTAGTCTCGCCTCAACTTGTCCCATAGAAGGAACACGCTGAATTGAATCGTAGGGACACCCTTGGATTACAAATATATATATATATATATAATAATAAATAAATAATTTATTTTTATTCAAAATAATAAAATATAAATAAAATTTATGACCCTTTTTTTACTAATTTTGTGACATAAATTAAAAATCTCTTGATATATGCTCCATAGATTTGTCAAGGATAGTTATACAAGTAGGATGTGTGTACTTAGTAATAAAAAAACTAGAAAAATTTTCTAATCAAAACCAACTTCTCCACTAGCACTTTTCAGAGTCACTCCATAATTGCATATATGCTAAGACAATTGTATGGAATAACTCTTAAATTTGTCTTGATTAATTTTTGGCTAACTAAAATCTTAAACGATATGTTTTATATTTTTGTAAGGAATGTATAAAATATCCCCAGCTTTAGTGATCTAAGTCAAGTTGTGAATGAATTTTCCATGATCATCAAAGATAACACTAAATTAATTCATACAAAACAATCATAATTTAAAATTTACTTTATTTTAACTAAATAAAAAATTCTAACAATTATAAAAAAAAAATTAAATTAATGTACACAAAACAATATAAATTCCAACTAAAATTAATTTAATTTATTTTTTAGTAATTAAAATTAATTTTATAATTTTATTAATTTGAACAAATTTTTGATAGATGGTGAATTGGGTTTTTATTTAAGGTCTTAACCCTTAACAAAAGTAACAATTAAACTAACCATACTACAACAATACTATAAAAACATTATAGAAATATAGTATCTAAATAGTTTAAAGCAACATAAATACAACAAATATAAGAGGACCAAAACACAAGAAAAATTTCTATCCATTCAGTATAATTGTTGCATTGCATGAACCTCCAATAAAGCTTTGAGGTACTTGGACATGACAACAATTTCATCCCTCTCTGCCTATTTAATTGTCTTAATCTCCCCACCTCTAGTTCTTGCACTAGGACTAGCCTATGGTTGAGAGGTGTGGAGCTTTGAATTATCTTGGAGCAGCTTGATACTCTTGGTAGAGTTTTTGATAGTATCTTTATTAAAGTCCCTCACCTTCCTTAGTTTTTTATATTTTAACATTTCTTGTCAAGATCTTAAATCATTGCATCCCTCTTGGAGATCTCTAGTTTCAAGGTCCCAAATCCCTCCATCACATTCCAATCTTTCAAAAGTGAGATTGTAAACTTGGTCTTAATTTCAATTAAAACCACTTAAGGCTTTTGTAGTCTATATTGATATTCTTGCACACTTCATTTATTTTTGTACACCCCAAAATCATCTTTCTATTATATAAGTAATTAAATAAATATTTAATTAATTATCTCCTATAATTCACCTTTTTTTCATATTCTCACTGTATTTAGGGTAAAAATTTAGGGCAAATGCATAAACAAATTATAATGAAACCCTAACAAGTACTATAGAGCACAAACTAGCATGAAATGAAAACAAGAAAGCAAAGAAAACCGATCTCCAAGGTAGATTTGATTTATCTCCATTGCTCTTCTCCACCTCACATAAGCATGCAAGATTTTGAAGGATTGAATGATTAGATATGTTGATGTTGATTGCTCATTTTTGCAGCATAAGATAAGATGGAGATGATAGAGGAAAAATAGATAGATAGATGAGAAGATTGGAGGAAATTTTGGCAAAGTGTGGATACTAGAAGAAGATGGATCCAAATGACTTGTGTGATGCTAGATTTATAGACAAGAGCTGATTTGATTCGATTTCTAAGATTAAAAGTCGATTATGTGATGTGTATGTCTAGGATTAAAAGTTGATTTTAGTGCCTATTATGCACATTAAGTGGGTTATAGCATGAGGCTAAAATTAGGATGTGAGGGAATAAGTGGGATTCTTTTATTTATTTTGGAGGAAAAAGATACCTATGACGTACAATGAATGGTGCTAAAATAGGATGTGAGTGGGAATTTCATAAATTAAATAATAAAATTATTTAAATTATGTGTGCATGTGAAGAGTTGTAGTCATGTGACACATGTTGCAATGTGGTAATAAGTGAGAGATTAATTCAATATTTCATTTGAATTATTTTGAGACATGTGAAGGGGAATTAATTAAATAAATGAGATTTATTTAATTAATTGGGAAGGTGATTAAGTAGAATAAATGGGATAAGTGAGATAATGTAATGACCTAGGGTAAAATATTACAAGATGTCTTACAAGGTCATGTATCAACTAGGTAATGTTATGACATGGACAATTTTGGGTGTCTACATTTTGCCCCTCTTTGATATGATGTTTGAGATGATGAGATTTATGTCGAGTAACATCATTTCAAAGAAGCTAAGGTATGGATAGAGGAAAAAAAGATGATGCCCCAGCCACTTGAGGAAGTGAGGAGTAAGATGAGTGAAGAAAAGGGATGGTAGGAGAATATGATGATGTAAAAGATATGAAGAAATGGGATGACGATATAGGATATGATAATGATGATGATGCTCCCTCGAGAGGACAAGCGAGTTGGATAAACACGGGTATGCTCTCGAAATGAATGAATGAAACGATAAAGGAGGGATGAGATAAATGATACAAGATAAGAAGTAGATGAAAAAGTAGAATGACACACTATGCTGCAATAAAGTGAGCAATCATATGTTTGATATAGCACTGGACATTATGCACCAAGGTGATGATGTGTCTCATACCCCAGCGTAATGTACAACCTTGTCTAGATACAAGATATGAATATTAGCTAGGAGTGATTCAAATTTGATGCAAATGCAAATTGAAATGATAACACACACAAGCAAGCAAGCAAGCAAGCATGCACAAATGATACAAAAACAAACAAGGTATTGCCCCTGGCAAACTGTAAATTGTTGATTAATTGATTGATTGATGATGATGATAGTGTTGTCATTGTGGGGAATGATATATCCCTTGATCAACACAAGGATGACTGGTTGACTGACTGATTGATTAATTGATTGGTTTTACAACAAGGTTGGGATCAAGACCAAAGGATGTGATTGGATAATTTGGCAAGATTGATTAGCTTGATTGGTATGGATTAAGGGTTGACTTGCATTTGGATTATTGCTTGGAATGATTGAAGATGCTTGATTTGAAGATTTGGTTGATGATTGATGGATTGAATTGAGGAATTTATTTGCTTGGAATGATTTAAGTTGGAGCGATTTGATTACAGGATTGATGATTTGAAGATTGGTGAGTTGAATTGATTTGAGGAATGTGATTTGAATGTGTTGAGTTTATTTGAAGAATTGATTGGAAGAAGTGATTTGGTTTGATTTTATTGCTTGAATTTTTTATGGATATTTGATTTTTTGGATGTTTGAAAATGTTTTGACTTTTTTGGATTTTTGAAATGTTTTTTATTTTTTGGGATTTTTGAAATGTTTTGATTTTTTGGATTTTGAAATGTTTTGATTTTTGGAAATTTTGAAATGTTTAGATTTTTTTAGATTTTGGGAATATTTGATATTTTTGGGTTTTGAAATGTTTTGATTTTTTAGGTTTTGAAATGTTTAGATTTTTTTGGATTTTGGGATATTTATTTTTTTGGATTTTTTGGGATATGTGATTTTTTGTAATTTTGAAATGTTTTGATTTTTTCGGATCTTTTCAAGACCTTTTTTCAATTTTTTGTTTGTATTTTTTCAGATTTTTTTGAAATGTTTTGAGATGTCAATGGATGACAATTTGGGTAGCCTTTGTGCTAGATTCCAATGACAAGGGAAAACCAAGTCTAGGTGCAAGGAGATAGATGGGATCGATGGATGAAAGGGTGGGTGATAGGATAAGGGATAAAAGGCCCATGATAAATGAATGGATAAAAAGGACAGGTCATAGTGAATGGAATGGATGTATGCATCATAGGAGAGCAAGGATGTGATCTCCAAAGACTATGTTGCATAGGAATAACATGCCCCATTCTAGGTACAATACTTAGGATTTTTATGACAATGCTTAGAACAATAGGATGGTGATAAGATTGCATTGGAAAAGATGAGGTATGTCTAGAGATGCCCAGAAAACATGTTTCAACATTTTCCCCCTATTCCTTCATCAAGATCAAAAGGAGAAGGGTGGATAAGTGGACACAATATGATAGGTATGTATGATGGCTAAAGAGGGTAGGTAGGATGGAAATGATATGATAAGAAGTGACATGATAGGATAGATAGTGCGGATGAGACAAAGTGCCCCCAGGTGTAAGTGACATAGAAGATCAACCTACACATGACACCTATTTTTCAAGTTTTCATCATGGTACTTATCTAGGGCGCTTGTTTACTAGGTTTTCACTGTTGGACGAAGGAATTTCTCTTTACTTTTTTAAAAAACTTTTTTAACTTTTTTAATAGAAGGATAGGAGGGACTCAAGTGTCTAGTTCCATGAAAGGTGATAGTCCCGCTACATGGATTTCATCGAATGGACCATGTCAAGTGTGCTCATAGATGTTGGTAAGGAATTGCATGAGTGTGAGATGGATTAGGTAGATGGTGGATTATGAAAGGCTTATACAAGGATGGATGGGGAATAGTGGATTATGATGTGGATTTTATAGGAATTATGCAAAATTATGGATGAAAGGTTTATGCAAAATCATGGACCATAGTAAGGTGATTAGGAAGATATGTAGGATAGTAGTTGAAGGATGGGGAGATGGAGGTATGTAGGAATGGAATCATGACCAACAGTTGCACACATTGTGTTAAACATTGAAGCTTTTGATGGAAAGGTGGTGTAGGAAGCAATGGAAATGTTTTCTTAAGAGATGGTTGACAAAGTGCTTTAAGTACCCACATAGACTTAGTATTTTTATGATTTTTGCTTTGCTAGTGGGATTTTTCAAAGGAGTGGTATTTTTGGATGGAAGAGGATGGTTGGGATTTTTGTGATGTGGATGCCTCTTTTGAATTGATTTATTTTTGCTTAGGTACCCAAACCATTTTGCTTTTAGACTTTTCTTTTGAAGTTATGGGCTTATATTGCTTTTTGGATGTACTTGGCTTTGAATTTTTGTAATTGTATGCTAAGGCATTAGGACCTTTTGACTTTATGTGTAGAGGTATCCAAATTTTTATTTTGGAATCCCTTGGGTTTGGTGAAATGAGTGGAAGCTTTATGTTTAGACAATGTGTGCATGTGTTGGTCATGATTAGGGATTTTAGAGGGTTTATGGGTAGGTGGATAACGGGGTTGGATAACGGGGATATTAGGTGTTGGGAGTAGTGGAGGTAGATTATATGGAGTGATATTAGGATTTGGAAGTAATGGTGGTAGAGTGGATGGTGGAAGGTGTACGGTCACATGCCTTTGCTATTTGTAAGATGATGGAAGTGGAATGGAAACATATGTTTTGGGTATATGATAGGACTTATGATGGAAGAAGGTGGACTTAGGATGCATGGAGGAAGTACCAACATCTTGAGATTGGTGTCCTTGGGGTGTATATCTAAGTCCATAAGAGTGTGGAGGGACCTTGACATGGATTGAATCCAAAATATCTTGTTCATAAAGTCCTAAGCCTTTACCTTAACAGTTCATGTTTTGAAGCATGCAATGGACAATGGGACTAGGTGTGTTTTGGACACTAGACATGATTTTATTATTGGATGGAGAAGGCGAAGTGGATAATGGTGGTTGTGGTTCTAAGGAGGAACATTCATGAATGAGGGTGGAAAGACCAAGTGGATATGATGGATTTAAAATGGAGTTGATGGTGGATGTGGAAGGATCATTGGGATTTTGATTAACATTGCATTCACTAAGATCGAAGATATTTGTTTGAAATTTTATGTTGGCTTGGGAGGCATGTGTCTCATCATGACAAGTGGGATTTTGTGCATCATAGATAGGGCTAGATGGAGGGGAAGTTTCTTCGCTTGGAAGGAAGGCCATGAAACGGGGTGAATGTTCAAGTAGGTCAACAAGACTTTCATTATGTGGATCTTGGGTATCTTGTTCATGAATGGTAGTGGGGTTATGGATGAGATCAAGTTTCCCATGGATAGGTTCTTCATTGTGAATAGTGTCTTGATCATGGAAAAGATATATGTTATGGATAGGTTGAATAAAAATTATTTGATCTTGGTTAGTAGGAGGGCTTGATGTTTCCCCATGCTTAGGATTAGGATTTTTAAATACCTCTTGGATTGCTTGAATGGAAGTGGACGAAGAAGGCTCTTGGAGGGGCTCGACATGTTCTTGATGGTCAATCTCATGAGGGCATGATGGAGGTTGACTTGGGATCATGGGGAGAGACTCTAGAATAGGTTCAAGGGGTTGTGGGTGACATGATGGAATTAGAAGACTAGGCATGGTGTTGGAAGAATCTTTTGTAAGCTCAAGGATGGTAAATGGTTGACATGGTTGACTCCTTGATAGTAGCCCTTGGGTCACATACTTTGTAGGTAGATGGGTGGATTTGGGATTGCTTTTGTAATGTTTGAACTTAGGGTGTGGAATTGATGGAGGATTGGATTATGGCATGAGTAATGAAGAGTTTGATGGGTTGGAATGTGTGGGTACCAATGGATTTGGACTAGGAAATAGTGGCTTTAGGATAGGCCTTTGATTAAATGTTTGTATAATATATTTATAGGATTCATGAGCTAGATTGGTTTCTCCCTTGTCAAAGGTTATTAAGTCTTGTAGCATAGGTGGACTTAAGCCTATTAGGTCTTGCCGCAAAAGTGGACTTGGGCTCGCTTGATTTATGTACAAAGGGACACTTGGAATTGCATGTGGTTCTTTGGAGGACACTTGGTTGCCTTGTGGATAGGTTTGATGATGAGGTGGAATAGTAAGGTATGTAGGTAAAAGGTTTTGTGATATGGATTTTTATGGATAATTGTTGATATTGGAAGAAGTAGGGTATGGTGATGTGGCATTGTTATGGGAAGATGTGAGATAATGATGTGGGATTCTTATAGAAATATGTGAGATAAGGTGATGTTTAATTGTTACGAAAGGATGTGGGATAAGGTGATATGGAATGTTTTTGATAGGTGGATGGATTAGATTGATATGGAATGGAGGGAGATGCCACATAGGAATGAGGTGGAATTTATTGATGTTGAATGAATAGAGGATGATGTGCTTGTTGGGTTTGGCAAGTGCCTATGAGATATTGGGCTTGTTCTATGAGATGTTGCATTTGAGGTGATTGGCTTGTTTGAATTTTTTGGATCATGTCATGGATTTCTTGAATGATTTTTTGGTTTAAAGGTGATTGGATTTTTTGATCTTCTTGAAGTATGTGAACAAAATCTTGTGCTAGGTATTCTAATGTTGGCATGGTGCCACTTTTAGAAAATATTTGATTAAGATTACAATGATGATTTAAAATTATGTAATTGCTTGAATGACGGATAATTTGGCTTGGAAAGATTGGATGATTTGAAAAAAAATTATTGAAAATTTGACTTGGGCAATATCAAACACAGTCACATGTAAATGCATGAAAACACACACCAAACACAATGATAAATTTATCTTTGAAGATTAGATGTTAAGATTAAGCACACACTTGAATACACAACAACAAGCCTAATGTTAGTCAAGTGGGTATGACCAATTAGGTCTTAAGCTAGGATGCACAAGGTTGAATAGGGATGATTTGAAAGAAAAATCCTACCACACAACCAGGAGAAAGGGGTAACCCACCCTTCACCTTCACTTGCCAAAGGTATAAAGTTCTTTGGGGCTTAGCCAAGAGTGACAAGATTTCAACTCCCTAAGGAGGGTCTCTTTTGATTCACCTCTCAATTGAGGTCGTCCCTTGGAGTGGTATGTCTCCAAGCAGGCCTCCTAAGAAGGGTATGAAAAAAGCAAACCAAGTGAGTTATTTTTTATCACACACACACACTTGATTCACACTCACAGTTGTTAATTTCCCTTTAGAAAATCAAAATGTGTGTAAAATAGTTCAAGCACTTGTTCTTTTTAGATCCCAAAGCCAAATGTGTAGGAATAAATTTGCTCATTTTAACCCAATTTCAATGATGTGACATAAAACAAGATGTCCTTTTTAAGCCCAAAATCCAAGTGTGTGATCAAACAAGTTGTTCTTTTTAAGCCCCAAATTGAAGTTATTGACAAGCAATGATTAGAGATGAAAGATGGAATGTGTGCACCTGATTATTTTTGTCCTTAAATTTGTTGTAGATGTTGATTCCAATTTTGTTCCATCTCCTTAGATTCACCTACAAAATCAAAAAATGATATTATAATGCAACCATAATAAAAAATCTCATCAAAAAAGAAAAATTGTAATTTCAGATACATAGCCAAATTATATTTGATTATTTCAAGACATTTTTTATTTGAAAACTAAAAAATAAAAGAAGAGACCCCTGCTAATTTTATGAGAGATTTCAAAAAATGTAAAGAAGTTAAAAAATTCCCTGTTTTGCGCCCAAAAATGTGGATTTATGAAAACCTTAGAGAAAATAAAGATCAGATCATTTAGCACCTTATTTTATCTCAAAATCAAATCTAAAAGAATACCCCTATTATAATTTCAAGAGGTTTCCTAAAATGTAAAAAATTCTAGAAAATTCGCTGATTTGTGCCCACAAAATCAATTTTATGAAAAAACATAAAATCATGATAATTCCTAAAAAAAAATGGTGATAAACCTACAATTTTTCTACTGTAGCTTCCTTACATGATGGAAAAACTCATGTGAAAATCTCCAAAAATTGGTAGATCTGCAACAAAAAGTCAATAAAACCTAAAAAAAGCAAGCTAGATCAAAGGATTCACATCACGTTCACCAATGTAGTTAAGGAAAATCAAATATAAAACTAAAAAACAAGATATCAAACCCTAACTATCACAATAGAGTACGATCAAGCATGCAAATCAAAATACATTCGCCGTGAAAATCAAAATAACAAGCAAATGCAAACCCAAATCCACGCTAAACTTGATTTATCTCCATTGCTCTTCTCAACCTCGCATGAGAATGCAAGATTTTGAAGGATTTTTTATTGATGGAGGAATGTTGGTTGCTCACTATTTGAACATAACATTAAGATGAAGATTATAGATGGTAGAGGATAGATAGATAAATAGATGAGAATTTTGGAAGAATTTTGGTAGAGTGATGGTACTAGAAAAAGATGGATCCAAATGGCCTATGTGAGGCTAGATTTATAGGCAAGAGCTGATTTGATTCAATGGCCAAGATTAATATTTCATTATGTGATGTGTATAGCTAGGACTAAAAGTTGATTTTAGTGCCTATGATGCACATTAAGTGGGTTATGACATGAGGCTAAAATTAGGATGTGAGGGAATAAGTGGGATTCTTTTATGTATTTTGGAGGAAAAATATGCCTATGACGTATAATGAATGGGGCTAAAAATAGGATGTGAGTGGGAATCTCATACTTTAAATAATAAAATTATTTAAATTATGTGTGCATGTGAAGAGTTGTAGTCATGCGACACATGTTGCAATGTGGTAATAAGTGAGGGATTAATTCAAATATTTAATTTGAATTATTTTGAGACATGTGAAGGGGAATTAATTAAATAAATGAGATTTATTTAATTAATTGGGAAGGTGGTTAAGTAGAATAAATGGGATAAGTGGGATAATGTAATGACCTGGGGTAAAATATTACAAGATGTCTTACAAGGTCATGTATCGACTAGGTAATGTTATGACATGGATAATTTTGGGTGTCTACACTCATAGTTAATTAAATAATTTATTATTTAATTAACTATTCTCCATCCCCATAATTAATTAAATTATAATTAATTAAATTATAATTAATTAATTACATTTCCACCTTTCCTTCTAAGGTTGATTAATTTAATTAATTCAAACACAACCCTCACTCAATATTTTTATAATCTTGATTAATTAATCCTCCTTAATTTATCAATACCATTTTTTCCTAATTTAATATTCCTCCAATCCTTAAACTTTCCATAACACCTTCATAAATCCACTTATGAAAATGGTACTTTGAGATATGGCCAAGCATAGGTAAATCTTCCTCTTTCTAATAAAACCCAATTTCTTATTGTGTTTGTGGAGATTTTTAGATGTATGCTCCCCCCTTGCACTTAGTTTGGTCTTGGGGATCAAAATTATCACATTTCCCTATTTTTGTTTAGATTAGATCCCAAGGTGTTAGAGTGTGTATGTTATCACCTTGTTCTTCAAGAAATCTTTAGGATAAAAATCACTTAGCAATAACCTTTCCCTTTATGAGGTCTACTTGGAGATTTCATCACCCCAAGGGATGACCTTAATCACATTTTCTAGAGAGGTATATATAGGGGGAGAAAAAATTGCACATAAAAAAGGAGTCATCATCATGTCTAGTAGAGCCCCAAGACCCTTGGTTCATCAATACTTGTGAGGCGAAGAGGCTAGGAGATATCCTCCTTATCTCATGCATGTAGATGGGCCCTTAGTTCATGGATTCCCCTAGTGAGCTTGTGATTACAAAGCTAAAACCTTTCAACTATCTTTGATTGTGGTGCTAGGGAAGCATATTACCCTATAAAGTTACTCATGATTAATTTCATGTATTGATATACAAATAATCTTGGGTAAATCCTTTGGTCACCCTTGGTAATAATTTTTTATGCAACACAACTTACCATATCTATTCCTCATAGATAAATAGTATTAATTGTTAGTTCCATTATGGGACCACACTAGGAGTCACACCCACTTCAATAATATTAAGATTGATCTCATGTGCTTGGCATGTTTTCTTTTGCTAGACTAGTATAAGTAATTAAACCTTTTATCTTCAAAATTGAAGTCAACTATTATGTCCTTTTTTTGTTAAATCTCATGCCAAATTATAAAAATTAGTCAAACCTTCCATATTAGTGCTTTTGACTTGTAGTTAAGCACATGTGTTGTTTCAGTGCCCAATCCCTACCTTTTAGCACTTCTATTGCTTCAATCCTTATGTTTTCTTAGTGCTTACACTATATCTTTTGGTGCTTATGCTTTATCTTTTATCATCTACACTTGTCGACACTTATAATTTTTCCTTCATCATCTATGTCTTTTGGCACATATGATTTATCCTTTAGCACTTGAAACTATCAAAACTTACACTCTATTCTTTAGTTACTATATCTTTTAGTGCTTTCAACTTGTGTTTCAATGCTTATGTTGTTTCACCAAAAATAATCACTCTTTTTTTGAAACATTGGACCTTGTTGACCAAAATTTTAGCTTGGTTGGCCTCAGAAAAACCTAGGAAACTACTTAAAAATCCCCACATCAAAGCCATTTTCACTTCCCAAAATCAAATTCTTATATGCATTGTCATCCTCATTAGCCACAATTCACCCTAAACATTACTTTGACCATTTCACTCAAATCTTCCACTACATTCAAATTTAGTCCTTGTCCACAAACCAAAAATCAATTATCACCCATCCCAAAATCCTCTATTTTTAACTTGGACTCAAATTATATTCGAAAATATCACATCATATCATCCAATCAAGTATATCTCATTCAAAAAAAATAACCTGCACTATTGACACTTTAGTCTTGATCATAGTCACTTTCCCCTCATTTTGGAATTAGACTTCAAAATTCTCATCATAATCAATCCCTAATATCTCACCCATTCATAATCATCATACCTACATTTTCATCCTCAACCATATTTAACCAAAATCAAAATAATCAGGTATTTAACTACCAAATTCAAACAAAAAATATAAAAAAAAATCTAAGAGTTAAATCTAGATATTTAATCCCTCACCTCTATCTTGCATTTTTCGTAAGAACTTGCATATCTAAAGTAGTGTGCCAAGTTATCCTTTATCAAATTTGGATAAATTAGCTTAGGAACTTTGACAACTCCTAAGTTATTCGACTCTAAAATCCCTATCCCATTTTTCTTAGGAACTTGTTTGTCCTACATAAGAAGGATAAATATTTTATCTTCTTCAAATCACAAAAGATATAGATTTACTAGAAATCTTTGATTTTTCATCCAATAAAGTCCCCTTAGTCTTCTAATAAATTAGACCAAAACTAAATATTCCACCCACCTTTCAAACATAATCATTTCAAAATCAATATTTTTTCATTCATTTAAACCTATCTAAAAGTCTAAAAAATTCCAATCCAAATCAAAACCATCATCTCGAACACCTTAAGCATATCTAAACACGTCCTTTAGATAACTCAAAATAATTACTTTCACATTCCATTTAAAAATAAGTTACATCAAAACCAAAATCTAAATTATCATCCCAAAATCCTAAATTTACATCCATCCTAACTCCAAATCATCACTTTTTGTCATCTTCCAAAAATGTAATGGCCAAACTAGGAATCCACGTCACCATTTCAAACTCTTGAATATAACGACGCCTACTCTTTAGAAAACAAACATCTAATTCTAGACCATCACTTATTTCTATTATATCACCACACACATCATCATCTTAAAGTACAATAAACATAAACCGACCTCCCATAATCCTCACCAAATCAAACTAGATCTCACCTTTGTATGTAACTTACAAGTTCACAATACAAGAAAATAATAGATTCAAACAAATGCAAAATACGAATTCCTAGTGATATCTTTAACCCAATAGCCCATGGTTAAATCACACATCAACCCCCTTCACACAAGATACATGACATAGATGAAACTCTTGTGGGCTAACTAGAATTTTCACCAAGATTCCAAGAATTATTTAAAGACCCAAAAGATGAATTTATTGGATCATCTAATTAAATAATATCTAAATAATTTATTCTTACTACTATCTCAGAGTGGTGTCAAACTACTACCCAATTTTGGCATATCCCAACTCAAAATACAAGCCCCCCAACTTCCACTACCACATCAACTAACCTATGGGAATCCCACCCATTTCAACCATCTAAAAACCCTAAACTTCCAAAAAAATCAAGAGGTAGACTAAATCCCACATTAAATATTCAACTATCTTCTAACCATCACCCTACTTCACAACCAATCATATGTAACTCATCATCACAACTAAGAGTTAAAATACCAACAAGTTTTTTCAACCCTAGTACACATAATACCACACCACAACCACCCTAAAACCATTCATCATACTTCATCCAACATAATCAATCAACACCTATCCCCCTTTTTAACATTTAAACATCTATTCCCAAAAATGCCACATATCTTACATAGACCTCAAACCCTACATCATAGCAATACATCTAACCAACCTCCTCCTACTAAGGTGTACAAAATTCATAGTCTTCTACATCACATTATCAACAAACACTACCTCTTAAAAAACACTACCTCGACCCACATAACACTTCCTACACATTACCACCATTCAAATAAACAGCCTATACATCCCACAATCCAAATACCATAAAGTTTTATCCCATGAATTACAAGAAATGAGATAAATTTTCAAATAAACACAAACAAGAAATAAAAATAATACTTGTTTAAATACTTATGTCCCTACCCGTTTGATAAATCTATCACTATGGTTTGCTTCCCAAAAGTTTGAAAAACGCAAGGGAAAGGGAGATCCTAATTAGCAAATCAAGGAATTCTACATAGCTTGCCACTATGTCACCTATAGTGACATATATCTTATAAGAATTTTCCCTTGAATATTGGAAGGTCAAGAATTAGAATGGTTTGTCCATCAACCAAAATACTCTATCACTACATTCAAAGATCTAGTTGAGAATTTTTTTGTATATTATTCATACAACATTGAACATGAGATTATTATAATAGATTTGTGCAAAAAGAAAAACTAAATGGTGAAATAATTTCCTTCTTCTTGCAACAATGGAGACATCTTGCTAGTAGATTCCCATGACCTTTTCATAAAAATAAAATAGTGAACATAGTTGTCCAAAATATTAATTAGGAAATGAGATTTCATTTACAAGTTCAATGTGTGAATTCCTTTAATGATATCATTAAAAAAGGGGCAATCATCGCTACATGTTTGATTAAGATTTATAAGGAAATCAAAGACAACAACAATAAAAAAATCCAATTGATGAAGGGGAAAATGATTAGAAGGAAAAATCAATCAAAACATGAATCAAATGCATTCAAAATAATATTATACCTTTAATTCTCCTTCTCCATGGGTTGAGCTCCAAGTTGCACCCAAGAACTCTTTTTTTTATCCTAACTTAAGATTGTGGATTGCTCTTTGATATTTTTTCCAACATAGTTTAGTTAGCTTCAATTTTGATTATCCAAATGGGATGGGGATGCTTCAATTTATATATTTTTTGATGGACAAATGGAGGGTCAAGATCTTCTCCTGAGATGGATAGTTGAGATTGAATGAGATAGCAAGGCTTAGACTTGTGACAAGTGTCACAAGGTGGAGGCATGTGATTATAACATTTGGCATAAGGAAGAGAGAAATGTGTGCTCACACATGTGTGAGAACATCTTGGGAAGAACACGATTATGCCAAGTAGAAGAAAATAAGGAAAGGTATAAGATGAGTAGGATTTGACTATATGAAAAGTGGTGATAAATGCCAAGTGTAGGGTGGCTCTCATGGGGAAGAGGATATCACATATGTGTGAGAATCCAATGAGAAGGGAGGTCAAATGTCTTGTGCATGCAACACTTGTCACATGTCTCCAAGTTTGGGGGAATGGGTAGATTAAAAATTAGGAAAAATATTAATGATAATTAGGATATGGATTAAGTTAATTAATTATGGACTAATTAACTTAATTAGGATTAAAATATGGGTTAAGTTAATTAATCATCAATTCATTAACTTAACTAGGATTAGGATATTTTGAGGAATGTGCACTAAAGATAAATTAATTAAATAATACAATATTTAATTAATTTGGAGAGGACTATAGGATAATAAATTGAATGTGACATTTAATTAATTATAAAGTGGAGTGAAATAATTAATTAAATAGTATGATATTTAATTAATTATAGAAGAGTGAAAAGAGAAATAATAAGGGATAGATGGCATTGGGGATCTCTATTGTGTCACGGACTAGGGCATTCAGGCCTTAGCCACAGCTTGGGGCATCTCTCCTTAGGCGATACTCTATCACTACATTCAAAGATCTAAGAATGATAAACTAATTCATACCTATTACCAACAGTGGTTGTTGAGTGTCCTACTGGGACAGATTCACCCTAGGGTGAATGGGTCTCTACACAGGGATTCAAAATTTGTTTTCACGGTCCTTTGATCCAAGATCTACACTCCAGATTCCTCCAGATTCTACTATAGAAAAGTCAAAAATAAATTTTGCAAGTGAGTTTCTATGGCTTGACAACTTTGATGACAACTT
Source organism: Sequoiadendron giganteum (assembly GCA_007115665.2). Taxonomy (NCBI): domain Eukaryota; kingdom Viridiplantae; phylum Streptophyta; class Pinopsida; order Cupressales; family Cupressaceae; genus Sequoiadendron; species Sequoiadendron giganteum. Next base: position 164,305,046 of record VCHN02000014.1, read on the forward strand.
TGTAAAATTGCAATTTTGATCTAATTTTAGTCCTTCTTCACCTACAAATCTACACACACAAAGAGAAGGAAAAATTGTTTATTCTTGGTGAATGGGGGTTTGCCTTGGTCAAACCCTATTTTGGTAGTTAAACCTTGACAATAAAAGATAATGACAAATGACAAGGATTGATGAATGAAAAAATCAATGTCATAACTCACCAAACCGGCCTTAATGGCTACCTGTAGAAGTCTGAAGTCTATCACATCTCTCTAAGTATTGGATCTTACTTGAATTGTCCTAAATGATAGCTTGATTTGATGCTTGAATGCTCAAAACCTACATCAAAATGTTAGCTCTAAAACATAATATAAACACACATGAACTTTGACATGATGATATGATCTTGATTTGCTACTGTAGATGCTTGATAAATCTGCTCTTCAATGCTCTTGACAATAATATTAGCTCTTGTGAAATTTGAATTATGTGTATTAAGTTTGAATTGATAAAATGACTATGTATTTATAGGTTTTTATCTAATTTCCCAAACATTAGACTCCATAAGCCGACATTTAAAACTTGATTTTTAATCATTAAAATACTACCAAAAACATAGTGAAAATTGGGACCTGGCACCTAAGGAGGACCCATTTGCCCTTGGGCGAATAGGGAAAATGGGTCCTGAGACCTAAATCTAGGACACATAATTTCCAAGGCAATTAAAATAATGTTAACATTTGTTTAATGTCAGTTTCCCTTTTAAAAAATGAGAATAAAAGGAAAAATACATAATTTAGGCAGTTAGAAGCTTAATTAAGTCCAATTAATTAAGGAACTCAAACATAGTGTGGAAATGTAAAGGTGTACGCTTTTCTACACTACAACCACCAAAGCTTATTTATTTCTCTTTAAAATGGAAAATTTATTTGGATCATAACTTGTGTAATGAAATAGGTTGTGTTGGGTCTCAAAAACGCAGGTTTGAACCACGAGAGATTGTCAAGCTCTCACAACGCTTTTGGCCAATGTACAAGGCCAATTGATGCAATTGAATCTTCTTCTCTTTAGGTTCTGCTAGACCAAAGCAGGTGTACCTATATGAATGATGCAGATTGAAATATATTTCCAGTTTGAACTATCTACCCACAATGGCAAAGGGAAGTGAATAGATGAAATTACTACAACTAATCCTACTCCTACTACACAAATGAAAGGATTTGAATAAGTTGTTTGTTCATGAATTTTATCTTTGGGTTGAGGCAGATCAATGCCTTCTATCCACATGGGCAATGGAGTCAAATTATCAAGAATTGTGCATTTTTCCCTTTCCGTCTTAATTCAAGTTGCTAGGCACTTTTTAAAATGAAATTCTAATGACTGGCATATGACTTCATTAATTTATGGCTTGCATAAATAATGCTGGAATATTTTCTTATTGGGTTCTACTTCAACAATCCAAAAGAAATACTAAATCACTGTGACTTGTTTAAAAGAATTTTAACTCTGACTTGCAGACACCAATCAACCAAATCACACAAAGTAGAATTTGCACTTTGATAAATCAAACATATGCTTGATACATTAATTTAAATGATTTAAGACTTCAAGTTGGAGACAACCCTCACAAGAAATATAAATTATTATATCACAACAACTCAAAACAGAAAGAGTTTCACAAATTCAAAATGATCTATCCATTGATTCTGCTTCAAAGAAACTTTGTACATTATTTGCATTCCCCAATCCCCTCTCGGGAAAAATCTCCCTCCTACAATCTAACTACTGCCTATTATCCTCTACCCTTTTTTCAACTGATTTTTTCAAATTATTTATACATTGCATCTCAAGGGTCATGACCCTTCAATTTTTTGGTTATGACCGCTTCGCATTTGTTAGTAGAAATTAAAATATTTAATTGCACTACCTTATCGGCAAATTAAATATTTAGAACTATAGTTGTGCTTTGGATTTCGCTTTAAATAATTTTCGCGCTTGGTCTTCACCCCTTACCGTGCTATCATGGCCTTTATTTCCACTTCCCACGGTATCACGGTCATTGACTTTGACTGTATTCGCTCTCATCTACCGCATTACCGCAAGTACCTTGAGTACGACAAGTGGTATTGTGGTATCCATTTCGTTGTCTCCTCGTTGTCTCTGTTAATTTCCTACCACGGTCCTCTTTTGAGCCCCCTGCGGTATTGCGATGAATGTCTTTTACACTTCCTCCGCTGTGCCTTAACTGTCAGCTTGTCACCTCATCACTTGTCGTCTAATCGCTGACTGTTACCACAGTCACCGCGGTCTCCGCTTGAACCCCCTTGTGGTACCACGGTGAGCATCCTATCTGCCTGCTTGGCTGGTCAATGACCGCCCACCGCGATACCACAGTTTATGTTTAGACCACGCATGGTGTCGCGGTAAACGTTTTGTGCTTACCAGCTAACCGGTACCGCCATACCGCAGGCCCTTTTGTGGGAGGCTGTGGTAAAGCAGTAAATGAGATTTTAAATAAATGCTAGTCAGCAGTATATGGTGCAAGGTATATATGAATGGCAAGAATGATTTTTAATGGAAAATATAGCAAAAGAGTGGGAATTTAAATGGGAGTAAAACGGTAAATGTAATATTATGAAAAGATAGGAAAATGTAGGGTAAAATGAAGAGAATCCCTTAAGTGTTTTGTGGAAAATATTAAATTCAAACTGGAAAACCTTAGGGTTTTAGATGGAAATTTTCAGTTCTATTAGGTTTCACACTAGAAGAAAATAATAATAAATGTATTGCAAATACTTGATAATAATATGCCACTTCAAGAGGGCAACCTCCTAATCCACTTTGAGGGGTACCTTCAATAGTTTTCAAAAAGAAACAATACTCCACATAATTATAATAACTAGCCTCTAACTCCTATATATACCTAACTATGACTTGGTCAAGCCACCTAGGCTTTAACTTAGATACTTAACTATAACCCCTAAGACAATCTAAATACATATGTATGATAATAATGATTATCTATATATTGAGAGTTAAGGTAACCATAAGCCAAATACTCATAATCTATTTCAAATTATAGGGTCAGGGCATAATATTTTTACTTTGAACCTGGGGAAACCTCCTAATCCACTTTAAGGGGGATACGTCCAATAGTTTCAAGAAGAACACAATACTCAACATGATGATAATAACTTTCCTCTAGCTCGTATATATAGTTAACTATACCTTGGTTGCCATCCAAGTTGACTTAGATACTTAACTATAACCCCTAAGATGACCTAAATACCTTTATATGATTATAACAATGATTATATAACTTATTAAAGAGTTAAGTAGCCACAAGTTGACTACTCATAACCCAATACACACTATAGGATTAGGAGCATAACAACTTGCACTTAGGAAGTCATTTTTTGACTACTTATAGTTGATAGAAAGCTGGTTATATGTACTTCAGCATGACATAATTTATTTTTCTTTAGTATATTGTATTTTTCTAAAATTCGTCTTTGAAACTCACATTTGCATCATTTTTTTGATGGAGCATAACTTTTACCCATGATGTTGAAATTGTATATTTTTATGAATTTATCAAAAAAATGTAAAGAGTGTAAAATTACATTTTAGTTTTTCTTTGGATAGTATATTTTTTCATAAATTTGTAAATCATTGTGGGTTAGAAATAATTGATTTAGTCTTCCAATTTGCATACAACATATCTAAAACTTGCAATTTTTTAAAGGGGGCATATTTTACAACATTTTTTGCTATGTTGATTTAATTTTATATTTTTTTATCATTTATTTAAGGTTTGTAAGGTATTTTGCACTATGTTTTTTGCAATCACCTCATAACATTAATTATCATTGTCCTTTTTAGGACAAATTATGAGAACTCTACACAAGCACATATAATTATAAATTCACTAATATAAAGTTTCAAATTGATTGTATGTTTCTTAGGTGAAAATTTTGCATATCATGTCCCTTTTGTACATCCACTATATTCTAAAGTGTCATGGGGGTTGTGTAGTTCCTTAGTTTTTACTATCACAACTTTGTCAAGTGAGTATACTTCCACAAAAATAAAGAATATACAAAACTCTCACCCCATGCATGCGTGCCTTCTTTTTGTACACCCTTTTAGTGTTGTTTGTACATTATATTAAAAGTTTAATGTTACATTTTACATTCTCTTGCACACTTATGTGTCGTATTTCAGTCAATCTTCCACTACCTCTCCCTTGTTATAAATAAGGGGGTTATCATCACAGGGTTATGCTAATGCTTCCGTGGTTTTAGCAGAGCAATGGAACAACTTTTTATCTTTTCAATTGATCAGTATTCATGAGATTCTGGTACTTATGTAAAGCACCATGCACATTTAGTAATGTACTATAGGTCACTCATGCAGTGTTTTTGTGCTCCTTACCATAATATCATATGCAACTTCTGTAGACACTAAAAATTTATTTAATTCATTCATTTCTATCTTTATTCCTCCTTGATTAATTAAATAAATTATTTATTTAATTACATCACTAATTAAGACCCTTTCTTTCCAAAATTAAATAAATTCTTATTTATTTAATTTCTATTCACTTTCCACTATAATTAAATAATTATTCATTAGTCTCTTCTCTCATAAATTAAGTAAATTTTATTTATTTAATTTGGTCCACTCTCTTGAATTTTGAATTAATTCATTATTTAATTCAAAAGGTCCTCTTTGTCACATTCCTCTATAATTAAATAATTATTTCTAATTATTTAATTATTCATTGGCCACCTAAATTAAATAATTTTTATTATTTAATTTCTCCTATCACCTCTTTATCCATGCCAATCTTATCTTCCACATCAAGTCCTTATCTATCAATATCTCAATTAATATCCACCCTTGATTAAATTATTTATAATTTAATCTTAACCATCAATCCTTATCATTTGCCCTAACCCTAGTACATACTACATCTTTCATTCTTGGCCATTGATTATTGACATTCAATCTTAGTCTTTCATTCAAAATTGTATTTCCTATTAAAGACCTTGCCATTGTCATTTTTCATCTAACCTCTTGCAACCTAGACATTTGCCTACAAGCTATCTTGAGTCATCTTGCTATCAAGTTTACTATCAAGCCAAGTGCATCTATAGTCATTGAGAATCTTCAATATTTTGCTAATCATTGTCATTAGGCCTATTTGCATACCCAAAAATTTGAGAGAAATTTTCTTATTCAAGCAAAATGGAGAAGTGCAATGAAGGTGAACCAATGGTGGTATGAAGGCTTTTGGTAATACTGCTCCATGTTTTATGTCTTTATGCTTATTTGTGCTTCATTTTTTATTAGGGTTTGATCTATATGCTTTATAGCCTAACCTTGATTTACATTGGTGAACCTGACGTAAAATGATTTTTTGTAGATTTTACTAATCTTATATTATTATTTTGTGCAAAATTTTGGAGACTTACATTTTGCAGCTATGGTTGGAGACACAAGCCTAGGGTTTGGAAAGATTTGACCATATCTCTCAAACGACTGCATATTTTTTCACAATTTCTTTTTGTAGATTGGGGAAAATATCAAAAGCCTTCAGTCCAAAAATTAGATATTTGGATCTATTTTTAATTATTTATATAAAAAAACAAAAAAAAATTGAGGGAAAATTAGTGATTTTTTTTTTTTTTAATATTTCTAGAAATCTCTCTAAATTTTAATAGGGGTCTGTTCTTTATGTTTTTAATTTGTATGAAAAATAATTAGACAAAAATTAGATCTTTGAAAATTGGGGTTTTAGAAAGATTTGATTATATCTCACAAACAATTGTAGATCTTTTCACAAAATATTTTTTGTAGGTTTTTGATGATGTCAGGAGATTTCAGTAAAAAAAAACATATTTTTTAGATCTGTTTTGAATTTTTTATGATTTTTCATGAAAATTTAATTTTGGGAGCAAATAAAATAATTTTTCAAAACAAAATAATAGTTTCAGAAATCTCTCTAAATTATAATAGGGGTCTGTTCTTTAAATTTTTAATTTGGATGAAAAATAATTAGAAAAAAATCAGATCTTTAAAAATTAGGGTTTTAGTCAAAATTTTCAGTTTAGATCTTTGGCATCCCATAGCTTAGGAGTTTTTTGTTACTAACATTTGATTTCTAGCATCAATCTATTTTGTCTTCTTTTCATTCACTCATTGGATTAAAATTAACCTTGCATTCACACATCATTGGGCTTAAAATTTACCTTAATTTTCATTTCACTCATTGGTTAAAAAGAACTTGCATATTCACTCATTGGTCTAAAATTAACCTTGCATCAAGTGTCTTTTTCACATATTGCTTTAAGGATTAAAAAGAACAAGTGTTTTCATTGTCTTGTGGTTTGCATCTTGCTTCTAGGTGTGTATGCTCTTCTCTTGCACCATTTGGTGATCTTAAGAATCAAAAACATCTTTTAGCATTTTGTATAATCACCCACACATGTCATTTTGGACTTAAAATAAATAGCATGTGAGTGTGAGATAAAGGTGTTGTGTATGCTCTCTCCTTGCGCTTCATGTGAGCTTAGAGATAAAAAATAACATGTACTTATCTTTCTTTTTTTACTTTTAGAGGGGCTTGCCTTGTAAGAGGGAATGACTCCAACCAGTTTTTCACTCAGTCTAGTATATGAAAGGATAAGACTAAATCATCAAGTCCTCATGGTATGTAGGCCTTAGGTGTATAGTGTCACTTGAAACAAGGTACCTACCATAAAATGTATAAGAGCCCCTAGTAGAGTGATTAAAGCCTTAAGTGGCTTGTTGGATGCTTGTGAGGTGCCATGTCCCCGAGTATTCACTAAGAACCTTTGTTTTAGTGGCCAAAATCCCTTTCACTTGCTAGCACAGGAACAATCATTCTAAAGCCGCCCCACATCTTCACCATTCATGTGTAGAGAAAGAAATTCCTCTTTGGGGAATTGAGACTTGGTGTGCCCGAGAAGTGAATGTTATGTAAGGGGGAGCTAGCGCCACCAAATCTCTAGTTGTCTGCCTTGTTTGGTTGGCTGGAGAAATCCAAGTGGGGATCTAGTGAGTGGTATCTCTTTAGAAGCCTAGGTTGTGCATTGTCTATAATTGTCTTCTTACATATTTAAACGTTTCTACACATTCATACCAAACAAAGAAAAGTGTTTTCAACTGTCTGTTGTGTTTTCCAAATCCAAACTTCACAAAATCACCTCAAATTTGGTCAAAATTCAGTCAAAACTAGGCAAGATATACTGTGAACCACAACTGACTGTCATTAACTATAATTGTAGACATGGAAAATGTGCATTCGGTTCAACACACTTGATCTTGATTATTAACAACATTTCTTCCTGAATCATACTCTCAACTTTTCATCATATTATGTCTCTTAATTCAATAAATCATTATTTATTCGATTAAGTCTTTTCTTCTTCTTTGATTAAATTAATCAATTTAATTTAATTAATCTTATGTCTCTGTTTAATTAAATAAATCATTTTATTTGATTAAAGTTTCTAAAGTCCTCTTATTAAATTGAATAAATTAAACCTTATTTGATTTAATCTAACATTTTCCCACTTAGTTAAATAAATCAAAATCATTTATTTAATTAATCAATTCCTCTCAATTCTGATTTAAATTAATTCATCAATTTAAGTCAAAGTTGTCACATCTTCTAATCCTTCATTAAATTAATCAAAATCTTGATTAAGTTAATCCCTACCACTAAAATCTTCTAGAGAATGCAACTTGCACAATAAATCAATTACTTTGATTTATTAATTCATCTATTTTTCTCACATAGCATCAAAAGGGAATATTCCCTCAATTTGAGTTCAAAAGGTCCAAGTGGATTTGTACATCCAACAAGGCATTCATTCCTCTTGCATGTCCTTGTGCATTGAGCCAAGTGGTATTTATTTCATTTTTCCCTCTCACATGTCATTTCTCAAATTTGAAATTCCACCTAATTGCATTCATTGGCACTTTGGCCAAAATGTGCACAACCTTCAGCCATTCACATCTTTACAAGTGGCACTTGGCCATTGGATGTTGAATGATCCCACATTTCTCTATTTCACTCTCTTTTCTAGTTTGGAAATCTATAAATTGGAGGCTTCTCTCCTCATTCAAACAACACACAACTTTGAGTAAACTTACTATGCTCAAATCCATATTTTATCCCACAGATTTCATGTAAGGTTACTCTCTTGAATTGAGAGCTAATCTTGTTCATTCCATTCAAATCAGTTGATATCATCATCACAATCATCAAGCTTACAAACAGAAATTGGGAAAGGGTTGATTTTGACATACCAATCAGCACTAATTCCCCCATGGGATTGATAGTTGTTCATTAGAATAGGATTTGCTTATTTTCATTTATATTGTGCTTCACTTGTTTTTCTATTTAAATGTTACAATCTAATTCCATAGGGAACCTTGATTTCTTTCCTACATATGATCTAACATTATGCTTGTTTTGTTGTGTTTGTGCAGGTTAATTGAATTCTCAGTCCACATTCTAAATATTCAGAATGTAGTTCAAATATTCTAGACATCTCAGGCCAAAACATAAAAAGGAAAGCCTTCTTATGTGGTCAACAAGACACCTAAAACATCCTTCCTACAAACAAAACAAAGTACTTCTATCTATTTGATGAGTCAAAGTCCATCACACTATGTGCCATCCAGGTTCTTAATACCTTGATGCATCACACCTACGTGTGTTATCAAACATAAAGAAGGTTATGCTTTTTATCTCTCCCATCCTTGGATAAGCAATACATCATCATCATTCATCATCATATCCAATAAAGTCTTGACGAATAGTGGACTTGTTGAACTTCTGTATCTTCTTGTATTTAAGGGTTGATCTCTTTCATTCTTCTATCCTCTTTCGCGCTAACAATGCATCCATCCTACATCCATCTTGCATTTATCCTGCATCCTGCATAATCACGTCATATCATCATAGGACAACATCATCCATCTCATCCAAGCTCACATACATTGCATCATCATTCAAGTTGTTTAGGATAATATAAATTTGTTATTCTAAGAATCTTCCAAGCATCTCATTTACATCATCATTATCATATAGATCATATAGTCTAACCATCCATACATCCATTTTGAACCTCTTTGTCGTGAGATCGACCTCAATCTTTTCGCTCGATCTCTCGAGGGAGCAATGTACTAACGTACTTCTTTTTGCTAGGGCATTTGAAAAAATAATAATAATAATAATTTCGATGTTAACAGCATCATTCTTTGAACCAATGCAACGAGTACATTGCTTCAAAGAGGGGCAAAATGTAGACATGCAAAATACACCCATATATCTAATCATGCTTTATTGAACATTATTATGTCTATTAATTCTATTAATTAAATAAACCAATGTAATTAATTCACTAAGGTTTTCTTCCTAATTAATTAATTAACTTCCTAAAGTCCCTTCATTTAGTTAAATAATACATATTTAATTAAATTCATTTTCCTCTCATTTGATTTTAAACAAATACAAAAATTCAAATCAAATGTCATATCACCTAACCTCCTATTAGATTAATCAAATCCTGATTAATTTAATCCTAATCACCTAAATCCTCTAGATTCATCCACTTGCACAATAAATCATTTAAATTGATTTATTAAAAACACCTATTTTCCTCACAAAGGCATATTCCCAAGGAATATGCGCTCATTAACTCCCTTGTTTGACTTTTTTGGCCAAACAAAAATTCCCCCCAAAACCCTCAACCATATTCATTTATTGCCATTTTCAAATTTGAAATGGGCACATTAGCCAAAACTTGCACAACCATGGGCCAATCCCATTGTGACAAGTGGATATCTCTCATTTGTTGGGTTTTAGTCCCACATTGCTCAATCTTGGCTTCTCCTCTCTCAATCTTTCCTATAAATTCAATGCCTTCTCTCTCATTTTTCATCTACAATTTAGAGCATCCTCACTATAGGCAACTTGAGTTCACTTAGCATCTCATTGTCTATCATCTCATTAGCTTGGCAAGGGTTGGGAAAGGGCTCTTTCACATATTCAAGGAGCACCAATCCATCATAGAATAGGTATATTTCATGTCTTCTTTACATGCTTGGATTAGTTTTTGACATTTGTTTTGAAGAATGTTGTATTATTCTATGAGGATGTTAGAATTGTGCTAACCATTTTCAGATTTTGATGTCCACAATAATCATGACACAAAAAATCGCATTCATCATTTCCAGAAAGCCACAACTGACTTTCATTCACCGCAATTGAGACTTGAAACAATGTAATTTCCTGTAACCAAAAATTTTAGGGGAAACTAAAACAAATTCATTCTCTTATCAATCTTGAGCATTACCTAGTCCTTTGATCATAGACTTGCAAAATTTCCAGAACTATCATCCATCACCCATTCATTCATCCATCATTGCATATCTTGCATTGACCTTAGGAAAAGCATTAGGATTTTATTTAGCTTGCATTCACCTTGCTATAGACCTTAGCTTTGGAAGCTTATCAGGCTTGAGACTAGTCCATAGAGACCAAAACAGATTTTTGTTGACTTCAACCTCTTTTCATCACCTTAGTCCTTTGTCATTTAGGTTGGCCCTCAACTCGCAAGGCTAGTTTGAGACCACCTTTGTCAAACCTTGTCATTTAGTCATTACCATCATTGAAGTCTTGATAAACTAGATTTGTAACCTTGGCTATCCTATTTTGATTAGGCAACCTTACTTTGGCCTTGCCACAAGGTGTTTAACAGTCATACTTTTAGTCATCATCATAGGTCATATTGCCATTTTCACCCATCCTTAGCACACTTTCATTTCACTTGGCATACCTTAAGCATTTCTCAAGACTTTGATCTCATTGTGGCATTCTTGACATTTGAATATTGTCACTTTGGTTCCTTGTCTTGACATTATCCTTAGACGTCATTTGAAAAATCCAAAAATATATTTCTCTTTACATAAACATTACCATAGCTTGGACCTCATTGTGACACCCTTCTATTGACATCTTGACATCTTGTCACTTTGAATCCAATACTTGGTATCATTTTTAGGCATACCCTATAATTGCATAACCTTGGTTTTAGTCGTACCTTGGTCATCCTTAGGCATACCTTTGCATAGTCATCTTAGAAATTGTACCACATCATCCTCGCATCCACTTTCCCTTTTGCAAGTCTTACATGGTTGAAACTAGGTCGTGAAGGAAAAGAAAAGAAATTGATATCCCAAAATACAATGAGTTTGGAAACCCAATTGATACCTCATCTCATGGGACACCTAGACTATACAAAGCTCTATTCGAGAAATTTGTCACTAGAGACCCAAATGGAAACATTGTCATTGAAGAAATAGAGGTCGTCGCACAAGATCCTAAATTGGCCTCTTTTGTGGATGAGTTTTTGGCACATGACCATCAATGTTATTTAGCTAAACTATTAACAGAAGGTGCCACATTACCTCCTAGCTTTGACATCGATACATTATGAGTAGCATCCACACCAATCAACCAAACTCAAGGAACCAGTACACCCATCTCTAGTGGTTCTATCTCATAAGTTAATAATCTATGTCATTAGGAGGAAGCACACAAGACGCCACAATAATCCACACCTCCTTATTTGTCACACAAGGCATGACACAAGGAATGACACAACCTATGTCACAACCCTTTAGTATGTCATTTACCATAGGGGCATCATCCTCAAATCCATTTGGCACAGAAAATACAATCAAGAAACCTAAATTTGTCATCAAAACATCTCCCAACGAGTGCCATACCAAACATAGGAGCCACTCAGCACAACATTGAGTCACAACAAAGGCCTAATCCACATATACATGTGCAAAACAATACCCAAGGCTCTATTTCGTAAAACACACAACTTGGCAACCAAGGCTCCTTCATGCAACATGGTAACCAAGGACCTTTCCCACAATATGGAAACCAAAATCCACATGGTCAAACTTTTACAAGTTCATGGTTAACACAATCCAATCCTTCCCATAATATTCATATTTCCATTTATAATCAAAGCACTTTGAACCAAAATCCACCCTACATATCCTACAAGCAAAACCAAAATCTATCATTAACACGTACACCTAATCAAAACCCGTCCCATAACATTGGACTTCAAAACACCAACATGAGCTCTCAAAATATACAAGACCCATCGTTGACTCAAGTGGATTTCCTACAAACTCAAGTGTTTGCCCTTCAAAAATAGATGGAAAACAAAACTACTTACTCTACTCAGGAATTATGTCCTTATCCTTTTGACAGGAGTCTATACATGCCACCCTTCCCACATGGCTATGTCATACCAAAATAGCTAAGTACAAAGGGAAGAGCAATCCACTTGAACAAATAAGAGAATTTTTCACTTCTTGTACAAACATTGCATACGACCCTATGTACCTAATGAGACTTTTCCCAAGAAGTTTTATGGGCATAACACTTGAGCGGTTCTCACAGTTATTGACTAGCATAAGAGCATGGGGAGAACTAGCAAACAATTTTGTGGAACACTTTGCATTCAACATTGACAAAATAATTACCATTTCCACCCTATGCCATACCACACAAGAAGATGGTGAAAATTATGTAACCTTCTTCCAATGATGGAGAGGCTTGGCTAGTCGATGTCCCGTTGAAATACCCAAGAAACAGAAAGTTGTCATGTTCATTGAAAACTTAAACTCAAACTTGAAACATGATTTGTAGATGCAATGTTGCACTTCATTTTCTGACCTAGTGGAAAAAGGCACCATCCTTGAAAAGGCCCTTATTGACAAAGGAGAAATCAATATTGCCAACAAAAACATAAACACACAAAACACCTCAAATGACAAAGGCTAATATTGGGCCCAAAACAAGAATATAACTAATGATGGAGTTGTCGATGCCAAGACCATACACACAGGTCCTACTATTACACCTAGAGGGCCTAACACATCCAACAATTCACCAAGAACTGTTGATAAAATCGCTAATGTTGTCTAATATACACAACAACCAAGAACCCAAAGGAAGTTTCCAAAAAAATGTCAATACACCCCTTTAGGGGAGCCAATTAAGTCAATTTTTAAACAACTCCTACAACATAATATCATACAACTTCTAGACTCAAAACAATATGATCCTAGATATTTTAAACCATCTTGGTGGGATGATAACTCATTTGGTGACTACCATCGAGCCAAAGGACATAACTTATCACAATACCGACAACTGAAAAACATTATACAAGACCTTGTGGAAAATGGCACCATTGAACTCAACGGACAACAACAACAATTGTCAAATAGCGACCATAAAGTGTTTACCGATCCTTTACATGACCATGGAAAAGGAAAGGCCTTTAGTTCGGGCAATAAGACCTATAACAATTCAACCAATTACACCAATTCCAAATATGATTATGGTCATACCACTATGATAAATCACATTCAGGCCGCTGATGAATATGTCAATACTATTACCATTAAGAAACCTCACGAATGTGTTGTCAACACTTACTAAACCAAGGTAACCATTCAAGGTCCTCTACCACAACAACAACAACCTTGAAAGCCCCAATACAACTTGCTTGACCAATTGGGGAAGACTCACGCGTAGATCTCTATCCTAGAGTTATTATGTATATCACCTGACCATCGGGCCATCCTTGATAAAGCCTTGCAAGACACAACCGTCCTCACTGACCTTGACGTCAATCATTTCTAGGAGATGGTAGGCTACTTGAACAATTCCCATCATGCCACCTTTTTCAAACAAGACTATTCGATCGAAAAAACATACCATAATGGCCCTTTACACCTTCAAGTCCTTGTTCATAAAACCAAAGTCAGACGAGTCCTAGTAGATGGTGGAGCAAGGTTGATTATTGTACCTTGAAATTGGTTAAGATTTTGGGCTTTTCAGAAGCATGTGTAGACACTACTAAAAGAATTATTATCAAACCATATGACGATGAAGAACGATCCTCTAAAGGAATTATCACACCTTATTCAAGTTGGACCTGCAATCATGGACACCAATTTTCAAGTCTTGGACCTCAACCTTCTATGCAACCTTCTCCTAGGGTGACCATGGATTCATGCCATGAAGGTTGTCTCATCCACATACCATCAATGCCTTAAATTTCCACATGAAGGCACATAAATCACAATCCCTGACAATCTTGATCCCTTCTAATATTGTACTAATTTGAGAGGGACCACATAATTCCAAATTCCTGTCAATAATGAGGCTTCATCCTCCACTTCATCACATTACATTAATCCATCATCATTGACTTCATCTACTTCATCTACCATACCATGAAACCCCAAGGTCCAAGTCCATGACATGGGATGTGGTGAGTATTGTATGAAAAAGTTGCATAAAATTGATAATGCTAATACTGCTACGAAGGCTTCTACTTCGAACAATGATGTCAAGATAGTTTCAGAAGGAATGCAAAAAGATGGTTGTACTTAGATCACAAACTTTTGGGATCTTGATGATACATTTTCTTTTACCCTATCTGCTTATGCTCAAAATTTTCATGTCCATGACAATGCCATGTTTGACCAAGATATCTATGATAATCCTCTCTTTGATCCTGACCCCGCTAAGGATATCCATACTCATCCTTCCATACTGCCTGTCTTGGGTTAGGATGTGTCCCCCCTACTGTCACCTCTACTAAATCATATTTCCAAGCCATTAAGGACATGCAAGTTTCCTTTGACGTTAGTAGTACTGAAAAGGATAGTCCCAAAGTCTCCATTGTTGTCATTGCCACTCTCTTTCGTGTATCAAACATTTATGTCACTCCATCCATCTCACCTAGCTCACTTATGTCCATCTACATCATATACATGGATCAACAAGCCATATATCAAGAAAAAGACACTTGGGCAAAGCTCAAGAATCAAATATTGTGCCCTATTTAAAAAGAGATCAAGAATCAAAGGACATATTAAAAAGAAAGGAATATCAAAGTAATCCCTTTAGTCAAAAAAAAAAGTTAATGGGTGAATCAAAAATAAAAGAAAGAAAAGAAGATCAAGACAAGTCCTCTAGCCAAACTCAAAATTTATTGGACAAATAAAATATAAAATTCAAAAGTGAAAATAAAAAAGCATTGATCTCCAAGTATGCCTCTTCATCAAAAATCATTGGGGGCATCTCTCAAAATCCAAAGAAAAATAGAGAACTTGTTGATCCAAAGTCTCCATTTTTCATCACTTTCACTCATTCCATACATTCCATTCAACCCGTTCATATTTACACATCTGTCACATCATTCCATTACGATTGGTGATGTGTTTTAATGTATCTTTGATGATGACCCCTTCACGTACCCTAGTTCATCGGTTGCCCAAACTCCTTTTTGTCTGAAGCTTGGTGACCCACATAGTGTTCACATTAGGGATCATACCATAGCCTCTTTCATCTGCCACTTCTATCATCCTTCATATTTACCATTGGAATTTCACATCCAAAACAAGTCCTTTCACCTGACACAGTCATCTAAACAAGGTCAAGGCATCATCACGATGTATTAGTTCTACACATAGCTTCTGAAAGTCCTGTTTTAACCACAAAAAATAGAAAAAAAATGGTTACCTTAATGAAAACTTGGCAAACAGGCATCCTGGTAACACCAATTTTATAAAAAAAAATAGTAAAGAGAAATAATTCTTCAAATGGTGAAAACCACTTCGGTGGCACTTTGGATAAGTACCATGGTGAAAACCTGGCAAACAAGCGCTATGTGTAGTTGACTTTGCTTCATTGTCTACCATCATTCCAATTCGACTTTTCCTTGTCATTTCATCTTTCCCATACCACCCATAGTAAATGGTTGTCCTTTCCATAACTTGGAATGATTAGCATCATGCATCCTTTCACCTTTTCATATTCCATTCCATTTCACCCCTAATAAATTGGTCTTATACTCGACTGGTGGAATATACTTGACCTACGTCATCCTTGGATCTTACACTTACTATTAGAGGTCACTTTCACTCAAAAAGACAAAAAATCATAAAACTATCAAAATACAAAAAAATCAAATATTCTTAAAAAGACAAAAAAATCCATAAAGCTATCAAAAGACAAAAAATCATAAAACCTCAAAAATTCAAAACATGTCAAAAACACAAAAATATCCAAATAACTTTCAAAAAATCCCAAAAATAGACTCAAAGTCAATCATGTCAGTCCATGTCATTTTTGAACTACATTTCCTCTACGACTTAACATAAGCAAGGTCATCTATCAATGTGCCCTCGAGGCATAAGGTCAGTCCCTTTAGGTTTGGTCGAATAAAATCATGAATCAGTCCTTTGTAAATAAAACAAGGTCATGTTATGTTGAACTATGAGGTCTTTGTGCATTATTATGTAGGCAAGGTCATCTATCGATGAGCCCCTGAGGCCACCTAGGTTAGTCCTTTAGGGTTTGTCATGTTAGTCATAATAAATTAGACATTGTCAACTTAGACACAAACAGTGGTCAAAACATCAGACAAGTCATGCACCAACAAGACAAACAGGTCAACAAGGTCATTTAGTCAAACCAAACAAATTGTCAAAACAATCAAATAGTCAAACCATCAACCAGTCAACTTATGTCTTATACATGATGTTTCCCTCCTGAAACCAGACATTGTCATTTAATCAAACTTTGTCATTTTCCTTATACAAGTGGTCACATGATTGAAACCAAAATTGACATCTTATACAACATGTTTCCTCTCCTAAAACTAGGCTTCGTCAAACAAACAACCCGTCAATCAACTTGTCAATTACCTAGTCAATTAAACATCAAACAATCAAATTTTGGCAAACACTTTCAATGGTTGTTGACCTTGTGATTTATTTTGTCTTATCTTTTTCTTGATTTGTCTTTGAGTCAAGTTACTAGCTTCTTCAAGGATGTCCCATGAAAGATTTAGAGGAGCAATGATGTCTCATGACTCTTTCTTTGACTGTTGTTTGTGGATTGTTTCGGCAATAAGACTGGGGAAACTTTTCCTTTAGTATAAGCAAGGACATTCCTTATTTGCGCCTGTCTATTTTGACAAGTGGATGAACTTGCACACCTTGGTCTATGTCATACCATTGTGTTTTTTGTCAATTTGTTTCATTTTACCCCCCAATGATGATTAAATGCAAGGCCTATTGTGTATTTGGAAAATATTGAAGTTCTTTCTTCATACTAACATCCATATCTTCCATGCTAACATTTCTTCTACTATTTCCTCTTATCCATTTCGAGAGCACACTCGTGTTCTTTGAACCTGCATGTCCTCTTGAGGTTCTCTCGAGGGGGCATACCACAACCCTCCTCGTCATATTTCCTCATCCTCTTTACATTGGGGCATATTTTTTGAATTAAATTTCTTTGACGCAATGCGAGAAATTGCATTGTATCAAAAAGGGGCAAAATGTAAACACTAAAAATTGTCCTAGACCTGTGACTTCTAAATTCTCCATCATTTTGAGGGGTGAAAAATGAGGGCGATACTGTGCAATTTCGGCCGAGCTAGGGCGTCTATGCCCTAGCTCGCTCTTTGTGTTTTTCTTGCAAGTGCGTCGAGGGGGGTTCTTCCTGCGTTTTGGGTGGCGAATGTGCTTTGTTTTCCCTTCTTTCTATGTTGGTTTCCTTGGTGCATGAAAGGGGTGTTTGGAGTTTTCCAGGAGGGTGTTGAAGTTTTCTGGGAGGGTGTGGGCCTTTGTTTACATAGCAAAAGGTGGAGACCGGGAGTGGTTCGGTGTGCCTTGTCTTGGGGAGGCTTTGTCAGCTAGTAAGGCCCATGTGGGGCTAGATTGCTGGTTAAGGTGCGAAGGGTTTGGTGTGTGATGCCGCTTGTCTCCTCAGGCTATGTGTTGTCTCAATCAAGGGTGGGGCTATCTTATTTAAAGTTGAATCTCAAGTTTTGGTGGGCTGTAGTTGGAGCCAGAGGGTATTTGCTAGCCCTTGTGCAAGTTGTTGCCTTTGTTCACTCGACTAGGGGGCTTGCATGGCCGTTTGAGGTCTTGTTTTGGACTCATGTGATGAGGGGAATCATCTGGGGTTGGACCCAATATGGATTTTCGTTCAACTTTTGGATCAAAACTGTCTATGCAAGGGGCGAAGGTTTTCGATAATAATTTGTTCACGTCGGAACAGGAGATGAGTGGTTTTGGGTCGTCTGGGGGCCCTAAGATTATGAAGATTAATGGATGTTTGGAAAGATGTAAGGAGAGACTGAAACTGGTTATCTCGATGGAGATGTTGGTTGATGATATTGAGTATTATTCGAAGCATTCCTTTTATTGCAAGTTTATGGGTATGAGAATCTTGCTGCATTTTTTGGAATCTTGGGCTCAGAGGACCTAGTTGTCAGAAGGAGAGATGGAGATTAGGCTTCTAGCGAATAATTACTTTATGGTCTCCTTTGATTGCATGAATGATCATAATAGGATTTTTGAAGGGGCCCCCTACTTTTATAACCAAGTAGGCTTGTACATGAAGCCATGGCATGCAGGCTTCAATCCAACTGAAGAGATCCCAAATAGGGTCCCAATTTGGGTTCGACTACCATGGTTTCTGGTTGAATGTTGGCATGAGGATGTGCTGCATTTGGTAGCTTCAATGCTTGGTAAACCTATTGGGTCTTCACAACAAACACAGTTTAAAAAGGTAATGAATTGTGCCCATATTTGTGTGGAAATTGATTTAAGCAAGCCATTGCAAGATTCTGTGGAAGTGAGTGCAAGATCATAAACATGGGTGCAACAGTTAGACTATGAAACTCTACCATTTCGGTGTCGGCTTTGTCACGAATATGGACACTTGCAGCGCAGATGCCCTAAGGCCAAGCTAGTGGTGCCACAACCTTCTCAACCTCCTCGTAATCCATTCAGGGTTGATAAGGGGAAGGAGCCTATTCCAGGTGAGGATACTGGTGAGGATGGATTTATCCCTGTCAAAGCTCAGAATAGGAATCGGGGGCAAAAGAGGACCCTGGGGGATAGGCAGAATGATGACACTTTTAACAGGTTTGAGGTCCTAAATGATCTCATCCAACAGGAAATGAACTCGGGTTTGTTGAATATGGATCAGGGAACTCTGGGTGTAGGAAATGATGGGCCTTCCTTGGAAGCTATACAGGTTGTGCAAGATACGAATGTTGGGCAGATGGACACAGATCAACAATTGACTGTCCAGGTTGTGCATGATCCTGCTATTGGAATTTTGAAGAATGGGGAAGATGGTTCTTATCTACTCGTAAAGGTTGGTGTGGAAGTTGGTCAGAGCTATTTGTCATCTCCTCGCATGGGTATTCAACAAAAGAAACCAAAGAAAGGGGTTAGTGAGAAGAATTCCAAGTTGAGTAGGAATAAGGATAAAAAAAATATTAAATCAACTGGGGAAACTCTGGTGGAGTCAGGGGTAGTCAAGACCCTGGATTCACATTTCTTGTGTCCCCATAAATGATTGTTTTATCATGGAATGTTATGGGCTTGAACAATGGCCCTCGACAAAAAATTGTTCGGGAGTTGGTTAGGAATCATTCTCCAGATGTTTTTTTTCTTCAGGAGACTAAATTATATGTGGAGAATATGTTGAGTATGGTACCTAAGTTGTGGAAGTTTGGTGAGTGTCAGTGTATTGGTGCTCATGGTGCTTCTAGGGGGGTGGCTTGCTTATGGAACCCTCAGAGGGTCTGTCCTCTTTGGTGGATGTCTTCTAGATCTTCTATTTCCTTGGTGGCCTCATGCTTTGTGACAAGAGAGTGTATTCTCCTCTCTAATGTGCATGCACCTATTGGGTATCCGGGTAAGCAGATTTTATGGTCTCATCTTCATTTTATTTGTAGCCTGGTTCCTTTCCATCCTTGGATCTTAGCTAGGGATTTCAATGCTATCATGGAGTTGTATGAGAAAAGGGGTGGAATTGCTAGGTTGGAGCCTTCCACGATGCTTCTTAGGGATAACATTTCAGATTTAAATCTTATTGATATTCAACCCAATAATGGTCGTTTCACTGATGAGGACTGTGTTGTTGAGAGGCTGGATCGGTTCTTTGTCTCCTATTATTGGGTTGGAGACTTATGGTCTACTTCCTCTAAGATTTTGGATTGGAGGGGTTCAGACCACTGCCCTATCAAGCTTAGTATCATCTTTGCTCGGGTGCCTCGTGCTCCTTCTTTCAAGTTCCAAATTATGTGGCTACGAGATTCTTCTCTCTCTGATTAGGTGACTGTGTGGTGGAGGATAGGTAGACCCGCCTTTGGTACAACAATGTATACGTTTTTCAAGCTTCTTCAGTTTGTCAAGTATCAACTTAAAAGGTGGAACAAGAGATGTTTTGGTAATATTTTTCATAAAAAGGCTGCCACTCAAGAAGAGTTGAATAATATTACACGTTTGATTCGAGAGAATGGGATTTCTGAGGATATTTTAAAGGAGGGGGTTAGGACCTTGAAGATGGTGGAGGAATGTGAATTACGAGAGGGGATTTATTGGAAGCAAAAGGCTCAGATTGAATGGCTACAGGAAGGGGACAAAAACATTACGTTTTTCTTTACTTTTGTGAAGGGTAGGAGGCATGGTAACTCTATTTATGTTCTGGTTAATGGCAGGGGGGATCGTCTTGTCTCATTTCATGAAATTGCTGATGAGGCTTCATAGTATTTTGTTGCTCTATTCAAAGAGGATTTGCAAGGGGGTTCGGTTGAGGAGGAACAAATTCTTTCTTGTATTCCTCAGTTGGTTTTGAGGGAGGCGAATGAGTATCTAATGAGAGAAATTTAGTTAGAGGAGTTGGAGGAGATTGTGTTTCAGATTAAGAAAGTGAAAGCTCCTGGCCTTGATGGTTTCCCAATAGAGTTTTTCCAAGAATTCTGGGATATCATAAAGTTGGATCTTCTGGTGGTTGTTCAAGAGTCCCAAAGGAACAAGCAGATGTTGAAATCTCTTAATGCTACCTTCATTGCCCTCATTCCCAAGTGTGAAGGGGCTGATAGGTTAACTTAGTTTTGACCCATCTCCCTTTGCAATGTGGCTTATAAAATTATTTCAAAGTTAATGGCTGAAAGGTTGAAAAAGTGGCTTAAAGTGTTGATTTCAGAGGATCAGAGTGGATTTGTTGCGGGTCGACAGATTTTGGATGGGGTTGTTATTGCTATGGAGACCATCCATTCCATGGCCAGTTCACATGAGAAGGCAATGTTCATTAAGTTGGATATGGCTAAGGCCTATGACAAGGTTAGATGGTCTTTCTTGTGGAAAATCCTAGTTGCTTTTGGATTTTGTGAAGAGTGGATCCAATGGGTCATGAATTGTGTTACGTCAGTATCCTTCTCGGTGCTGATAAATGGAGATCATTCTGAGCTCTTTGGAGATTCTAGAGGTTTACGTCAAGGGGACCCTCTTTCCCCATACTTATTTTTGCTTCTTGTTGAAGGTCTTGGTCAGTTGTTGAAAAGAAATGTTGAGTTAGGTATCATTTAGGGTTGGTGGTGGGGAGGGGGGGGGAGATTTGCCTTCGCAGTCTCACTTACAGTTTTTTGATGATACAACTTTGATGGGAAAGGCTACTATCAGGGAAGCTACCTCTTTGAGGTAGGTGTTGGATGTTTACTTAGTGGCTTCGGGGCAAATGATTAATGAGGATAAATCATCCATCTTCTTCTTCCATATGTCGAGCCCCATTCCGAGAAGAATTGCTAATATTTTGAGGTTTTAGATAGGGGCTCTCCCTTTCAATTATTTGGGTATTCCAATTTATGTTGGTCATCTTCCCAAAGGTTCTTGGCAGAAAGTTATTGATAAGTTTCGAGTGAAATTCAATCATTGGACACATAGATGGTTGTCTTTTGTTGGGCGAGTTCAGCTTCTTAAGTCAGTTGTGCAGGCTCTCCCTACGTACAAGTGCATGCTTCAAGTGGCTCTAGTGGGATTTCTTAAGGAGTTGGATTCTCTTGAGAGGCAATTTTTATGGGTTGGTTTCCTGTCGTCCTCCAAGTCGAGCCTGGTCAAGTGGGAGGATGTGTGTAGTCTAAGCAGTATGGTGGTTTGGGTCTTCACCAATCAACTTTGTTTGGAGAGGTTGTGGTTGCTAAGCTATTCTAGAGATGGTGTGTGGAATAGGATCAGTTGTGGGCCAAGATACTATCTCATTAGTATATTTCGGGTATTCCTCGACATGATCTCCCTAGGTACCCTCTTGAGGGGAAAGGCTCGGTGATTTGGAGCACTCTCCAGAAGGGTGCGAAGCTCATTAAGGATGGTTTATTTTGGATCTGCAAATGGGTTCTGAAGCTCTTTCTTGGTCGAACTCTTGGGATGGCTTCCCTCCGCTTACCTCTCAATTTCCTCACCTGCTTCCTTTGAGTCAAAGATTTCTTGAAGCTGGTTGGTCCCAGGTGAGTGACTTCAAGTCCGTCTCTTTTAATTGTCAGCTGGAGAGGGCTTGTTGGAAAGATCCCACTGAGTGGCCAAATATGGGTATGGAGGAAAGTAGTGCTGAACTTAGTACAATTCTTTGCAATAGGCATTGTAGCTCTCTTCAGGATGAGGATATTCTTGCATGGATCCATAATACTAAGGGGATTTACTCTGTTGCTTTTGGTTATCAGGTGTTACTGGCTTAGAAGTTGGCTAGGGTGGAGGTTCATTGGTAGAAGAGGGTATGGAATAAGCTATCGTGGCCAAAATGTAATTGCTTTGTTTGGACTCTGGCGAGGAATAGGTGTTTGACCTGGGATAATATTTGTAAGCATGGTTTCTAGGGGCCTTCAGCTTGCGTTCTCTGTGGGAAAGAGGAGGAGGATTCCCCGCACTTATTTTTTTGATGCCCCTTTGTTGTTCAACTTTGGCATTGGTGGTGGGGGGTTTGGAAGCAACCTTGAGTTCACGCTTCTTCTTTGGTGGAGTTTTGGGATAGCTTGGGAAGACCTCCATCGATGGCTTCCTTCTTGCAAGACGTTTGGTATGTTGGACCTACCTTTCTTCTTTGTCAGATCTGGCTTGAGCGGAATCACAAGATTTTTCGCAATGTGAATTTGGGGGGTCAACAAGTGTGGATACGTATGTTAGGTATGATACAAGAGTTGGTTGTGGCTATGATTGAAGTGGTGTTCCCCCTAGAGAAAGGGGATGTCGAGTTGATGGATAGACTGGGATTGCAGGGGCTACATTCTTCTTATG
This sequence comes from Sequoiadendron giganteum, assembly GCA_007115665.2. Lineage (NCBI taxonomy): Eukaryota > Viridiplantae > Streptophyta > Pinopsida > Cupressales > Cupressaceae > Sequoiadendron > Sequoiadendron giganteum. Next base: position 164,328,269 of record VCHN02000014.1, read on the forward strand.
TTGGTTCCAGAAAAGGCAAGCATGGGAACAAGAGAGTGTAGAGGATGGGTAGATGGTTACCCCCACCGGCAGATGTTTTGAAGATCAATACTGATGGATCTTCTAGAGGAAATCTTAGGCTTGCAAGGATTGGTGGGGTGGGCAGGGATTCAGAGGGTTCGGTGATATTTATTTTCTCTATTCATGAGGGAGAGGAGACACTTACCTTATGGAGGGTTTGGCGATTCTATATGCTGTGGAGCGGGCCCTTGCTTTGGGATGGCAAAAAGTTATTTGTGAAGCTGATTCACAGATCTTGATTAATTTGTTGAATGAGAGGAAGATGTCTAATATTAATTGGTGATTAGCCTCGGCTGTTCAACAGATTCTTCAAGTTAGTTCTAGGATGGAGGCAGTTTCTTTTGTTCATATCCCAAGGGAGTGGAATCGGGTTGCGGATTTTTTAGCCAAATGGGCCTCCGAGCAAGGTGATGGCTGGAAGATCAAGGACTGGATGCAAGTTTCCCCTAAGCTATGGCAGGATTTAGATAGGTTTCTTGAAGATGATAGAAGGATATTTGAAGATAGTTGATTTTGTTTTGAGGTTTTTGTGTTGCTTCCTTTGGTTTCTATAAGTGCTTGGTCCCTTTGTTATGATTGTAATGTTCTTTTTTGATTTTCAATAAAGTTTTTACCCCCTTTTTATTAAAAATAATAAAAATAATAAAAATTATTCATCATTTTCTCTTTGTCTTTGATAATTAAATAATTTTAATTATTTAATTATTTTCTAAAGTCATAAGTCTTCTATTAATTAAATAACTTTAATTATTTAATTCATTCATTTCTATCTTTATTCCTCCTTGATTAATTAAATACTTTTATTTATTTAATTTGGTCTACTCTCTTGAATTTAATTCAAAAGGTCCTCTTTGTCACATTCCTCTATAATTAAATAATTATTTTTAATTATTTAATTATTCATTGACCACCTACATTAAATAATTTTTATTATTTAATTTCTCCTATCACCTCTTTATTCGTGCCAATCTTATCTTCCACATCAAGTCCTTATCTATCCATGTCTCAATTAATCTCCACCCTTGATTAAATTATTTATAATTTAATCTTGACTGTCAATCCTTATCATTTGCCCTAACCCTAATCCACATTGAATCTTTCATTCTTGGCCATTGATTATTGACATTCAATCTTAGTCTTTAATTCAAAATTGGCTTTCCTATAAAAGACCTTTCCATTGTCATTTGTCATCTAACCTCTTACAACCTAGACATTTGCCTACAAGTTATCTTGAGTCATCTTGCTATCAAGTTTACTATCAAGTGCATCTATAGTCATTGAGAATCTTCAATATTTTGCTAGTCATTATCATTAGGCCTATTTGCATACTCAAAAATCTAAGGGCAATTATCTTATTCAAGCAAAATGGAGAAGTGCAATGAAGGTGAATCAATGGTGGTATGAAGGCTTTTGGTAATATTGTTCCATTTTTTATGTCTTTATGCTTATTTGTGCTTCATTGTTTATTAGGGTTTGATTTATATGCTTTATAGCCTAACCTTGATATTTTTTAACCTTGGTTTACAACTTCAACTTTATAGAGTATTTTTGCCTTCATGTTATTTATATATTCATGCTTAATTAGTGTACTTGATGCCACTCATGTAGTGTTTTGTATCTCTTATCTTGATATATAGTCATTAGAGGTTCATTGATTCTAGCAGAAACCATCACTTCTTATTCAATATAGTTTATAATTACATGCTTCAGGAGTTCTTCATCTTCATGTTCCTATCTTTTGAGACATCTTTGAGGAGGTTTTATCTTTCTCATTCATTCTTTTGGAGGAGTTTTTTTCCACTAGGTTTTCTCCCTTTCTCCATTTGTGAAAGACATATTTTATACATGAGTACCTTATTAAACCTAATTACTAGAACTCATATTTTCAATGTTTAGCTTTCTCTCTAAGCATCACTTAAAAGGGGTGTTAGTATGAATATAGTTATACCTACCTAGTTTACTTTTACTTAATATCTAGTTGGTTGTATTCACACTACTCTTAAAACTCACTCCGAAAGATGTCACTTTTATCTCACCTCATATGGACCCACCATGTGTCCTTGCAATTGTGCATAGACTCCTACACATGTTCCATATTTAGGGAGGTTGTCAACGTTTCATTCGTGTCTTCTCACATTCACATATTTGCTTTTATATACATATATCTTTTTGTACAGTTTACAAAAAAAAATATAATAATTTATTTCTTTTGCAATTCTTGTTTTATGAAATGTTTTTCTATTTATACTTCCTTATTACAAAATTTACAAATCCATTGATCCCTTGAAATAAAATAATCCTCAAAACATTAGTTTAGGCTAATAAAATATTTTAATCTCCAACTTATTTTATTAGCCTAAACGAGGCTGAAATCTAACCGTTACAAACTGGACTTGTTTTAGAGTAGGCATCAAAGGTTCTCTAATGTCATATACAAATTTGTATCACATTATATACACAATGTGTATATGGACCAATTTGTAGCTGAGATCAAACCCTATGCGATAAGGTCGTTTGTTGATTTCACATGAACGCATGTGGTTGATGTGAGGTTTGCCCGGAAATCAAAATAACGAGTATCCATCCTCAAAATACAAATATTTTGTGTGTATATGTCTTTCGACAGAAATAGTTGAGGGCGTCAACCTTATCGTCAACTCAGGAGCTGCAATTTCACTTGAAAACAGAGCTTAAAACGAGAAATTGGCGACATGGGCGTTCACTAAAGTGCCTCAAAGAACGTTGTAGATTATTCAATTGGGTGTCTAGAAATGTGGGTCAGTTTGCCGTGGTAGTGTTATTTTTGGTTCGAAGATGTCAGATCACTCTTTACTGAAAAAGGCAAAATAAGGAAAAAAAATCTTAATTAATCTTATAATTTGTGTGGGTCGTGTTCAGCAGGCATTTTGCAATACTGACACGTTAAAGGAGCATATAATCCTTCGTAATTTTCTTTGCTTAGTGTTTTTACCCATTTTATCAATGGACTGTCAAGCTTACTTTTTATGTGGAATGATTTGATGGAAGCTGTCATAAAGCCCGACAGATTAGTGCTAATGTAGTAGGTGGTGGGCTGTATTCAATTAAAAGCAAATGGCGTGTCAAAGTCCTGAATATTTTTTTTAGCATTTTCTACTACTTAGTAGAGGTAGATTTTCTGTTGATGGATACGCATTTCATGAATGTGAAATCTGCTTTGCTTGATCGGTTTTGCTTTATATGGTTGAGAATGGGAGAAAATTGACAAGTCTAGCCTGACTATGGTTAAATTGTCGACCCCATGTTTTGAACTAGACATATGTATGTGTATTTAGAGAGGCATTTGTGAAACAAATGTTTGTGGTTAAAGCATGTGTAAGGTCGGTTTTAGTGGGGAGCCATAGAAGAGCAGAGTTTTCTTCAGCGTGCCATAGATGGATTTTGCTTGTGTTGTAGGTTTGTGAGGTTTCTCTGCAGATTTGAAGTGGGTTTTGGAGTGTGGGGGGGAGTGTCGGGCTAGAGGACTGAAATGCCATAGAAAATCAGAGGTTTTCTTCCAGTAGCTTACGTGTGGTACTGCTTTGTGGTCTTTGTGTTGAAGTGTGTGTTGTGGCCATAGAATGTCAGTGAAAATCAGAGGTGGTTTCAGGTGAAATTTGAGAAATTTTGCTTGTTTGCAGTAGGCTTCTGTACTTTTTTTAGCGTAGTTATGAAGTGGGTTTAGTTAGAAGCCATTGTTGTTGAGTTTTTTTTTATTATATGATTAATAGAGTGAAAAAAAATATAAAAATCAGCTTTTAGAGACGCATTGACAATGGGTTTCTGCAGAAACTTGTTAATCTTTGCTGGCATGTTTGTGTTGCTGTGGGGATTGGGGCTAGGGAAGAGTTGGACCTATATAGTTAGAGTTGAAGGGGATTCAAAGCCATCAGTCTTTACCTCTCAAGAGAACTGGTACAAGGCCAAAGTCGCTACTGTGAAAGGACTGATTGCAATGGAAACTGAAAGTGAAGGGACCCTTACAGGCATTCAAGATGACATCTTGATTCATGTTTACAAGACTGTATTCCATGGGTTCTCAGCCAAGCTTACTAAAGAGCAAGCTGAGAAGCTTGATAAATCCCATGGAGTTTTAGCTGTGCTCCCTGATAAAGCCAGGCAGATTCACACAACAAGATCACCACAGTTTCTAGGCCTGAAACCTACTGCAGGATTGTGGCCTGAATCAGACTATGGGTCTGATTTGGTGGTGGGTGTTCTGGACACTGGAATATGGCCCGAGAGGAAGAGTTTCAGTGATCATGGACTTGGGCCTATTCCAAAGCATTGGAAAGGTGAATGTGAAGAGGCCGTAGGGTTTTCTAAGTCACTTTGCAATAAGAAATTGGTTGGTGCGAGGTTTTTCCCCAAGGGATATGAAGCCATGGGTGGGGGAATGAACACTTCTGTGGAATTTAGGTCTCCTAGGGACTCGGATGGCCATGGTACTCATACTGCATCTACTGCCACTGGAAGGTATGTTTATAAAGCCAACATGCTTGGTTATGCTAATGGGATTGCGAAAGGGATGGCACCCAAAGCTCGGCTGGCAACATATAAGGTATGCTGGATGTCTGGTTGTTATGATTCTGACATACTTTCTGCATTTGATACTGCTGTTGAAGATGGTGTGGATGTGATTTCGCTCTCTGTGGGTGGTGGGGTCGTGCCATATTATCTTGATAGTATTGCAATGGGTGCCTTTGGAGCTATGGAGAGGGGTGTGTTTGTGTCTACTTCTGCAGGCAATGAAGGTCCTGGGGAGTTGTCTGTCACCAATCTTTCACCATGGGTGACAACAGTTGGAGCAGGGACTCTAGACAGGGATTTTCCCGCAGATATCACATTGGGTAATGGGAAAGTCGCTAGGGGAGTGTCATTGTACAGTGGAAAGGCTTTGGGGTCTAATTTATTCCCCTTGATTTATGCAGGGGACATCTCTGTGGGGAATGGTAGAGATAGCTACTCATCTTCTCTTTGCATGGAAGGGTCTTTGGACCCCAAGATGGTGAAAGGGAAAATTGTCATGTGTGATAGAGGAAATAATCCCCGAGTTGCTAAAGGGGCCGAAGTGAAACGGGCTGGAGGAGTTGGAATGATCCTTGCAAACAGTGAGTCGGATGGTGAAGGGCTGGTTGCCGATGCTCATGTATTACCTGCAAGTGCAGTTGGGGCTAAAGAAGCAGAGCTTATCAGGAAATATATTGCTACTACCAAAAGGCCAACCGGTACAATTAAATTCTTGGGAACCGTTTTGGGCATTCAGCCTGCTCCTGTTGTAGCATCCTTTTCTGCGAGAGGGCCAAATCCAGAGACTCCAGAGATTCTTAAGCCTGATGTAATTGCCCCTGGTGTTAATATCCTTGCAGGATGGACTGGCGCAATTGGTCCGTCTGGCCTTGAAAATGACAGGAGGCGGACTCAATTCAACATAATTTCTGGAACTTCCATGGCTTGCCCCCATGTGAGCGGGGTTGCTGCTCTTCTCAAAGGAGCACACCCAAAGTGGAGTCCTGCAGAAGTAAGATCAGCATTGATGACTACTGCTTATACTCAAGACAACAGAGGCCACAGAATGCTTGATGAAGCCACAGGCAATGCATCCACACCATTTGATTTCGGTTCAGGGCATGTGCACCCTGAGAGAGCTATGAATCCAGGTCTTGTCTATGATTTGGGTGTTACGGACTATGTCAACTTCTTGTGTAGCCTTAATTACTCTGCGAAAGCTATTCAGGTCATCACCCGGAAGCCTGTCCACTGCCTTGCTCAAAGAGTGAAACCTGGTAATCTTAACTATCCTTCCTTCTCTGCAATTTTTGATATGACCCAGCCCAAGAAGCACTCAACTGTCTTCTTTAGAACAGTCACGAATGTTGGTCCTCCAAATTCTACCTATAGGGCCAATGTGATTCCTCCGAGAGGAGGTGTCACCATTACTGTAAAGCCAAGGAAGCTTGTTTTCACTAAGGAAAACCAGAAACTAAGCTACACTATGTCAGTAACCACAAAGCATGTGAATCTTCTCCCTGGAAATTCTGACAATCACTTTGGCTTCCTGTCGTGGACAGATGGGGTGCATGTTGTGCAGAGCCCAATAGCTGTAACTAGGATGATGCCTTATTAGACTTGTTCGTGTCCAAATGCTGTATTTTCTGGATGTTTTTAGGGATATTAGCAAAATATAGTTTTCCTGCCTGTGTTGCTGGTATAGTTGATCTTCGAAGGTGAGACCGTGAAAGCATTTACTCAGTCAGGGTCTTTTTGTATAAAAAAGAAAACAAAAATAGATGCGGATGCAGACTGCATACTAGTTAAGTTATTTTGGTTTTTGTAAGCTGGGTAGCATTTTCTGGTTTGCAGAGTCACCTAAGTGAAGAGGACAGAAATTCAAATTTGATAAAGGTGGCTCCGAAGTGTGGATGGACAGTTTTAATATAGGATGATATGGATCCATGGTTCCTCTTGAGTGCAGTGCAGAGTTCAGTATATCTTTTAAGGTAAAAGCTAGAATGATCATCATTATGCAATGATGCATTATGTAATAATGGGAAGTTTAAAATGGAAGAAACCTTAAAAGCATGTATTATTTCTTAATACATGAGCAATCTTTGCGGAGCATTGCTTTTCTTGTTCTTCTATATAAAGTTTGTAGAGTTAATAAATAGCCTTCTATTGTACAGAAGAAAAGCGTTAGCATGTTTTTCTTGGAGCCATCTGCTTTGTAATCATTTTTCTCTTTTGGACTATATCGCTGGATCATAAGTTGACTGCAATTTATTTTGTGTTGATTGTACAAACAAGTTCTACATCCACGAGCCTTTTGATCATGGACAAAGTAGCCTGAAAGTTCTTTATGCTACCTGTAAGGACACGAGCTTCACATGAACCTGCATTAACAATCTTTACCACCTTAGTTCATAAAACTAAATGTTTATTTCCTGTTAAAAGCTGACAAGCTTAACTGAAAATATTATGTGCAAAAAAGACAGGGCAAGCTTAAGATATTTATGATCTTGGTTTACAGAAATTAACTACGTCGAGACCACATTCTTTTACTAAGAGATTGTTATAGAATTTGATTTTACTCAACTTCATCTCGAGATGAGTGGAAAGATTGAATTCAGTAATTTGAGATTAGTTCTGCTCTTCTATATGTTTATTATTGTTTTAACTGACTAATGTCTGAAGTGATTGGTTTTGTATCCAAAACAAATGTTTTAAGATGGATTTTGTTCGGTAGCTTCCACTGTTAGCTCTATGTATGATGTTAGGCAATATGTTATAATGCTTTTTCTCTGCTGTACCAGCCCTTTTTCTGCAACATAAAATTAGTTTAAACTAAAATATTGCATGGTTTTCCTCCTGTTTATTCTTTTTCCTAAGACATTGTATCCATCATCAGCAATTCCATTTAGTGGGTTGTCCTTATACAATCCCCAAGAGCTCACATCAAATTTTATTTCGCACATAAATAAATTGTGACAGATACAAGAAGCCAGGGAATGGTGTCTTTACAACAGTACCTCTGCTATATTTATGTTTGTCTCCTGGATTATTTTAATCTGAAAAAAAATGTGTTTATGAGGATTGAAATACTTGAGTGATAAAACATATACAAATCATTATGGAATGGAATGAAATCAAGTCCAAAAAAACTATGGTGAAAGAATTAGTCAGAAAGCAGTCCATATTTTGTTTCCTAGTTTTGACAGCTCAGCAGCTGTCTGTCAACTGCAATTCCCTTTTTCAAAAAAGCTTACCCTCAATCAGTGGTGCTCATCTTTTTGGAGTGTTTTGGATAATGGAATCTTTGCCCTCTGGTATCCTCACGCACTCATATATGCAGAGTTGCAGGGTGGCGGTGTTCATCTTTTTGGAGTGTTCTGGATAATGGAATCTTTGCGCTCTGGTATCCTCACATACTCATATATATGCAGAGTTGCAGGGTCCCGGTAGCATTCAGAGGGCTGACATTTGGCTATATCGGGGCTATTTGACACTTGGAAACAGTTCATGCACAGGCTAAGATAAACTGCAAAGATACCACTTAAAATTTATCTTATCTAAACTTTCGGATGAAACCCCAATAAAGCTTTTTTAAGAAGACATTAGGGAATTCAGTGACCCATGCAAAAAGTTTAGGATGTACCCATCGGACAAATGCACATAGTTTTGGTTCTGATGTTTTAATGGAGGCAGGCTGTAAATCACTTTGTACTGTATGACATGGGGCCAACAAACTGTATCACATCAACTGTGTAAGTCAGTTTTGTAGCTTTGATCCGGTTCATTTTGTTTGATACCTATGCATCCTACCTGAAACTAGCATTTAAATCTATCAAGTGTGTGTTCAGATGTAATGAACGAACTATTCTGGATTGTATCGTTAGAAGCCATTATTATGTCTGGTATAGTTGGCTGCCCAAGATTTTCTTGGATGACTTCTTGCTAGAGATGCAAATTTCTATCCATAAGTTGAGGTTCAAGAACACTCGACTATAAGGGAGAGCAACTCAATCCACTTCTTTAGGTTCCTTTTAGGGTTTTCAGGGTATAAGATAATGATATTAATTTATATGAAGGTTAAGATTAGTTTATTCACTAATTGTAATTTAGTGAATTTAAAAGAAAATAAAAATAAAAGAGTATTAAAGAGAAAATACATGAGAATAACCTTATATTTTAAAGGTTTTCTTGACATCCTTATATATAAATATATGATATATGATAAGGTTGTTTCCTATCCACACAATTTTAGATATATATTATGAATATCAAATATATCTTAAAAAAAGTTAAAACATTTTGATTCTTATAAATTATAAAAAGATATTAAAAAAAAAATTCTTGCCCTTCAAATTTTGAAACCCTAATCTTTTCATATTCCCCTCTTGTGTTCGGGTCAAAAAAATCTTTGAAAAGTTGAAAATAATCAAAGGAACAACAAAGAGGCGAGAAATCATGCAATTTGGAGAAAAAAGATGTCGACATGGATCCCTCAAAGATCTTTTCCTACCACGGGTGCAAACTCGATCCCCTTATATCTCAAACCACTAGAAAAAGTGTAGTTCCTTTATCAATCAGGTTGTTGATATGGTAATTGGTGGCTCGGCTAAGCATACATGCCTTTTTCATTAAATGGGCTAGGGATTGGCCATCTAGAGTTAAGGTGCTCAACTAGTGGAGGAATCAGTTAAGGTGCGCTCAACTAGTGGATGAATCAATGAGGGAAAGATATCAAGGTAATGAGGGAAAGATATCCAGGTAAGACCCCTACCAAGAGGTTTATTTTTTATCCAATTCTCAATTGGAGACTAGTAGAAGGAAATACTAAAGTAGGGCCCATATCTTATGGATGGAGTTGATTTTTATTTAAAGGATTAGGAACCAAATTTCAATCTTATCACACATGAAATGACAATTGTGCTAATGTGGGTTAGGCTCTACAATCTCCCATCAAAATATTGGGACCTAGGCATTCTCAGATTGTCAGGAGGGCAAAGGATGATCATTTGGGAGAAGGTGATTTTGAAATGTATGCAAGAATTGTGAACATCAACTTCAACTTCCCCCCTCCAAAGGAGCTAGAGATAAGATTAGAGTTTTGGGGTATGGCAACAAAAAATAAAGATTGAAAAAAACTAAGATGTGAATATTGTAAGAGTTGGTATAGAATACTCTACACCATGCGAGATTTGGATGAAGATTATAGCCACCCAAGATATAGGAACTTCATGAAAGCACACGAGAGATAAATTATGAGAGAATAATGCTATTATATCAAAGGATGCAAATGATAGATTATGATTGTATGATTGTTGATTTACACATGAGGCCCCTTGGTTATATAGCCAAGGTGAGATATAGGATTGAACAAGATCATGACAAGTGCTTTAATCTTATATCATGAAACAACTAATTTTAAATGACTTAGGACACAAGCATTAAATGACAAAAGATAAGATCTAATGCCAACTAAGACTTCTAGAAAGATTCCAAGGACCTAAGTAAACTTAACACGTAAATAGGACCTACTAGGTGAACTAGTTAGGTAAAACACCTAATTCACACCAACAAATATTGCCATGCTAAAGGTCATGTGGTGGAGGAGTGTCGACAAAGAAGAAAGGAAGTAAATCTTGATGTGGAACCCATTAATGCTCCCAACCCCACAAAAGATAAAGAGATCAAGGGGGCAAGGCCTTCCATATTAGAGATTAACTTATCCTTGGTGGATAAACATGACCAAGAAGGAGATCTCCCGAATCATGTGGAAGAGGTGAGTCCTAGATTGACAACAAATGGTGATAATCGAAAGGTCATCTTAGAGGACAACCAAACTCTGTTGGTACTTGTGGAAAAAGATTATGACACCAAAAATAAGGAACTTATGGCTTCGAACATAGTGGTTTCATAATACAACATAGATACAAAAATTGTGAGTGAATTCTTAGGTGATGAAGCAAATATGGCAGAAGAGAGATCAATTAGTGAAACCAAATCCAAAATCCAAAATCCAAGGATGGGGAAGGAGCTCTAGGGAAAGAAAATCCAACAAGGTAAAATAGGAATTCACAAGAAGGGGAAAAGGTCAAATGAAACTTAGATCTAGGAAGGGAATCACCTTTCTCAAGGAGCCATGAGACTCATTACATGGAATGTTAGGGGCATCAATGTCCTTAACAAGAGACACATGCTCAAGCATCAAATAGATTTGAGCAAACAAGATATAGTAATAATACAAGAAACAAAATTGGTTGAAGTGGAGAACAAAGATTTTATGGCAAAATAGAGCATGGAAAGGCATATTTTCTCTGCATAACGGTCTTCTAGTGGTTGGGGAACGGTTTGGAACCCAAATAGAGCTTTTGTGGAAGAAATACAAACAAGCCAAAATTGGCAAGTGAATAGAATTAAATTTATCCCTTTGATTAGTTATTTTATTATGTTCAATGTTTATAGTCTCATAGGAAATGCACATAAGAATAGTATAGGATCAAATCTCTTATTGGAAAAGAGGAAAATATTAGTGTGGTAACATATCAACAATTTGTAGATGATACACTTCTCTTTGGTGTTGCAAGAAAGAGAGCACCCAAGGCAATAAAGTCGTTACTAGATAGATAATATCTTGCATTATAGCAACATGTCAATTGAAGGAAATTGAAGATCTTTTTCTTTAGCATGGATTTGAGGTTACAGAAGGAGATTTCTCAAATCCTTGGCTTCAAAGTTAGATAAATTTTAAGTAAGTAACTTGACATCCTCTTGTTTTCTAGTGTGAGCAAATCGACCTTATGGGAGGCCTTGGTCTCAAATTGCAACTCAAAATTAACTTCATGGAAAGGGAAATGGCTATCATCTAGGAGGAGAATTCAAATGGTAAAATTTGTAATACCTGCAATTCCCATATACACCAGGTCTTATATCAAACTGCTAAAAAAGATAAGTGGCATGATTAATCAAAAAATGAGGAACTTATTTTGGAAAGGTACATTAGTGAAAAAAAATTCCATTCATAGCTCAGGATAAGATTTGTTGCCCCAAAGAAGCAAGTGGGGTGGGATTGCACTAATGGCCCATCCTTAACACAACCCTAATAACCAAAGTAGTTGGGAACCAATACTCCAATTCCTAACTGAAATGGGCAAGAATTCTACAAAATAAATACTTGGATTCAATGGAATCAAGTAGAATTATTGTACAACTATAAATCCTCCCAAGGACTCAACAATATAGAAATTCATATTGACAAGTAGAGAATTGATAACTAAGCACATTACCTAGGACATTCAAAACGGTAAAAAATATTTATTTTGGGAGAATTTGTGAAGTGACTACATAGTCCTAAAGGATTTCCCAAATTTAATGATGGTGAAGGAAATTTCAGTCAACAATTGAAGCATTAGTGTATGGGATTTTATCTCGCAAGTTGAGGAAGCAAGCTTCACAGAATGGAGATTGGAATATTTGCAAGGTCTTAACATCCCATAAGATCAAAGAATGTCTCTTGAAGTAATTTTAGTGTCTCGAAAATTATTTATTATTGAAGAGGATGACACTCTTAAGTTGGCAGGATCAAAGACGCAAAATGGTAGTATTGAGATTGATTATCAAATTGAGGAAGCAACGGTAAAACAGGAAGATGGACCCATTCACGTATGCTAACATAACCATTGTCTATCCAAGGTAGGCACCTTTGTGTGGATTTATTTATTAAGAAAAAACATAATTTGGGATAGATTAAAGAAATGGGGCTTGAATAGCCCCTCAAGATGTACATGTGTTGTGTAAAGAAGCAGAATAATCGATGTATCATCCTCTTCTTAGATGGAATTTTTCAGAGACATGTTGGAAAGATATTTGACTAAATTAAATTGTTGATGCCCCCTCTCAATATATTCTTTCCTTCCTCAATGCTTAGCCCACCAAACACAAAAAAATTAGTATTCTCAGATATATGGATTGCCAACCCTTTGATCATGATTTGGGAGTTATGGAAGGAAATAAATAGAAGGGTATTTTAGGGAAGGAAGTTAAAAGGAAAATCTCTTCTTCAACAAAGTGGAAAATTCCATCATGGAGGTGGTTAATAACATAGAAAGAAATCAAACTATCAAAAATAGTTCTTTTATAGCATGTGATGATAAATTAAGAAAATCATGGAATGGGTGATCGTTCCCCCTATTCATGGGGTGTTGAAGATTAATATTCCTTTTAATGTCAAAGTATATGCAAGGTGGATCCTTCCATATTAGGACTAGCACAAACTCAATTTTGATGAAGTGACAAAATGAAACTTGAGCCCTTCAATGACTAATTACATCTTAAGGAATAATGAGGGGTTATTAATTAGACTTACTAAAAAAAATACTAGAGGGTACTAATAATGAGGTAGAATTCCAAGTCGCCTTATTAGATTTATGTATGTGCTACCTCATGAAGCGAGAGTTCTTTGTGTCTATTATCATGATGCGAGCAAGGCTCTCACAAGGTTGGATGTGTCTCACTCATGGTAGATTAGAGGTGGGAAACAATTTCATGGTTCTAGTATTTTGCTACCATATTGTACATAGGGCCCATCACCGTCAAGAAATTAGCCATGGAGTCCACTTTCCCTCATTGGTAGGGCCTCTTTAAGGGGGAATGGCTCCTAAGATAATGATTTGGGTTAAGGAGGTGGTATATGACGTCCATGTTGAAGAAAATAACCACAAGTGTTAAGGAATCATCTAAGGGTGGCTATATTAAGGGTTTCTATCAAGACAATATGTGGTTTGGATTATGAAATGTTTTTTATTCATTTTTGTCTTGCAATAGTTAGTTGACTAGATTTTAATTTGTTAGTGCTATGCTTATACTTTTTTAGTTATGTCTAATGTTGATCCATAAATATCATTTTATCGGCTAATTCTCTTTTTTGATATTGTAAAATGATATACTAAATATATACAATTATATTTTTTAAGATAAATCCCATAATAAACCTCCACTAAATTATCTATAAAAAAATGTGTATTATTATTCATATACCTTATGAATTCATTTGTATAATTATTATGAAAAAAATCTTCATTAATATAACCATTATTCATGAATCATTATAATAAATTAAATATGAAAAAAAAACCATTCTCAATACTAAATTGTTTATAAAAAAAAATAAAAATTGAATAACAAGTATTTATTCATTTATTTTAAATGATAAATAATTTTGTTAATAAATAATTAATTTAAATTAACATTGGGGACCAAAATAAAAATATTGACTATTTTATGCATTCATAATTTTACAATCATAATTTATTTATAATTTCAAATCTTTTGATTTGGTATGAACTTGCTCTTTATAAGGTATATATATATATATATATATATTTAAAGAGTATATGTAGAGAGAAATTAATGTTTTTTTAAGGGTTTTATATCAAAGTCGCATGAGGCATGATCTCAACTTCATTTTTTATGGTGTGAGGCATGATCTCAACCCCATCTCTTATAGTGTTGGGGCCTTACACTCAACAAGACTTGATCCTTGATGAACTCATTAAGAACCATTCAACTTCACCAATAAACCAAGGGCCCATTAACAATTTTATTTATTTTTGAAATGTGATAATATTTATTTTACAAATTTATTTAATTTTAAAAATGTTATTTATTTATTTATTTTGATTTAGATATATAAATGTAATGTATTTGGGTTTGTTTGGGTAATTAATTATTGTTGCACTCTCTTTTTTAATAAATGAAGGAATCAATACTTGGTGGGACTTGTGAAGTGAAGTCCTAAAATGCACCAATATAATCTTTGTTTACATGAGGTGCCTTCCATCCAATTATCATTGCACTTTATATGAAGTTTATTTAGGTAATTATTGATTTACTTGGTTAAATTAGTATAAAAGAGCACATGTTATCTCCTTGATTAATGGTAGCACATGCTACCTCTATCTCATTCAATTCCTTGATTGACAATAGTTAGATGTCATATGCGTCATATCTCGCTCATTAAGACGAGTTCACTTCACATCTCTACTCTTATAGTTGAGTCAATCCTACAATTAACTACTCTCCTTTGGGACATATATCACCCTAACTTGTGCATCCTTTAACTTATATATTGCATTTGTTTCCTTCATTTTCATATCTTGAACACCTTGAATACATATATTGGAATGCCATTATTCTTAATTTGTTTGTATGTTGAATTAGAGTCATCAAGTATTGTTTTTTCTTGAGTACATTTGTATTTATTGAAAATTCTAATAGGGCCCACACTTTTACAAATAAAATTTTAAAATAAACTTTTACCACATTTTTCACTGTACCATTATTAACCAACTAAAGTGTGAATGCTCCAAATTACATGCTAGATCGATTCATTTAAAGACTAACTCTAGAGGGAAAGTATCATATAATGTAATTAATCTCTAGAGTCCTATTTGCAAGTGGATGAAATAAATTATATTGACCTTACACCATCATCTTAGGAGCATATTGCATGCTTGCCTACTTTTCTCAACTTTAGTCTATTGAATAAGTGTGTCTACTAAGGAGAACTTTACATTTGTAATTTAATAGCTTCTCCAAAAGTATTTGTTATCATTGTCTATCCTTACACAAATTCAAATATCAAAAAATGTGGTCAACAAGATTCAATCTACAAAAATATGATACATCAAATTCACAAGTCCACATCAAAGTCAACTTTAAACTTATTGATATCGCAATTCAACAATAAAGTGTGAAATTCCAAAACCCAAATAAATAGATTTTGATCTTTAAATAGAAACATCTTCATTAAAATCCCATACATCTAACTTACTTAATTTCCACATTTATATAAACATTAACTATAACATTTATTTTATTTATCAACTCCAAAATCTTATTTTTATTGTCATTTAATAATTCTTCTTTGATAAATTATAGTAGAAGTATTTACTTTTATTATAATTATATATTAAAAATAATTCATACATATTTTTGAAATATAGATTTAATGTGTCAATTATTTATTTTAATATAAACGTATCATTTATATATTTTTAAAAGAGATTTAATGTATATTTTATTGTTTAATTTATAGTGAATAAAAAATATACAAATTATTCAAAAATAATTTAACTCTTTTATTTAAAAAAAATTATACTAAATTAGATATCTTAAATGCATCTATTTAAAATAAAATATATAAAAATATTTATTTTATTTTATTTATACTATTAATTTTTTTTTTAATGAATAGATCTTATTTTAATTATTTTAAAATTTAGGTTTAAATGAGTAATTAATTTTTTTTAATTGAAGTCCATGAGGCATGATCTTGACCTCATCTATTATGAGGTTGGGACCTTACACACATCAAGATTTGATCTTTGGTGGGTGCATTAAAAACCATTCAACTTCACCAATAAATCAAGGGCCATTAACAATTTTATTTATTTTTGAAATTTGATAATATTTATATTACAAATTTATTTATTTATTTATTTTGATTTAGACATGTAAAATGCAATGGATTTGGGTTTGTTTGGGTAATTAATTATTTTTGCACTCTTTTTAATAAATGAGTGAATCAATACTTGGTTGGACCTATGAAGTGAAGTCCTAAAATGCACTAATATAATTTTTGTTTGCATGAGGTGCCCTCTACCCAATTATCATTGCACTTTATATGAAGTTTATTTAGGTAATTATTTATTTACTTGGTTAAATTAGTATAAAAAAGCACATGGTATCTCCTTGATTAATGGTAGCACATGCTACCTTATCTCATTCAATTCCTTGATTGAGAGTAGTTAGGTGCCATGCGTGTCATATCTCCCTCATCAATATAAGTTCACTTGACATCTCTACTCTTATAGTTGAGTTAGTCCTACAATTAATTAGTCTTCTTTGGGACATTTGTCAGCCTAACTTGTGCATCCTTGAACTTTATATTGCATTTGTTTCCTTCATTTTCATATCTTGAACACCTTGAATACATATATTGGAATGCCATTATTCTTAATTTGTTTGTATGTTGAATTAGAGTCATTTTATTATGATATTGCTATCATGATTCAACTGTGTAGTTTGACTCGAAAACTACATGGTTGAATCCTGATAGCAATATCATAATTTGACACGTTGTGGAAGAAACCTCATACTTATCAGTCATTTTATTGTTTGTTCTTGAGTACATTTGTACTTATTGCAAATTCTAATAAGACCGACACTTCTACAAATAAAATTTTAAAATCAACTTTTACCACTTTTTTCACTTTACAATTATTAACAACTAAAGTGTGAATGCTCCAAATTACATGCTAGAATGATCCCTTTAAAGACTAACTCTAGAGGAAAAGTATTATATAAGGTAATTAAGGATCACATCTAGAGTCCTATTTACAAGTGGATGAAATAAATTTTATTGACCTTACACAATCATCTTAGGAGCATATTGCATGCTTAACTACTTTTCTCAACTTTAATCCACTGAATAAGTTTGTCTACTAAGGAGAACATGACACTTGCAATCCCATAGATTCTCGAAAGATATTTGTAAACATTGTCTATCCTTACACAAATTCAAATATCAAAAAGTGAGGTGAACAAGGTTCGATCTATAAAAGTATGATACATCAAATTGACAAGTCCACATCAAAGTCAACTTCAAACTTATTGATATCTCAATTCAACAATAAAGCATGAAATTCCAATACCTCAATAAATAGATTTTGATCTTTAAATAAAGACATCTACATTAAAATCTCATACATCGAACTTATCTAATTTCCACATTTATATAAACATTAACTAAATTGTAGCAGAAGTATTCTATTATAAATTTTAATTTATTTATTTTTAAATCTACTTTAAATTATTATCAATGTAATATACATTATATTTGTTATGAAATACAATACAAACTTATTCATAATAACAATTATTACTGAAAACAAGTCATTTCAAATTGAAAGTGTTTGTTTAAATTTATGTTAGAATATGATGATAGTTATAGCTTTTGTCCCCTAAGGAATATAATAATAGGATGCTTCTAATCATATTCTATGCTTGTGATGGGCCTTGAAAAATGTGGACTAAACGAGTGGACCGTTTGAAGAAAGGTAAGTCACGGGATATAAACGACAAAAGAGTACTAACACCATCTTCATTTGTTTGTATAGGAAAGGGAGTAATTATGCATAGAACCTCTCCCTAGAAGCCCCACACGTTTTAGCCATTGATGACACTATCTATTACGAATAGTGAGATAATGATATAAAGCTACTATGCTATGGAAGAAAATTGAGGGCCCGCTAATAATTTTTCCTTAATTTATAAGTTAATTGTTTTACATAATTATAACATTGTAATGATGACATTTATATATTTATGTTGTTTTAATTTATTTGTGTGTTCGTTTTAGAAGAATGTTTTAATATATGTGTATAAGGATAAATAGTGTCATTTTGTGAAAAGTTGGATTTGTCTTTCTAATCTTTACTTATCTCTATTCATACATATTTCTGCATATTTATCCCCTATTTTATCCATACTCGCACTCTAATATGTTTACTTAAACTATGCATGCATTACGCTTATCTATAAACCTATTCTAGTTTATTTGTCTAAGATCATTTACATGGTCATGAGGTCAACCTTGGAGTTGCAAATTTGACGCCTACCTTTTTAAGTTTCAATTTCAAAATTTTGCCAACTACCGCCTATTATTTTCCCACCCTAAGTTGACTAAGTAAATGTTTGTGTGATTTGGTGATTTGTGTTAGTATTTAAAGGCAATCAAAGGCATTCATTTCACAACTTCTCATCTTCCAAGCATTATTTGCATATCATTCGTGTTAGAATCATAAAGTAAAATGAAAAGGTAAGGAAAGAATCCAAGAGAGTATGCAATGGAAGAGATTTACCAAACATTAAGAGAGAAAGAGAGAGATTTTCCTTCAATAGATCAAACACAAGCTCACCAAAAATGCTCAACACAAGGATTTGAAAGGGGAAAAGCAAGAAAAAAACCCCTTATGAATAATAAGAATATGGCACAAAGCCTAAAGAATGAGAGCAATAAGCTCAATACAATAATAAGAGCAAGAAGAGAATGTGAGAAGAAATGAGAGAATGGAGAAGATTATTGAGCAAGTGTGTGAGAGGCATCTCTTAAGTAGAGATGAGTGGAGGAGTTTGCATGTAACTCCCATCTCTTATGAATGCCACATTCCTATTGTGTGTGTGACAAATGTGTGATTCCTCTTAAGGAGGAATATCTATTTTCCTTATTAAAGGAATTACAAGAAATGACATGTCCTCCTACTTGGACTAGAGGACAAATACAATATAGGATACCTTGGTTTATCCTTTTAAATACATATTTTCACCAAGGAAAGATTAATTTCTAACACCCCCCTTTAATCTTTACTTGGGGAGTTTACATCAAGGGGTATCAAACCCAAATTATTACAATGAAATTCAAATTTCTCTCTAGAAAGAGGTTTTGTCAAAATATTTGCAACTTGATCTTCACCCTTGCAATAGATGAGGGAGACTTTCTTTTCTTCAATTTGCTCTCTAATGAAGTGGTGGTGGAGTGATATGTGCTTTGACTTTGCATGGTAAACCGGATTCTTCGCCAAGGCTATTGCACTTTGATTGTCACAATATAGAGTTGTAGGTTCTTGTTGAGGTAGACCCAAATCTTCAAGTATTCTTCTAAGCCATAAAGCTTCTTTAGAGGCATTAGTACAACTTTTGTATTCAGCTTCGGTAGAGCATAGAGAAACAGATTGATCTTTTTTACTTTTCCAAGATATAACACCTGAACCAAGAAAGAAACAATACCCAAAAGTAGATTTCCCATCATTGGGGTCTCCACCTAAATCTGAATCAGTAAATCCTTTTAATGTAAAAACAGAATTTGCATCATAAAATAATCTTACATCAAGAGTACCTTTAATATATCTTAATATTCTTTTAGCAATTTTGAAGTGTGTTTGTTGAGGTTTGGACAGAAATCTTGAAACTAAACTAACACTAAAAGATATATCAGGTCTAGTTAGAGTTAGATAATTTAAACTTCCTACAAGTTGTCTATAAGGAGTAGCATCTGTAAATGGAGTCTCCATATCTATCATTAACTTAGTTCCTAATTCACAAGGAGTTGAAACATGGTTAGCATCATTCATATGAAATCTATCAAGAATATCTTTAGCATATTTACTTTGAGAAATAAAAATACCCTTAGGGGTTTTCCAAATTTGCATTCCTAAGAAGTAATGTAGAAGACCTAAATCAGTCATTTGAAATTTTTGGTTAAGTTGAGATTTAATATCAGAAATTAAATGGTTAGAACTTGAAGTAAGAATCAAATCATCAACATATAGAATGATAATAATAATGTCATCTTCACTATGCTTGATATACAAATTAGGATCATTTTTACTTCTAGTAAAACCTTGAGAAATAAAGAAAACATTGATTTTAGAATACCATTCTCTAGGAGATTGTTTTAAACCATAGATAGATTTCTTTAGTTTACATACAAGATGTTCATTACCTTCTTTAATAAAACCAGGAGGTTGAGACATATAGATTTCTTCATGTAAATCACCATTTAAAAAAGCACTTTTAACATCCATTTGGTGAATAGGCCAATTCATTTTTGCAGCTAAAGCAAGAACAACTTTAATGGTAGGCATTTTTGCAACAGGAGCAAAGGTCTCAATATAGTCTATTCCTTCAACTTGAGAAAAACCTCTTGCTATTAGTCTAGCTTTAAACTTACTAATTTCATTATTAGCATTCAACTTAGTTTTGTATAACCATTTACATGAAACTATATTTTTGCCATGAGGTAGAGTAACCAAATCCCAAGTATTATTAGAAGTTAAGCTATCATATTCTTCTTGCATCACATTTTGCCAATGGGGTTGATTTTTAGCTTGAGAAAAGGTTTGAGGATCTTTAGAATGCATAAGAGAAGACATTAAAGCATAGTTACGATAATTAAGTCTCCTAGGTTTAAGTCCACCCATTCTAGTAATATAATCATCACCTTCATTAAGTAAATTTTTAAACCATTTAGGATTTCTCTTAGAAGTAATGGAAAAATCACTTTGAGGGGCAAAATTCATCATTTTCATCATCACTATGAGGAATAAATTCATCATTATCATCATGAACACAATTATCACCATCATGAGCAAAATTATCACTAGTAGGAGTAGAAATATTCTTACCATCATCATCATCATCTTTTTTAATACTAGTAGGAATAGAAATAGGTGCATTAGGAGTAGGTTTTAGAATAGGAGGTTGGTCCTCCATGAGATCAAGAATACCCCCTTTAAATTCATCATCTGGGACCTTGGAACAATCATGTCCTTCATTTTCTGCAATAACAACATCTCTTGCAATATGTACCTTGTTAGTAATAGGATCATAAACTCTATAACCTTTAGTAGATTCATCATAGCCAACAAATGTATATGAAGAAGTTTTAGAATCTAATTTGTGCCTTTTTTGTTTGGGTGTGTGAACATAAGCAATAGATCCAAAAATTCTCAAATGTTGTAAATTGGGTTTCCTACCGGACCATGCTTCCTCAGGAGTTATATTTTGCAAGGCTTTAGTAGGAGTTCTATTAAGGATATAAGTGGCACAATCCATTGCTTCAGCCCAAAACTTGTAATGCAAATCTTTAGCATGTAACATACATCTAGCCATTTCCACAATAGTTCTATGCTTCCTTTCTGCCACACCATTTTGTTGTGGTGTATAAGGAACGGTAAGCTGATGTTTTATACCAAAAGATCTCAAGTAAGAAAGAAAATAATTATTAACATATTCAGTACCATTATCTGTTCTAAGAATTATAAGTTTAGAACCAGATTGCCTTTCCACAAACATATGAAATTCAGAAAATGTGTCAAGAACTTGATCTTTAGTATGCAAGAAGTAAATCCAAATTCTTCTAGTAAAATCATCCACAAAGGTAAGAGCATACTTTGAACCTTGTATGGATTTGTTCTCCATTGGACCCAAAAGATCACTATGAATAAGATGTAACTTATGAGACGCCCTCCATGAAGTACCATGAGGAAAGGGCTCCTTTTTCATTTTGCCACTCATGCACCCTGTGCATGTAAGTTTAGATGGAACAATATGTGGTAATCCTTCAACCATGTTAGATTTTAGCATCAAAGAAATATAATCATAATTCAAATGGCCAAGCCTTTCATGCCATCTATTGAAATCAATATTCACTTTCAAAGAGTACCTAGAAGAGGCAAACTCATAGAATTTAAACAAGTTATCATGATCCAACTTAGCATTAGCAACAACATGATCAGTGTTAGGATCAATAATAGAGCACATATCCTTATGAAATTCAACTTTGTAATCTTGACATAATTGAGCAACTGAAAGAAGATTGGATTTCAATTTAGGAACATAAAGAACATTGTGTAATTTACCATTTGGAACATTAACGTCACCAACTCCATCAACTTTGCAACTACTATCATCAGCTAATTGAATAGGAATATTAGTAGTATTAGGTTGCAAAGACTCAAAAACTTCTCTATGAGATGTAACATGATGAGAAGCGCCACTATCAATAATCCATTCTAATGCATGAGAAGCTTTATAACAAGCAGTAAAAGCACGACGAGATTGATTACCTATATTTTGATTATTGTTATTCATGGGCTTCTTATCATTTTTCTTTTTAAAACAATCATTAGTTAGGTGACCATCTTTACCACAATAAGTACAATGTGGTTTATGATTTTGTTGATTATTGTAGTTATTGTTATTATTGTTGTATGATGGCCTAGAATTAGACCTGTTGTTTGAATAATTATTATTATGATTATTATTATTTGAATAACCATTATTATGATGATTATTGTTATTGTTACGATAATTATTGTTGTTATTGGAATAATTTTTGTTATGATGATTATTATGACTTATTATTGGGATTTTGTGTTTTAGATACAAAAGCATGTTCAAAAGATTTAATAGTACCAAATTGCAATAATTTTTCCTCCTCTTGATGCAACAAATTTTGAAAAATAGGATAAGTTAAAAGAGGAGCTAAACTAGAAATAGCAAGCTGAGAGTGGATGTTAGTGATGAATTGTTGAAACTCTTTAGGGAGACATTTCTTAAGTATTATAGTGATCAATCTAATATCAATAAGAGTAACATTTAAACCATTTAACTGAGTTCTAATAGCATCAAACTTGAGTAGAAATTCATCCATTGATTTAAAATTTGTATAGCTTAGATCTTCCAAGTTGTCTTGGAGCTGAATTTTACATGATTTAGAGGAGTTGTCGTAGGTTTGCTTCAAGATGTCCCATGCTTCGTGGGTTTTGGTGCAATGTCCAATCAAGACATAGAGATCGGGACTGATGGAGAGTCCAATTAGACCGAGTGCTTCATCATTCTTACCTTGCCATGCAACTTTGTCAGCTTGAGAAGCAGAGGCAGTTGGTTCAATAGTGGCATCTGTAGCAACTTGGAGTAAATGTTTAAAACGAAGTAGAAATGAAACATGAGTTTTCCATTGATGATAGTTAGAGCTATTAAGTTTAATTTTTGGTATAAGAGTAGACATGATGATACAAGAAAGAACAAAATTACAATTATGAAATTTGAACAGATAGAGATTTAAGAAAATTTTAAAATTTTCTTAAATGCTTAAGAAAAAAAATATGATAAGAGTGAAATATCTAATAAATAGATAATTTGAACAATGTTAAACAATTATATTGGATTTATTTACTCAAAATGACATAAACAAAAAATTTGTAAAACTTACATGAATTGAATTTTAGACTAAGAATTAAAATTGAATTGAATTTGAATAAAGATTTGAGCAAAAGAACTAAGTAAAATAACTGAGATTATGATAATGATGAAGAGACGATTTAAAAAATTGAAATGATATAATGATTTTATTTTATTTTTTTAAATGATAAAGAATCTAATGATAAAACTTTCAGATGGAATCTAATGATTAAACTATGGAAGAGAAGGGCTGCAAAAAAAATGATTAGAACCTGCATAAATCAGAACTATGTTAAAGTGAGAAACCTGCAACTGGAATATTCTCGAAAAGTGCAGAGATAAAAATAAAAACGTTTGCAGAGATATGACTGTCTCAGAAATACAGTCCTAGTGCAGGGGCAATATCTCTCAAAATAACTATTGGATTTGGCTGATTTTCGGATATGATTTGTAAAACCTAATTACAAAGGATCTCACCGGAGAGATTAGAAAAATAAAATCAGAAACAAAAGTTATGATCCATTGAGTATGGGTCTATAAAACTGTCTTCAAAATGACAGTCACATAATGGTTTAAATGGATAGCAAGGAAGAAAATATATAATAACAGAGACAAATAAGAAACAGAGATAGAGATCAAAGAAAGATATGTTTATCAACCTGCAGAGATATAGAAAATAGTTAGAAATCAAATAAACTCTGATAAATATATAAAGATATATACTAAAAAAAATAGAGATTAAGGAATAGATGAATAAGAGATCTTAAGTTAATCCTGCAATAAAAGTTAGATATATAGATTTATAGCAAAGCGAATGCAAGAAGCAATGTTATAATGCTGAAATATATAAATCTGAATATATAGATTTGCAAATAAGATAGTTAGAGAACTGAATGAAAAATGCATAAAAGAGAAAACCCTTGCTGTTGCCCGACAGAGGGTGAGTTAGAACTTTAAAAAAACTTGAAATAGATATGAAAAAATTTAGATCTGGTGGCAAGCCATCCAGAACTAGTTAAATAAAATTTAGATTCAAAAAATGATGAAGTAAGGTGTTAGATTGCAAGAAAAAAGATGAATAAAAACCTGCAAAACAATGGTTAGATAACCAAAAAAGTGCTTTCTCCTTTACAACTGAAATATTCTTCAACTATCCCTACATGCACACTCAAAAGCAAGGATTAAACTTGCTCTAATACCATGTTAGAATCATAAAGTAAAATGAAAAGGTAAGGAAAGAATCCAAGAGAGTATGCAATGGAAGAGATTTACCAAACACTAAGAGAGAAAGAGAGAGATTTTCCTTCAATAGATCAAACACAAGCTCACCAAAAATGCTCCAAGAACCAAGGCAAGAACACAAGGATTTGAAAGGGGAAAAGCAAGAAAAAACCCCTTGTGAATAATAAGAATATGGCACAAAGCCTAAAGAATGAGAGCAATAAGCTCAATACAATAATGAGAGCAAGAAGAGAATGTGAGAAGAAATGAGAGAATGGAGAAGATTATTGAGCAAGTGTGTGAGAGGCATCTCTTAAGTAGAGATGAGTGGAGGATTTTGCATGTAACTCCCATCTCTTATGAATGCCACATTCCTATTGTGTGTGTGACAAATGTGTGATTCCTCTTAAGGAGGAATATCTATTTTCCTTATTAAAGGAATTACAAGAAATGACATGTCCTCCTACTTGGACTAGAGGACAAATACAATATAGGATACCTTGGTTTATCCTTTTAAATACATATTTTCACCAAGGAAAGATTAATTTCTAACAATTTGCGTTTAAGGAAGGAAATTTTTTAATTTAGTGCTATAAAATGAATCTAGATTTGTAGATGCATTCTAGGAGCATTTGCATGGTTGAGATTTGTCATCTTCAATCATTTATATATGTTTTTTGTAAATTGACCTAGCAACACAACAATGCTCTTCCAATGTGTTACTAAATACCACAAGTCTTCAAATAGTAGAAAGTACAAAGGAAGTAGAGGTGAAACATGCAAAACAAAAAGTAAAACTATGCAGATTTCCTAATAAATTACATATGTATAGGACATTCTTGTGAACATGAACTTTGCCTTGATCTGCAAACCGTCATCCATTACTAATATCAAAACATCACAAATTCTAGGTAGAGATAAGTATTACTAAGTTATATAGGTTGGCATGACACTATGCTACATTAACCTATAAGGAACGCGATAAAAAAATTTAATGCAAAGCAAGGACTAAATACCAAAAAAATTGGCGTCTTAATCTATTGATGACAAAGTCAAGATTTAACAACTGAGTAAACATAGTTGTTGTGACTCATCAAAATACAATAAAATTTTAAATTTTAGGGTCCCTAGAATTCAATTATGAGACTTGCATTTTTATAAAGCTTGAGGGAATATTTGTTTTTATGTAATTTTTAATCATAATCTTTTTGTCAAAGTGGTTTATAAAAGTCACAAGTGTTTAAGAGACCTTAGGGATAATTTTAATTTAGTTTTGTAGATTAATCAAGTTTTATGTTATAAAATACAAACCCTTTTTTTTACCAAACCTCTTTAAAGCATATATTTGTAAGTTGTTGCGGTTTTTTGAAACCTAAAGAAGCCAAAATTGCAAATTCTCATAATTTTCTAAAACTAGTAGGTGGGAATTAAAGGCATGCATATGAACCTATTAAAAATCCTGAATAGATCTCTTTTATTCACTTTAGCATTCTTGAAATCTCAACTACATGCAAATTGCTTCAACTTCTTAACATTTCAATCCTCCTAAAAATATTGAGTACTTAGTGAACTTGATTTCATGTTTTCATTTTTATTTTGCTAAAAACCTAGAGTTTTGCATTTACTTGTTAGAATAATTGTTTTTATGTTTCCATTTTTGGTTAATTCTTTAATTAGTTGCTTTTAAAAGATTATTTAAGTTTATATTTAAGGAAAATATTTTAAAAAATAAATTTCAAATCTTGAGTGTGTTTTTTCAAAATCTATTGATGAGTTAAAAGTTTTTCCAAATCTATTATTTATTTTAACCTATACTTTAACCTTTCCTCCTAGGTTGCCATAATAATTTTATGAAATTAAAGATGATTGATATGGATTAAAAGAATAAAATATTCCTTAGAAAGTGATTGTTTATAAGTACTAATGTAACTAGTTGTGTGTGACAAAACAAGTCTCCTGTAGCCACAGGGAAGGGTGATAAAGATACTTTGGAAAGATTGAAACGATCATATTGTTTTAACTTTCAATCAAACATAATTAGTATATTGTTAGATAATCGATCTAATACCTTAAGAAAGTGTGGGCGTAGGCCATATAACTCTTTCTTAACTAATCAATGTATTTCAGCCTTTGAATTGTAAAATTTCAAACATATATTTTTAGATATATTATTTTTGCATTAAAGTTATATAAGTTATCTTATGTAATAAAAACATCTAATAATATAATACATATCAATATCATTATTAGGAGAAGTATTGTCATTTAGGTTGATTTCAAGAATTCTCTAAGTGTTTCTTTCAATCGATCAGCCACCTTAAGACATTTATTTTTTGTTATTTTTTGTGAGGTATTTTTTGTGTGTTGTGATGATTTCAACATTTTATTATGTGATATTGATTTGGGTTGGTATAAATTCAAAGTAATTTTGGTGTTTCAAAATTGGCTATCATCGTTTCTATGGTTAATAATAATTTACACAGTTCTTATCACCCAAGTGGTGAATAACAGCTTGTGTCACCATAATTATTTTATCATGGTTTATGTAGTATGCAATTCATTTTGAATTCATGATTTGTAATAGCCTTAAAGGTACTGATGAAAAGATATTTGATAGTTAATTTTACATCGTTGAGATAAAATGAATTCATTTAAAACTCATCTTACTACCTACAACCCTTGAGAAAATTGTCACCACATCTTCCATAAGTCTACATCCTAGATTGACATAAAGGTGAACTGAACCATGAAATACAACAAACCACAAGTCTAAACAAAGCATTACGATATTCAATTTTGTCCCAACATTTTGGCATTGTTCTCAGGGAAAGGCATTAAAGCCTTGTTAGTCTAGTAAGCTAAGTTAGGACCAGTGCGTCAAGGAGAAAGTCCACACAATGTCGACCTTACCTAGGCAATTACCCTTGGTTTGTACTATATTAAGTCATATAGATGCATGAATCGTGTTAGAGATGAAAAAGGTAGATTTGTCAAACAAACTATAGGAATTAGCTTAGTGAAAAACGAAAAATTTCAAAAAGAAGAAAAAAGGCCACAACTTGGAAATGAAACATTGGAAAATAAGCTAGTAGAACTAAATCTCAAAAAGTGTGTGATTGAATCAACCATTACTAAATCTTACCTTGAATCACCACTTAATACTCCCTTAGTAAAATCTGAAAGACCAAATTCTTCAAAGGAATCCTTCAAAGGTACTCCTCCTTAGTTTGCAAAATAATTTGTAGAAACATACGAATTACGAAGTGGTGAACCTTTAAAAAGAAGTCATTTACGTCTTATTAGACATCTTGGGTATTTGACACAATGGCTGATGCAAATTGAGACACCAATAAAAATGAACGAACCTTGGTCAATAATCATCCCATTACGTTTGAATCTCTTATTGTTAGTCCAGAAGAAGATGCACCCATGAAAAAATACTCCATTCAGCTCTTCCAATCTTTCGAGGGATTTTTGTTGAGGATCCTAATATGTTTATTTGAATTTGATGTCTTGTGCCATAGCTATGATTACCAGAGTGATGCTTAAAATATTAATCCTTTTCCAACTATATTGAAGGATGTTGCATTACACTAGTTCATGGGGCTTGGATGACATTATATTTGTACATGGCATACTATGAAAGAACGATTCTGGAAAAAGTACCATGGCTATTGTAAGACAAAAGAAGTTTGAGACGAAATTTCTCGAATGACACAATGT
This sequence comes from Sequoiadendron giganteum, assembly GCA_007115665.2. Lineage (NCBI taxonomy): Eukaryota > Viridiplantae > Streptophyta > Pinopsida > Cupressales > Cupressaceae > Sequoiadendron > Sequoiadendron giganteum. The sequence goes on from VCHN02000014.1 coordinate 164,356,595, forward strand.
GAAGAAGAAATAATTGAGGATTTCCTTGAATGATTCTCCTTTAGCCTTCAAAGAACATGACTAACTAATGAGGCTATCAAAATGTTTTTTTCTAAGAGGAATTTGTGATGAATGTATGGATGCTTTGAATATTATTGGAGGTGGAGATATTTCTAAATTTAAATTTGATGAAATTTGTCAAATTTGTAAGAATTATTCGAGGTCTCATCGATCCATACGAAGTTATCCTAGGAAGAACAATTTCCAAGGTGCATCAAGTATTACGAAGCAAGAACTAGGTATGTTACTTGATGACTTGAAAACTAATCTTTTAAATCACATGGAGAAATAAATTGATACTTTATATACTCGTAAGAAACAAGAGGAAGTTGAAAAAGAACTTGTTATTTTTTGTCCTATCTGTCGTAAGAAACATTCTACTGATGAATGCCCTCACAATAAAACGAAAATTCTTCCTTAGAGGATGCTAGTAAACACACCACCTTACAACCTCTACTAGTAGATATAGGAGAATTAGAATATACAAAAGAACCTATTTATTACATGGATCAACGGAGGCATTGGCCACCTTGAGCTAGGCCACCAGGTATGAACAATTAGTTTCATGCACCTTATAACATGGGGTCTAATAGTCAATCTATCTCTTTTCCTATTCAACATGGATGGTATTGAGGTTGGCAACAACCTCCTTTATATTCACAATGGCCAAACTAATACCAACATGCTCCATAGTCATGGAAACAAGCATGGAAGGCATCACCACTTCAATTCCCACAATATCCATCATATCCAGTACCATCTCTTACTAATCTGTACCAACAAACACAACAATAATTTTTACCACCATTACCATTGACATCTAATAATCACTCATCCTATCTATCACAACCACCTAAGGCAACACCAATGCTAGCTCAACCAACACCAAATCCAAACAATAAAGCAACACAAACCATTTATATCAATACAGTAGTGTCAAAGCACAAAGTTGTGTCACACTTTATAAAGGAATTGGCCAACACTGATCCAACTTTTAAACTTGAATCACTAAAAAGTGGCATATATGTCTTGAATTTTCAAATGATGTAAACTACTAAAATGTGTATTTTTTTAGTATATTTTATGTTTGTATTTTTTAGAAAAAAAAAATTAAACTATTTTTTAATAAATTAACACTATAATTTAGTTGCTGATAAAATGTTGAAAAATGAAGTTATATGAGACATCAAACTTTTTATAGTAATTTTTTTTTCTTTCAAATTTTTTGTGTGTATTTATAACTTGGAACTTTAGTGCATGGATATTTTTTTTTCAATTTTGATAAATACATATTTTAAAAATAAATATTAAAATGTGTGTGTATCAAAAAATAGTTGTTTTCATTTGACGTCAACTTTCATATTTAATATTTATCTAAAAGGAAAAAAAATATACCATCTTGATATAGATTCTTTTATCTAGTACATCATATTTTTTTCATTTTTTTTAATAAGTTTTAATAATTTTCCCTGGCATGGTAATCAACCTAATATTTTATGTCGATAACCTACTTTTAGTAATAAAGTATAAATAATAATTAAAATATTAAAATAAATATATTTTTGAAAACTACACTTATGGATCTGCAAAAGGGTATTTTATATTTTTTTAAAATGTTATTTACATGAGTAGGAGTTATTGAAACATCAAGTTTTTTAAGTAATTTTATTTTTTTGGTAAATTGGTCTCAAAGTGGTGCTCCATATATTTTTAGCCAACATTTTTTTTTTGGAAAAGTTGTGGAAGTATCTAACTTAGCTAGAATGAATCTTACTAGATCATATGTTTGACCAAAATTGATTTTTAGTTAGAAATACTTAAATTGTGTTGATAAGTTGGTTGAAAGTGTGACACTTTGTACTTTTACCCAGTAGCAAGATATCTAATTTATCGTATTAATACATTAGGTGTTTGTAATGGAGTGGATCTACAACCCTTGTGAATTCCCCATTTGCATCCCCTCACCTTAGAAAAATTAAACCCAGTGATGCTTTTCCACTTCATCCATTTCGCTTTCACCCACCTGGCGGCTATTTGAAGTATCGGTGGGGGAATTTTTGTCGGGGACACTAGTGCGGTGCATGGACGTATGTGCGATGGGCTACCATCTTAACATGAGTCCCACCTTTGGAATCTATAGATGTGTTACGCTTCTCCATTGGAAATGAAGAGTAACGCCCCTACACCCTTGACCAACCTCAAACGACTCTCTTGGGCTTCTATTCATCTCAAAACACTCTCATTGATTCAATTCAATCTTCTTCAATCTTCTATATGTTTCTTGAGCTCTACTTGCAACTACACACTCCATTTTTCACATCATTCTCCATTATTGAAGCTCCAAGCCAATAATCTTCTCGATTTCACTCACATTGTTGTGACAATGGTAGCATCTACAAGCTTGTGATATTGCATCCCCCTTCACATGCTTGAGGGCACCTTGTTTGGGAGGTAATATCCAATTCATTTAGCATTGCGTTTTGGTTTCATTACATAGCGTTGTTACCATTGCTTGGAATTTCTTCCATTTCAATACTTTCTTTATCACATTTTCTATCTTGTGCCTATTATGGTTGTTCATGGAGGTGGGAACACCAAGACGAGAGTTTGATTACAAAAAGCCCCAAAACAGCCCTAACATTTTTCCCTGTTCTGCAGTGTTTAGGCATTTGTGTTCATGTGGAGCTTGCAAGAGGCTGGACTAATCATGAGTTTGATCTTCTACAACCTTTATTCTTATCGACCTTTATTTATTAAGTTAAAGTATTCTTCTTATTATTCTAGCTATTTAGTTATTTCCAATTTTCTGCTATTGCTTAAAATCACATTTATCAAGTAGACTAGCTAAATCTATGTCAGTATCAATTGTATTCCATACTCTTTGTCTGTACGGACACCAATGCCCAATTGGGACACCAACGTGCTGCATTTTCGTCCATCTTCTATGTTAGGGTTCTTTGGTAGAGAGTTGTTGGGGTCTCAATTTTGACTCAAGAATTCGTTCACCTGATTCTCTAAACCTCTCAACCTGGCAGAAGGATAGTGGCAAGTCAATTTCCCTTCCTTTTCACCCTCCTAAAATATTAAACTTACCTTAAGCAATTCTTAGTGTGAGGTAGATCATGACAGTTGATCATTCTAGACCCTCCTATGACCTGGGGTCCTGAGTGATTTGTCCCCCTCCTCTTCATTTTAGTGAACCTGATATGAACCTTGTGATATTCATCTCTTTGTGTTGAGGTTCTCTTTCGTGTGTCTGCGTAGGTTGTGAGCTTGCGCATTGTGAAGCTTTATGAGCTTCACAACTCAATCTACAACCTTTGGGTACATAGTTAGAATAAGTGTGTGACATCGACACTTAGGAATGGACTTTATGAGGGTCACTTTAGCTCTTGCCACTCAAGAGATGGTGTCAATGGCAGAGACGAGTTACTTTGATGAAACCACTCATGCCCCTACACCTCCTGCTTCCCCTTCGAATTTTCCTCTGGATGAGAGTGAATCCATTCATATTCCTACAGATCATCTCATGGCTCTAGATAGGAGGCTATTGGATCCTCCAAATCACTTAAAGAAAGATCAAAACATGGCTAGGCTTGCAAGGGTTGCTAATGAGATCAGATATATGTTAGGCAAGGACCAGACAAGTATAGATTTTCTCTGTGACCTAACCAATTTAGTGCAAGCATACATCCCTTCTTACAACCATCGGTCAAGCATTACTCAAGGTCATGAGCACAAAACCTATGAAAGATAGATTAGTGTATCGATGCCTATGACATCGATATGCATGGTTGAGATGGGCCCTTCCATTAACATATTTGCTCCTAATCCACTCCTACTGTAAAAGCAAGTAGGGTTCCTCTAAGATTTGAGTTTCTTCCTCTTGGGGGCAACCTTGCCTTTGGCAATAGAATCTTTGGTGGAATGGAGGATGGTGGTTCTAGTATGTCCAGCAGTGGCTTTGGTGGTGGTCACGACTGTGACTCCGACAATGATCAACGTGGTGGCTACGATGGTGGCTTCAGTGGAGGCCATGCTAGTAGCCTTGGAAGTGGTCATGACGGTGGATCAAGAGGTGGTTCTAGTGGTGGTGGTTTTGGAGGAGGTTCCACTGGTCCTTTGTCATCTTTCGACCCTATTTGAATACTCTCCTACATAATATGGGTCAAATGTAAAACCAGTTGATGAATCTATCTCAGGCCTCTGCCCAACCCATCTTTCATCCCTTCTTCTAACATAGACCTTTTTTCGGTGACAATTTTGAACACCCTTTCCTCAGGGGATGGAAATTCCTAAGTTTCAAAAATACGATGGTAAAGGAGACCCTCAAAAACACATGTGAGCTTTTAACATGATGTTTACGAATTTCTTTCACCATGATGCTCTAATGGCCAAGCTCTTTCCTCGATCTCTCAAGGATATAGTGCTACAATGGTACAGTTCCTTGCCTGATAACTCTATATTTTCATTTGACCAACTTGTGAATCAATTTCTCTGATAGTTCTAGGCTAACATCGGTACGAAGATGACCTTCTCGAATCCCATCCAATGTAAGCAAGGAGAGCACGAGAAGATCAATGATTTCATTGCTTGATACCAAGCACTCTTTTCTCAAATCTCCTACATATTGTCTGACTTAGATGTGCAGAAGGTGTTCATAGTCAACCTACAACAATCTTGGCAAGAGAAGTTTGCCTTAATGAAATATCCTTCTTTTGCACATCTGTGTGCAACGTTGCGGGAGTATCAGTAGACAGTTGTCCAGTTCAGTGGATCTTCCTTGTGCTCCCGTCCCAAAGGAAGATCTATAGTATCAATCTCAGGAAAAGGTAAATTTGTTGTGAATGTAGTCACCACGACTAATGCTCAAGGCCTCAAGTGCGATAGAAAATTTACTAAGTTATTTGAGTCTTATTCTTCCACTCTACAAAAGCTATTGAAGGATAATATTATAACATTAGAAGATCCCCGACCTCTTAGAGATCCTTACCCCAACTGGTATGATGGAAACATGTTCTACCAATACCATCGTGTCCATGGGCATGATACAAAACATTATATGCACATGTGTCATGAGATACAAGATCACATCAACGATGGTACCATCTGCCTTGATGGTAAAGAGAAGAATGCAAACAAGTCTATGGCTAAGGTGAATAGTGAATTACAGATCTACATAGATCATTTTTGTCGCATTTTGCTAATTTGATTGTTAGGCCTTCCATTCTTGATTCTATCGATGAGATCCCTTCTATGTCTGTAAATTTGGTCTTGTTTACTTCTAGTCCTTGTTAGGATTCGGGAAAATTGGAGCAATAAACATTAACAATCATATGCAGATTAAATATCCCAGAAAGAAAAAGGAAGAATAACACAAAAGAGATCAACAAATAATTTTAACGTGGTTCACCCAATATGGGCTACATCCATAGAAACTCAACCATCCAATGAATTTATTATCCAATGTAAGACATATTACAATCTCGTGAATACCATACCTCAAATTACATCCCATTCGCTTATAACAAGCTTTCTGGAAGCTTATAGAATTAGGGTTTTACAAAGTCATTTTTTATTTGTCGGTTAACGAAAAAATTAACTACCGACCCCTTTACGTGCAAAAAAGGAAAAATAATTGGGGGTTGTGCCCTTGAACCCCTACTCTTAGGGGTTGCTTCCCTCGAACCCCCTGCTATGAGGGGTTTCCACCCTTGAACCCCAACTTGGGGCCCGACCCAACCCCAAACCTCGACAAGGATATGTAAAGAGTGTGCAATATTTGCATCATTAGTCGCCACATACCAATAGTCCTCCCCCTCAACCTGTGACTAGTTCACCATATGTGACTTTTACATCATAGGATTTACCCATGAATAAAAAAGCCTCTCCTCTATACATTCCTTCTTGTGTCAATGGAAACATTATGATGGGAGTCCTTATGGACCCCATGAGCTGCATGAATATTATTACAGAAGAGACTCTTTTGCTGAATTATTTATAGAGGGAGGAATATGAGAAGACAAAAACCACTATACGGACTCGTGACGGTCTCTTTATCACTCTTTATGGCTCCATAATTCTTTATGTCCTAGTGGGACATAGGGATGTAGATACTACTTTCAATGTCATTCCAGAATCTGACCTATTCAGGGTGAAATTAGGCACCCTTGGCTAGCTTCCATGAACGGGGTCACTTATGTAATTCATAAGTGCCTGAAGTTCTCTCACAAAGGTGGCATGCATGTTTCATGCACGAAACTAGATATCAGCTATTGGTATCTCGTGCTAGCATACTTTTATGATTGATATCAAAAAGGGATCAAGTGTGTGATGGAACTGATCCTGCATGAAGGGAATGTTGTCATTGATGTTTGAGTAATATGGTGTGTTGAGAATTTAGTTCTGGAGGATGGAACGTAGGTTGCAAAAGTTGCTCAAAATGTTGCATTGTTGTCATGCAACTTTGTCATGATGTTTGTAGTGAATTCTTCTAGTGCTCAAGAGAAAAATCTAAGTCCAAATTTGACATGGGTTTTCTAGGAGCATCTCAGAAATGTATTTTTTAGGTCCAAGGGATGAAGGATGAGCTTAGAAAAGAATTACTTATGACTTCAGATAAAATTAGGGTTTATCAGTTAAACCCTAGGTGTGTACAGTCATGGAGATCAACAGCCTTTATGTTTTCACGTTGACTGTGTACTAGCAATAACTGGTCATTTAAGTTATAAATTATGCCCTTTAAGTTCATTTTGTGACCAACTCCTTCAACTAGTCACCCGGTTGATTCTGTTGATATGTTCCTTCAATGATCGAACGCTGCACGTTCAAATTTAGTAGATCCAACGGTTATCGCTAGATCTCATGCATCACAAAAATCTCTTCGAAGTTGGTTTGCAGTTAAATGATGAGTGATGGAAGTCATTCAATGATCGCAATCAAGTTGATCGGATGGTGCCTGCCAGCCTACTATGCTTATGGTGTGTCTCGATTGAGCCTCGTGGGGATTGGCTAAGATAAAATAGGTGTTGATCAGACGATGCACAATGAAGGAGAACAAACTTCGGTGGGTCCAATAGACACATGACATCATTGCTTCACATTGTTTTTGTGAAGCGAAGCGATTGAAGATTCAGGCAATGAGCAACATTAGTGGAATGTGATGTCAGTAGGGACAGGTGTCTGAAGGTTATTTCATCGTTGGGTGTTAGTTCATCACATTTACATAGCCTTGAAATATGAATACTTCAGTGATGGGAGAAGAGTATAATGTGGTAGTGGAGTATAACGTCAGAGAAAGACACATTGCATAAGCTTCCCAGCTCGTGGAGATTTTGTGGGCCCATTGTCAAAACTAATGGGATAGCGAGGGACAACACGGATTGATCGATAGGTGATCCAATGGTTATCGCTATGTCATGAAAATGAATGGTGGTGCTCATAGTAAAGCAACGATGTGCGATGGATGACAGAGATTCAAGGGAGGCGATCGAATAGTGGTCACTGCATCATGGAAATGAATGTGAATGTCATGAGTGGTATGGTGATATGTGATGGGTTCGATTTCAATGGAATTTAAATCAACAATGAATATTTAAAGATCATTTATTAGATAGTCACATTTTAAAGTTGTGACTATGAATGGAGAATGCAGGATTGTGGTGCGAAGGAAGGAGATTAACGGTTAAAATTTAAAATTAAAGATCGACAACGGCTAAGTCCCTGTAATTAGGGTTTTTGGTTGTAAACTGAATTGGAGGAAAGAATTAAACGTTCTACCTACTTCAACGACAGATGTAACATGATTTGATGCATAGAGTGGCAGCATAGATGGCTACAAGGACAAAGATCGAGTTCGGATCGAATGATCAGAAGGATGCATTAATTGCATATTTGATCTTAGGGTTTGGCAGAGAGAGAATGAAGGAAAATACTCTACACTAGAATTTAATGTTATGCAGCTCAATACAATTGCATGATATAGGAGAAGATATTTTGAACCCTAACAATAGATCTGTAGAAGGTAGAGAAGCCTGAGGTAATGATCATCAATTAGCTACACACAAAACACATTAGAATATTGTTTGTGTGAGCAACTGACAAAAATTAAGAGATAAGTGAAGAGAGAAGTGAAGAGAGAAGAGAGTGCACACTGTAGAAGTGATTATGAGCTCCAGAGGTGGACAAAGAATGCACTAAAGAAGAAGGAGAAGAACATAGTTGAACCAGTGGGGTGCAGACCAGAGAAGAGAGTTATTGTGACAACAATATATAGTTGAGCAGTTGCAGAGTAAGCCATAACATAGAATTGTGTTCTTAGTGAGAAAATTGCAATAATCATTTGAGTTGTAAATCTGACAGGTTGGTGCCATCAGATAATTGAGTTGGTGCTCAGTTTAGGGGATTGGTGTCTCCTTAGGGTTGAAGCCCTTAAAATTTGTAACATAAAGCATATTTGTGAGGCTGAATTAGGATAGTAGCTCCTAGCAACATTTTCTCACTGTGGTTTCTCCCATCTTGGGTTTTCCATGTATATTGTGTGTTATGTGATGTTTTTTGGTGTTCTTATTTATAATTTGTTATTCCCATTTCAATTTTCACACTAAGTGACTTGAATTATGTCTGCTCAAAAGTTTAGAAAGGTTAAAAATTTAGTATCTACTAATTTACCCCTCCTCTCAGTAGATTGTTGTGTTCTAACAATTGGTATTAGAGCCCTAGGTTCCCTAGGAGAAGATTAACCAACTCAGGTTGTATTTGTGAACACAATGGATAGTCAAGAGATTTCTTCTGCAAACAAGCCACCCCAGTTTGATGGAACATATTATACCTTTTGGAGTTTGTTGATGAAGAGATATTTGGAATCATTAGGATTTGATGTGTGGATGTCTGTTGTAAATGGATGCATACCATTGACCACATCTCCTAATGATGTTGTGGGAAAAAGAGATCACGAGAACAATGAAAAGGCATGGTTTTCTATTAAAAATAGGTTGTCTAGATCAGTGCATAGCAAGTTTATGTACTGTAAAAATGAACAAGATGTCTGGGATACACTAAAGAAGATTTATGAAGGAGATGACAAAGTAAAACTAGCCAAGATTCAAGTACTAAGGTCTAGATTTGAAGGTCTAAAGATGACTGAAGAAGAGAATACTGCAGACTATCTTCAGAGAGTTAATGATATAGTGAACTCCATTAGAGGATATGGAGAAGTAAAGGAAGAGGTCATTGTACTAAAATTTCTTAGGTCTATGACATACAAGTATGAATCTAAGATCTCAACAATAGAGGAAGGAAGAGAAATAGACAAACTCACTCTTAATGAGCTACATGGTATATTCAACACTTATGAGATGAGGATGGGAGATGGAGAGCCATCCAGAAAAGAAGTTGCCTTCAAAGTTGCAAAAAAGGCAAAGGATGAAGCACCTAAGAAATATAAATCTGAAACCACCTCATCTGAACAAGGAGGGACTAATGAGGAAGAAGTAAACATCATCAGAAGATTAAGGAGAGGATCAAGAAAGTACAAAGGTAAGTTACCTTTCAAATGCTTTGACTGTGGAAAGGTAAGATATTTTTCTTCTAAATGCCCCTACAAGAAGGATAAACTTGAACAAGAAGAAGACCTTAAGATGAAGAAAACATATTACCCTAAAAAGAAAAGCTTTGGAAATAAAAAGAAGAGCATGTATATTCAAGAAGGAAGTAAATCATCTGATGTTGATGATAGTTCAGATGATGAACTTGACTGTGCTCTTGTAATGGAGGAAAATGAAGAATTTATCCTCATGGTCGAAGACTCTGTAAAGAATAAGCATGGTATGGGTAAGCATCTTGGTGATGAAGAAGCTGAAATAGATTTGGAGGGAGAACTTATTTTTGCCTTGGAAGATCTTGATGTTATGAGAGATGAAGCATAAGGACTGAAAAAGGACAATAATAAGTTGTCTAAAGAGCTTGAGGAATCAAATCATATGGTGGTAAATCTAAAACTTCAAGTAGAGCAAGCTAGAAGAATGGAAGAAGTGATGAAAACCAAAGTTGGATTTGAAGTAGACAGATGCATGAAGCTTGAGGCAGAAGTAATTTCCTTAAGAAAGGATTTGGAAATGGCCAAGGAGTAGATTGAAAGAGGATTAAATCTGAAGGGAGGATCCAAGATCCTTGATGAATTACTGAGCACACAAAAACCTAGAAATAAGGAGAAATTTGGTTTAGGGCTGGAAAAAGGAAAGAATTCCTTTATCAATGAGTCTGCAATACTCTATGAAAGGTTTAGGATAGCAAATAAGTCAAGATCAAATAGTGATAAATCATGCAAGGAATATTCTAAAGAGAAGAAGTCTATTGAGTTGAAGAAATATAATGAAGAAAATAAACCAGTGGCAGATAAGAAGAATAACCAATCAGTTCATGATCAACAAGGGAAGAAGCAAAATAGAAAAAGAATGGACGTTAATGGTTTCACAAGAGTTAGTGATCAAAGGAGGCCAAGACAAAGAAGACCACCTCATCCAATCCAAGAAAATGTTATGACCAGGTATTCTTTAAACTTTCATGGATATTGTTATACATGTAATCTGTTTGGTCATAGGGCTAGAGAATGTAGAGTCATTCCTAAGGGAAGTAAAAATTATGTAAGCAAAAATCCATTTGCTCCCTTAGTTGATATGAATGTAATTTGTTACAACTGTAATAATTTGTCATATAGCTAAAAATTGTAGAACAAAGTTTATGACCAAATGTTTGATCTGAGAAGAAGAAGAATAAAGAGTCCAAAATGGAGAAGGAATCTAAGGTTCCTAAGGAAGAGGGTGAGAATATTGAAAAGAAACCTAAGATAGTATGGCAAGAAAAAGAGCAGATTTCTAATCAATCTATGATTTCCCAAACTGCACTACATGTAAAGAAATAAAGTTTATGGGTAATTGATAGTGGTTGCTCCAAGATATGACTGGAGATAAGAGAAAATTCATTGAGCTCAAAAAGTGTAAAGAAGGCTCAGTAAGCCTAGGAGACAAGAGAAAATTCATTGAGCTCAAAAATTTTAAAGAAGACTCAGTAAGCCTAGGAGACAATACTGTCGTCAAGATTTGTGGCAAAGGAATCTTGAGGCTAGATGGAAAGAATAAGACAAAATATGTACTTTATGTTGAGGGATTAAAACATATTCTTTTAAGAATCAGTCAAATGTGTGAGAATGGTTACAAAGTTACATTTAACTTTGAAGGTTGCAAGATAAGGAAGAATGGTAAGACAATTGCACAAGGAGTTAGGACTGATAGCAATCTATACAACCTTTGTGGACTAAAAGGAAACAATTGACTAATAAGTCATGTAGATGAGATTTGGTTGTGGCATAGAAGATTGGGGCATATTAATTTTGATAATCTAGTCAAAATAAGCTCAAGAGTGCTAGTAAAAAATCTTCCAAAGATAACCAAGCCTGCTAACACTACCTGCAAAGGATGCTAGTAAGGAAAGCAAACAATGGTCAAGTTTCCAATAAAGGATTATTAGACCACAAAACCTTTGCAAATAATTGATACTGATTTGTGTGGTCCCATGAGGACAAGAGGGCTACAAGGTGAGAGGTATTTAATGATACTAATTGATGATTATACTAGAATGGCATGGGTAACCTTTCTAAAGGAGAAGGTTGAGACATTTGAGAAATTTAAGATATTCAAGAAGCTTGTTGAGAAGGAAACTGGTAGGAGAATCAAGTGCTTAAGATCAAATAGAGGAGGATAATTCACATCAAGTGAATTCAATAGGTATTGTGAAGACCATGGAATTAAGAGGCAATATTTTGTACCAAGAACTCCACAACAAAATGGAGTTGTAGAGAGAAGAAACAAAAAAGTTAAAGACACAGGTAGAGCAATGTTGAGTGGGGCCAAATTTTCATATACTTTTTGGAAGGAAGTAGTTCACACTGCAATATACATTCAAAACAAATATATTTTAAGGTTAAATAGTGGCAAGACTCCATATGAGCTATGGTATGGAAGACCTGCATCTTTCAAGTATTTCAAAGTTTTTGGTAGAAAATGCTACATTAAGAGAGAAGATGAGAACTTGGGGAGTTTTGATTCGAGGTGTGATGAAGGTATATTTTTAGGATATTCCACCCAAAGAAAGGCTTAAAAATGTTACAACAAAAGGATGAACAAGATGGTGGAAAGAATCAATGTCAAGATTGATGAGGATTTAAATCAGATTAAGCCCAGTAGAATCAACCTTGAGATTGAATCAGAAGATGAAAAAGAGGTTGTTTTTGATGAAGAGAATGAGGAAGAGGTATGTGAATCAGAGAATGAAAGAGAACCTACAAATTAGTGCAAAAGGATCATCAAACAGACCAAATAATTGGCGATAAAAATGAAGTTTTGGCTAAGAGAAAGCTTGAAAAGAATAAGGAACAAATGAATTTTTCTCTCTTGTCACAGATTGAAGCAAAGAGCTTTTCTGAAGCCAATAAGGATGAGAGTTGGATAGAGGCTATGGAAGAGGAGCTAAATCATATTGAAAAGAATAGAACATGGGAGTTGGTTCCTAGACCCCCCAACAAAAATGTCATTGGCACAAAGTGGGTGTTTAGAAACAAGTTGAATGAAGATGGAGTCGTAGTAAGAAATAAGGCAATATTAGTGTACAAAGGGTATGCACAAGTTAAAGGAATTAATTTTGAAGAGACATTTGCACTTGTGGCAAGACTAGAAGCAATCAAAATGTTTCTTTCATTTTCAGTGTATAAGGGATTCAAATTATATCAAATGGATGTCAAATATGCATTCTTGAATGAATACCTAGAAGAAGAAGTCTACATAGAAAAACCAGAAGCTTTTCAAATATCAAAAGAAGAGAATTATGTTTGCATATTAAAGAAGGTGTTTTATGGTCTAAAAAAAACACGTAAAGCACGGTATTCTAGGTTAGACTAGTACCTACTGTATACACCTAAAATTGGTTTGGAGAATTCTGATTAATTAAATACAAATTATTTGATTAATTATCCTAATTTCCTCTACTGTTTGAATAAATAGAAATATTTATTTAAATAGTTCACATTCACATCGCATTTAAATTCTTCTAATATTTCATCTTAATTAAATAAACTAAATTAAATACTTTGTTCGATTTAATTATCAAATCCCTATTTCAATCTATCACATGGATTCTAAATTAATTAAATAAAGATCAAAACACTTTATTGATTAATTGTCATATTCTTCTGTTTAATTTAATAAACAACTATCCTATATAGTTCATTTTATTAAATTATTTATCTCCCTTTTCCTAATTTAAATAAATCAAAAATATTTGAATTAGAGCATAAGGAATATTCCAATCTACATTTCCTCAAAAATGAATTAGATTTCCTATGTCTAATCCATGTCTAAAAAATGTCACAATTGATGCTTTGAAACTTCACGGGAAGTTTTGGAGACAAATTGGAGACAAATTTGGAATTTGATCTCTCAATCCTCCTCCATCAATCCTTCCTCTTCTCTTGCCTGGTGTTTTCATGGGTAGAGACAATCTCCATTTTTCTCTCTATCTCCTCCATCTCTCACCATTCAATCCTCTAGATTGAATCCAAGCCTCTCAAAGCTTTCCCTGTGCATTTCTACAACCAAGAAATCTATAAATAAAGCCTCATTGAACCAAGAAAAGGATCCAGATAATCTAACTTTTGCACTCTTACTCTGCAGGAATTCAAGCATCAAGCATTCACACATCAAGCATCAAGCAATCAAGTTTTCAACCATAGTTGTCTCCTGTAGCTGCAATTATATGTTTCATATATGATAATTTACATTGTTTATCATTTAGTATTGCATTAGCATCATCTCATTCTTTGAATTGTCATTTTAACAATCTTATTTGCTTAAACAATCTGAGAGCAATCAGGATTTAATAAATCTTTGGAGATAAAGAGCAATATGACGCTTTCAATTGATTACTGTTTTGAATTGATTCAATTTGTTTAATCATTGATATAATGTCTTATTAAGAAGTGTTTTAATCTTGTTTACTTATTCACACTTACAATTTGGCGCCCACCGTGGGGCATTAACCCTAATTTTTCCCAATTTTGCAATTTTCTGGAAATTATCACGCAGGTTCTCAGCGTGTTTTCTTGTAGTGCTTCCGTTAAAAGTTTTAGCGCTTTTGGTCACTGTTTCAGCGCTTTCGAATTTAGCACTTCCGGTCACTGTTTTAGTGCTTATGGTCACTATTTTAGTGCATCGGGTAATTTAGCACTTCCATGGCAAACTTCGACGGTTCGGTACCCTATTTCGGCACTTTCGGGTTTTAGCACATCAAGTAACTGTTTTAGCGCTTTGGTGCAATATTCCAGCACTTTTGTAAAATCAGTCTGGATTCGACACATCCACAACCAAGTTTTAATTTTTTCACAGTTGGACTAAAACGTATCAATCTAGGATAGTCACTTCAATGTTTTCTAAAAATTGATCAATCTAGGATAGCCACTTCAAAGTTTCTAAAATTGATCAATCCTAGGATAGTCACTTTCTTGTTTTTTTTAAAGAAAATCTATCAATCCTAGGATAGTCACCTCATTTTTACAGTACAAGTTAAAAAGAACAACATTATTTTTGTGGAGCAACACCTTCACATAGATTAGAAAATTTCATTTTGGGCTTTAAAACAGAACAACTTATATGTTGTGCTTGTGGTGATTAGGCTTATGCTCTCCCCTTAACTGGGTGACCAAAGTGTCAGATTCACTTTTATTTCATGTCATTTACGCTGTATTAAATCCTTTAGCAGGCCTGTCGTAGTGGGAAAAAGTACTCACCCTACGGGAACGACCTAAGTGGGAACAACCAAAGCCAAGTTTTCCAACCCACTATAATAAAAATGCAAGTTGTTGATGAAAGTCCAACTTGATGGTAGTGAGCAAGATAACCATCCTCAAAATCTTTGTTCTAAAGATTGGGAGGTCTCCTGAGGGAGTTTATCTATTTTCCCCACCGAACGGAACCCTATCTACGAACCATAGAGTAGTTTCTCGCCGAGTCAGTATCTATACATTGTCATACTCACGGTGCAAGGGGAGGGAAGAATCTACCCCCAAGACACTCACCATATAATTACCAAGGACCGCTTGCTCAAGGGATTTGGTATCCACTTCCGTCACTTTGAGTACGCGCTTGGCAACGACCAAAACACGGGCGCCCTCTAGGGGGTGACACTGTTGTGTGAGTCAACATAATTCAAGATATGGGCTGTGAGTATAATGATGACCTACTTGTCCTTAAGTGTGAGTCTATTTGATTTGTGTACAATTGTCCAAACAACCCGTCAAAATCAATAAAGATCATTCGTGATTTTTGAACATACAAGATCTTTTCAGTTTTAAAACACTTGTTCAAAATTGCTTGCCATGTTTTCACAAATTCATTTAAATCAGATTAAAGATCATCCTGAAAATGTCAAGTCAAAACAAATCAGAAAATCCATGCTGTGAAAGTGGAAGTCCACCACATTTCTCAAGAGAAAAATCAAAGTCACAAAACCCAAGAAACCTCTCGGTTATAGAAATAAATTAAGGAAACAACGTTTTCTGTATCAAAATCGGAAAATTTTTTTACAACATAGAACATTCATCCATAGATATCACGATTTTGCTAGGGGTCACACATTAGATTACGCAGTAGAGACACTCTACTCACGAGCCTTCTTCCAGAGGAGATCTCTCACACAATTTCACAACTGTAGTCAACGGATTCATCCTTCTTATCTTCCACAATCTTTGATACAGTATGCCACAAGACCAGATCAAATTTTGCAGTAGAAAGTCTTAAAAAGTCATATTTTTAGCATTCTGAAAAACCTGTTTCAGCTCTTGGGGTCACTGTTCTAGCGCTTTTATGAAACAACGCTTTTAGGCACTGTTTTAGTGCTTACAATCGTTACTCTAGCGCTTCTGTCAAAATAGTGCTTCTGTCACTTTTTACAACGCTTCTGGGAAGTAGCGCTTCCGTCATTTTCTCCAGCGCTTTCGAGCACTGTTTCAGCGCTTCTGTCAAAAATAGTGCTTCGGTCACCTATTTCAGCGCTTCTGGACTCTGTTCTAGCGCTTCGGGTAAATAGCACTTCTGGCCTCTGTTTTAGCACTTTCAAAACAGAGAGTTCAAAATTTTTACCAATCCATCAGTCTGTCATTTTATCCACATTTTTCATTAGAATCAAATTTCTTCTTATCAGAATCACTGTCTAGAGACCAAAGTCAGAAAGGTTTATACAAATTTCCAAACTTATCAATTGAAACAAGATCTTGCAAATCACAAGTGTCAAAATCAAATACACAATTAATTACTACACTGAAGTTTCATTATCAGGATACTATCACCCTTCATCATGAAACCAAGTATAGTAATCAAATTTTTAGCATTGTCTCATCAATAAGATCAGTCATCTTATTTGACTTTGTTTTAAAAATTTAAAATTGACATTTTCCAGCAAATAAGATCAACATTTCAGAAGAAAGGGTTAAAATTTGTATGCCAATCTTCACTAGGTCCCAAAAACAGAGACTCTTAGAACAAGAAATTTTAAAATCCCAAGCAATGGCAGAGGAAAATCCTTGGAACAATCTGAACCGAAATGATAAGAAAAAAATAACTCCAAAAGATATCCAAGCGGCTCAACAAGATCCAAAGTTTCACATATTTATGGAAAAAATTCTAGAACAAGACATGGAAAAATATCTTTTAATGTTAGCCGAATCAGGGGAAAAACTTCCAAAATATTTTGATGTATACCGTTTGAAGGAAACACCGGAAACAAATGAGACTGAGATACTACAACCTATGCAAATGATAGATCCAGTTGCTGCTTTAACATCACATATGCAAATGTTACAGCAACAAATACAAGATATGATGAAAGGGACCACCAAGAGATATGCGATACAGGACATTTGTCCTTATCCTTTCGATGCAACAATAGGCTTGATACCTTTTCCGAGACATTGTGAGATCCCAAAATACAATAAGTATAATGGAAGAACGGATCTAATAGATCATATCAGAGAATTTAAAACAATGAGTCTTGAGTTTTCCCAATAGGAAACTTATTTAATGAGATTATTCCCAAGGAGTTTGGGAGGAACATGCATGGAGTGGTTTTCGAAGTTAAAACCAGGTATCAAAACTTTTGAGGAACTCGTCAACAGATTTATCTCTCAATACTCATTCAACATCCAACATGATGTTACTATCTAAGATCTTTACAATCTAAAACAAAACAAAGGAGAAATGTTTTTGTCTTTTCTCCAAAGATGGCGACGCTTGTTCGCTAGATATCCTAGATCCATTCCTGAAGAAGAAAAGATGGAATTGTTCATCGAAAACTTGACGGAAGAAATGAGTTATAGATTGGAACTACAATGTCCTCCAACATTTGAGAAAATGATAGAAAATGGACTTCAAATCGAAGAGGCGTTAGTCAAGAGAGGAGTTATCAAGCATTTTAATGATAAAACAAACAACACAAATAACTCCTCAAATCAATACTCAAGCGGTGAGAAGCCAAAATTTTGGCAAAAGAACCGAAACACAAATGAGACAACAAATGATCCCAAAACGTCAAACCGGTTTTCAACTTGACCGCATCCACATCGAAGAATCAAAACAATGAAAAAAATGTCAAGTCAAATACCATACAAAGCAATGAAATCATAAAACCACAGTCATATCAAAAACCGTCAAATCGGCGAAGATTCACACCTTTGGGTCAAACAATGGAATCAACAATGAAAGAATTAGTTACCAGAGGCCTTATCACTGCACGGGAAGCTAGATTCTGGGATCCAAAAGTCAAACCATCATGGTGGAATGACGTTGATTATTGCAACTTTCATAATAACAAAGGTCACAAAACAAATGACTGTATGGAGTTGAAACACGCAATGCAAGATTTGGTGGACAACAACAAAGTATATGTGGAAGAACCTCAAAATAATAACGATCATTCCGCATTCAAGGATCCTTTGCCAAATTTGGACAAAGGAGCATCATCCTCTTCGAACAACAAAGGAAAGAACGTCAATCATATCTATGACAAAAAAATCCTTTGTCTATTTGAAGTAAAAAATGATCATACAATTAGTAATAACATTGATCAAAATGAAACCAACAACATTACCTCTTTGGATTTACTCCCAAGTGTGCAAAACTCTGATAATCAAATAAATGTCTTAAAAATCAGAGAAAATCAAGAACATCAACCAGCCAATGTGCTAACTAGGGGACAATCCAAGGTAATGTTAAAGGGAATTGGCTCCACACATGCAGTTCCACCTCCATCGCATTATAATGTTATCGATCACATGCAAAACACCCCTTGAGAGAATCAAGAACATCAACCGGCAAACGTCATGACTAGGGGGCAAGCCAAGGTAGTATTAAAAGGAGTGGGATCTCAACTTGCGGTTATGCCTCAATCTCATTATAATATTGTCGATCAATTGCAAAACATCCCCGCACAAATATCGATACTGGAACTCCTTAAATTGTCACCATTACATAAGGAAGTTCTCGAACAAGCGTTAGTTGCCACAACCGTACCAAAGAATCTGGATGTTTTTCAATTCCAAGCTATGGTGGGACATCTGACTACCCCGCATTGTCTGTCATTCTCTGAATAGGATGATGTCTCATTAAACCATCCGCATAATATAGCTTTACATATCGAAGAATTTATCCATAATCATCGTGTTAAGAGAGTTATAATAGATGGGGGAGCTGGTCTGAACATTTGCACCCTCAAATTAGTCTTTGCACTAGGATATTCCGATGACGCTATTGATGCTCGAAGGAAAATGACCATCAAAGCATATGACGAGGAAGAAAGATCGTCCAAAGGTTTAATTGTATTACCCATTCAAGTGGGACCCATGATGAAGCATATAGCATATCAAGTATTAGAAAGAGAGTTGACATACAACATACTCTTAGGACGACCCTGGATTCATGAAATGTAGGTCGTACCTTCTACATACCATCAATGCCTAAAGTTTCCAGTAAATGGACAAGAGGTGACTATAGTTGTTGATTATAATCATCCACAACATTGTGACACATTGAGAATATCTCAAGACACCTTTGTCCCTCACAACAGGGAAGCTTCAAGTTCAAAATCATCAAAGGAAGAACAATGTCCAAGTATCACTACCAAGTGGGTGGAAAAGAAAGGTAAAGAAAAAGAAACAAGTCATGTTGAAACAAACAATCCAGATCCACAAACTTCTCTATCAGACAAATTTCAAAAGCAAGCTCATTTGACAAATAAAGGAATGGGACAGTACTCAATGGAGCAATTGCTTAACTTATCATAGTTAATGCCATCTCCTAGGACATATGGTCAACCATCAATGATAAAACCTCCAACATCTTTACCTGGCACAATTCTTCAAGAAACATTTGTAAAATCCGGAACCATAGCAGAAGAAACAGACAGCAAAGCAAACCTGGATTGGCTATACAAGGATGAAGAACCATCAACATTAGAGATCGGTATCAAAAATGTTAACATCAACACAGACAAGTATGGAAAAGGAAAGGCCATTCTTGAAAAGATGGGTTATGAAGGACAAGGACCTGTGGGATTAAGAAAGGAGGGAATCACGAAACCTATCACACCTCTCACTCTCCACACAAAAGAGAAGCCAGGACTAGGATATTCTAAAGAAGAGAAGCAAGAGCTAACAAAGACGACTGTAGAAAATATCCTTCACTTTAGAGATGGTTCTGAAATAGACTCAAATGAATATGAGTGGGCATTACCTTGTCATCTACTTTTCATTGATATTCCAGTCGATGTGATTCAAAAATATTCACCTACATGTGAGGAGGGCCAAGGCTTTGGGTCTAGACCATTCATCGCAGGATCACTAAATATCGATGACTCTAGTGAGGACGAACAGAATTTGAGTGAACTAGATGAGTTCGAAGAGGGTACCATCATGGATCTTGATATCCCAAATGACAATTATGATGATATTGTTGTCCTCACCCTTACTTCCATTGACCTAAATCAATCTGATGATATCATGCCATTAATCCATCCAGAACTTATTGATTGGGAACCTATTGAACCTTTGACTGTACCAAAATTTGCAAATGATGATGCCATCGTGCATTTCCTATGTCATACTGAACCTGATACAAATTTAATCTATAATACTCATAACAACACGACTCAGCAGGAGGGTGTCAAATCTTCTAGTTGCAAAATTGAAAACAAGGAAAATAGATCTAATGGTGAAAACCATTCTATGGTAGCATTAGATCTAGAAAAAGTAAAAATAAAGAACGCATCCAACAGTGAAAACCTTTCCGAGGCACTGAAGGATGGAAGATTTAACACTCCCAGAACATTATCATGAGCGATCATCAGTTCTGGTCGAACCTACACAATCGGTGGACATTGGCACAGAAGAGAAAGCAAAAGTTCTACATCTAGCAGAATCAATGACTAATCAAGAGAGACCGGAATTTATCAATTTCTTTAAAACAAGAAGAATCAACTTCGCTTGGTCATATTCCAATATGCTAGGCTTAGATCCAAATCTGCTTATGCATCATTTGTATTTGCCAACAGGAATCAAGCCTGTTAAGCAAAAATTACGAAAAATGCATCCTCACATCGCATTGATGGTAAAGACAGAATTAAAGAAATTATTGGATGCTAAATTCATAAGGTCTATAGACTATGCTGAGTGGATATTGAACATAGTACCTATTTCAAAGCCAGACAACAGCATCAGAATCTGCACAAATTTTAGAGACCTCAATAAAGCATGCCCGAAGGATGATTTTCCACTGCCAAATATAGACATCATTGTGGACTTGACGGCAGGGCATGCCATGTTATCAATCATGGACGGCTTCTCTGGGTACAATAAAATAAGAATAGCTCCATAAGATCAGGAAAAGATGGCTTTTAGATGTCCATGGGGAACCTTCTGCTGGAGCATCATGACATTTGGTCTAAAGAATGCAGGAGCCACTTATCAAAGAGCAATGACGACAATCTTCCATGATATGATGCACACTTCATGGAGGATTATGTGGATGAAATCTTGGAACAATCTACTACAAGGGAAGGACATCTGCATATCCTAGACAAAATCTTCACACGGATGGAGAAATTCAATGTCAGGTTAAACCCCAAGAAGTGTGTCTTTGGGGTTACATAAGCAAAACTACTAGGATACATTGTTTCGGAAAAGG
Organism: Sequoiadendron giganteum; assembly: GCA_007115665.2. Classification (NCBI taxonomy): domain Eukaryota; kingdom Viridiplantae; phylum Streptophyta; class Pinopsida; order Cupressales; family Cupressaceae; genus Sequoiadendron; species Sequoiadendron giganteum. Next base: position 164,377,912 of record VCHN02000014.1, read on the forward strand.
GCATTGAGGTGGATCCAACAAAAGTCAAAGAAATTATGGAGATGCCACCTCCTAAGAATATCAGCCAAATTAGATCACTACAAGGATGGCTTCAATCAATCAGAAGATTCATCTCCCAGCTGGCAGACAAAAGTCATCCTTTTAATCATCTATTACATAAAAATATAGTTTTCAAGTGGGATGAGAGGTGTGAAACAACATTCAATCAAATCAAGCAATATCTAATGTCACCACCCATTCTCATGCTTCTAGCAGAAGGAAGGCCTCTCATTTTGTGCATTGCCATGACATATATCTCTTTGGGGGCACTATTAGCACAAGAAGACTATGAAGGAAAAGAGCACGCCATCTACTACATTAGTAGAACTTTAAATGGCTATGAAATAAACTATATATTCATAGATAAATCTTTCTTAGCAGTGGTGTTTTCTACTTAATAGCTGAGACACTACATGCTGACTCATATGATTAGGTTAATTGCAAATCGACCCTTTGAAGTATCTACTAAGTAAAGTTTCCTTAATAGGTGGACTAGCAAAATGGGTTATGCTCCTAAGTTAATTCGACATTCAATATGTCGAGAGAAAGGAAATCAAGGGACAAGCAATCGCTGAACAGCGAGGTGAAGCTCCTCTACCAGATGATCGCCCAATGACAATGGAATTTCTAGATGCAGACATTATGATAGCAATGCCCCAACAATGGATACTATATTTTGATGGATTGTATACAAAATGAGGATCAGGAGCAGGGATCTTGTTCATCTCTCCCCAAGGACACACAATTTCGAAATCATATACTCATGTTTCAGTGTACAAATAATGTGCCAGAATATGAAGCATTGATTATTGGGGTCAAGATAGCAATTCAATGGAAAATCATGGATTTACAGGTATATGGGGACTCTCAACTGGTTATTTATCAAGTAAATGATGAGTATCAAACAAAAGATGAAAAATTGATGCCCTACAAGCAGCAAATAGATAATCTGAAACAGTCCTTTATCAGTATCAAGTTTGATCAAATTACAAGGGCAGAGAGCAAAGCTGCAGACACTATGGCTACAATTGCTTCATTACTACAATTGTCTGAGAAGCATGTTTGTTATGAGTTTATGGTAGAAAAAGTATCATGTCCTTCCCATTCTAAATCAGAATCCGTTACCATATGCCATCTAGAAACCACTGAAACTTCCATATATGAAAAAACCTATGCTTACCTGAAAGATGATGTTCTTCCTCTCGATCTTTCCAGGAACCAGAAATGAAACTTTATCCGCCAATCCACCTGACATACTTTAATAACAGATGTCCTTTATCGTCGAGGTCTTGATGGTACCCTACTTCGATGTCTAGAACACAACGAATCTAAAATGGCCCTACGAGAAGTTCACGAGGGTATTTGTGGTACTCACTTGAGTGGAATAACTCTAGCTAAGAAACTCCTTCGTTTGGGATATTATTGGCCATGCACGGAGAAAGAATCATATCAATTTGTCAAGAAATGTCAAAAATGTCAGGTTCACAGCAATTTGGTTCATGCACCAACACAAGAACTGCATCCCTTCACATCGACATGGCCTTTTTGTCAATGGGGCCTAGATCTGGTAGGAAAAATAAATCCATCTTCATCTAATGGACACAAGTTCATTATTACAGCTACGAAGTATTTCACAAAATGGATACAAGCAGTTTCTCTTACTACCATCACTGGGAAGCAAATTTCCTCTTTCATCTTGAACTACATCATTTGTCGCTATGGAATCCCTCAATCTATAATCACAAATAACGGACGACCTTTCAAGAATCAAGATGTCCAAGAGCTATGTGATAAGTTCCACATCCAACATCATTTTTCAACACCGTACTATCCTCAAGGGAACGGCCAAGCAGAGGCCTCAAACAAAACCATACTCAAAATTCTCAAAAAGACGGTTAACGATGTTGAACGTGATTGGCATGTTCAACTCAACCCTGCACTATGGGCCTACAGAACAAGCATCAGAACACCAACGGGAGCTACACCATTTGCTTTGGTATATGGAACAGAATCCATATTGCCCATTGAAGTTGAAATTCCATCCCTTCGTGTATCACTCAGAGGTATCATTTTAGATGAAGACTATAGGGTATCTAGATTGTAGGAACTCGAATTGCTGGACGAGCGCCGTCAACAAGTTGTTAATCATCTAACAGCTTATCAACAGAGGATGTCAAGAAGTTACAATCACAGGGTAAAATCGAGGGTCTTTCAGGTTGGTGACTTGGTACTAAAAGAAAACACTAGGAATTAGCAGGACAGGGAGAAGAAAGGAAAATTTGAGCCTAACTGGCTTGGTTCCTTTGTCGTCATATCAGTGTATGGATCAGGAGCATATTAGCTATCAACATCAGAAGGGGATTTGTTTGATGAACCTATCAACAGTATTCATCTCAGAAAATTCTATGCTTAAAATCTCCTAGTGCACGGGGCAAACTTCTGAAAATTATTTCCTTGGTGAAAACCTGGCAAACAGGCATCTTGGCAAACGCAAACAAAAAAAAACAAAAGAAAAGAAAGAAAAACAAAAAAATGAGAAAAATACAAAAACACAAAGGGTGAATTCAAAGCATATGGTGAAAACCTGGAAATAGGCGTCGTATGTGATTCTAAGATCAGCTTTCCCATCTATTTGGATATATATCAGGATCATTAGTCTGGCAGTTAGTATCATTTCATATCATGTCCATCATCTTGCCATCTTTGCATCCATATCAAAATCATGTCACATGGTCAAAATATCACTCCATAGCTTGGGGACAACATCTAGATATCACTAGGGGCAACATATAACATTGATTTCACCAATCTGGGAGCACAACAGTATGACAAGAAAGCAAATCCAATAAAAAAAAAAACAAAAAATGCAACATCATTCATCAGTCAGAAAGGTATCAAACATCCGTATCATATCGAAAATCCAAAAACATGTCAAAAATCTTATCGAAAATCCAAAAAACATAGGTCTATGTCAGTTGAACTACGTGGTCTCTGCATGTGTAACGTAGGCAAGGCTAATCTTTGATCAGCCCTTGAGACCCCTAAGATAGGTTAGTAGGTTAGGTCTTTAGTCAAAATCTCAAAAATCCAAAAAACATCACAAAATCAGGATGGATGATCTAAAATCTGAATAATGAATGGAACACTCTAAGTAAACAATGGATAAATTGTACTTTTTGATTATCATTTCTTTGGAGTAACTCAATGATGTATTGAACTAGAGGAACAAGGAAAACGAATGATATTTTTTTTATTGTCTGTTGTCTGTACGTTAATCATATAAATTTGTGAATTGTCGGGGGATGTGCTATGCAAATGTATCACTGATGACATTCGGAATTCACACACTCAAATGATTATCTCTGCCTATTTACGCAATGAATGCTCAGGTCATCTCGGTTCAATTATACCTAGATGCTTGTGTTCGATTGCAATATCAAAAATCATGAAAGTAATACTCTGGTCATCATTAGATTACCACAACCATTGTCACTTGTATTAACTTTCAACATCCAATAAAAGCTCTATGATGATACCAAACACAAAAAGACTGTTAAAATGACATTTGGTTGCATATCGTTGCATGATTAAATTAGATTGCATTCATAAATAAATTCATTATCTGCAGAGTATTTGTTGCACAAAGGAGTCCAAATCAATAATTATCTTTTCTACAAACATGACTGAGTATACTTGACATAAAAAAATAAAATTAAAAAAAACATCATCATTTACCATATAGTTACAAATCATCATCTCATCAATAAATTTTCATCATTTCATCATTCATACATTTTTGCATCATAATAGATATACATTTATCAAATACATCGTGCATTTACATCATCACTTTCATTACATCTGTTATCATCTACATCATTATAAAACATCATTACATCATCATTATTATCATTATGTTATTTCGTACATCCATGTATCCATACATTTCATTTACATGAAATAAATGGAAGTCATTACATCATCATTATCATTTAGAAGTTCATACATTACATCATCTCATCATTAAATTTTCATCATTTCATTAAATATTTTGCACATACATTCATCATAATCATCATCACATTGCAATAAAAGATAAAAGCATCAGTATCTAAACATCACATAATAAATGCATCCATCACATATAAATCATAAACCATAATCATATCACATCAACTGCATCTCCTATATATATATATATCAAAATGTCAAGTATACAATGAAGTCTGGTCTAAAAATACATCATCAAACAATGATACATCATACTATACATCATGGAGGCTCATAATAGCATCTACGATCTACTACTACTAGAGTGTGCGAGCCCAACAAGACCTGTACCACCACCAGAAGGACCTGTACCACCCCTAGAAGGACCAGGATCTCGGGGATCTCTATGTAAAGGCTGTGTCACCCCCTCACTCAGTGTCTGTGTATGTGTCCGCCCAGATCTCGATGGAGCATAGCTAACTCTGCACTCAGCAGGCACTGCATCATGATATATGCCCTAATAAAACTCTGCCTCTCGGGCAGCCCACAGAACCTCTCTCATATAGTTAGCTATTGTGCTACCATCGGCCACTCTCTGCAAAGTCTCGGCTCTCTCCTATGCCCTCTCGGAAATCTACTGAGCACTGTCTCTCTCAGCTGTCAACATGGCCACCTACGTTTGTACGAAAGTCAACTATCCCTGCACCTATGATAGAGCCTGGGTATGAGCCTGAGCCTGTGCCTGCATCTGAGTCTGGGTCTGCACAAGCATACCCCGAACCTGTACCAACTACCCCTACAAAGTCTGGACCTGTGCCTGGAGACCTGCTATCTATCTCTATTGATCCACTGTTGGCACTGTCACTACTTGCCTCTTGCGAGGCCTGCTTGAAGATGGAGCACTACTAATGGCTGGCCCTACCCCTCTGTCTCCTCCACTGCTGCCATCACTATCATCACTACTGCTGTCAGAATTGTTGCTGCTCTCTGAGCTACTTCCTGATGAAGAATCATCTCCACCCCCACTATCTACAGAACTCGTTGCCACATCCTCCTGCATAGGTAAAGGTGTCGGCTCATCAAGAATGGTGATACGAGGATATGGAACCAAGGCCAGGAATGCGGCATACCCCAGTAACCGGTGCCTCTACAATATCCCTCCACATATCTCAGGCTGATGGCTGCAATGCCTGGTATCCCTCTACTACAACATCATATGACAAACGGGGACCCCAATCAGGATTATCAATCTATCGCCTCACATAGTGGGCAACTCCCTGTGGCATGCACTATACAATGCCATACTGTCGGTACACTTGACGCAGTAGAAATCTCTCTAAGACAAATGGTGTACGGCCGATAAGATACATGGAATCACAAAGGAACCCCAACACTGCACCATCCTCATCCCACTCCTCATAGTCAAGGTATGGGCACCAGATAATTGTCTCTGTATCGTCGAAAACACATCTCCAGTGCTCTAACTTGCCCATTCGGGCCTGTGTAAATCGACCACTGTATCAGAAAACATAAGGTCTGTCGATTGGTCTGTCTACAACTAGAAAAGGCCAAGCAATAGCAAAATGCTCCCATGCCCACACCTGTAATAGGGTCATCCCTACTGATAAGCTCCTAGCTCCAAGGTACACAACCGAGTGTAGATCATGATAAAGATGTGCAAGCATGCACATCCCCCATGCATATATGGTATCGTGTACCATCATGCTCTCCATTGTCCTACCCCAGCCAATGAGGAATCCCTTTGACCTGTGATCAGGACAAAGGAAACCTCCAATGAATCCAGCTAGCACTGCTGGTAGTGTAGCATAAGAGTCGGTGATCCTCCTCCACCGAACACTCAGACCCGCAATAGTCTGATCCTGAAACACTATATGAAGAGCATCTCTACCGCTGGTCCCATGGGAATCGTATACGCCAATCTCACCCATGAATGGAATATGCAAAATACGCCACACATCCTCAGGTGTGACCATCATCTCGCCAGTAGGTAGGTGAAAGGTGTTGTGGTCACTATACCACCTCTCAGCCAATGCAGTCAACAGACCCCGATTAATCCTAATCTGGGGCATATCAAGCAATTTCGTAAGGCCACAATGACCTATCACCTGAAGCTCATCTGGTGTCAGACGAAGTATCAAGTCTGTCATCTAAGGAAACCTCTCTCGCATCTGAAGAGTACCCAGATGCTCCTATCATCACAACAAAAAAATCCAAAAATCAGTGAACTATGTTAATAAAATCAAAAGTCATTCTACTATCAAGTCTATCACAAAATAGGTATGAATTTTCAATCAAAATTCATAGGTGAACATCAAACCTCACCTATCATGAGGTTCTCAAAACATCAACAAACCTCACCTATCATGAGGTTCATCAAAACATTATCTAGATCTCGCCTATCAGGAGATTTATCAGATATTGAATCATTTCCTCGCCTATCATGAGGATCATCAAGAATAAGATTTATTCTCGCCTATCATGAGAGTTAGTTTTATTTACATCATCCAAATCCAACATCAAGAATTTGGATTATCAATCATACCAATCAGAAGAATGGACGTGATCGAAATTGACAAAATCAAGGTTCACTAAGTCAAAATCTTCAATTCTGACAAGAAGCATTAAAACAGGCTTCCAAAGCGCTAAAATCCCAAAAGCGCTACTCTATCAGCTAAAAGTGCTAAATTCGGGACCCAAAGCGCTAAATCTTGAGCGCGCTATTTCAGCACTCTGAAGTGCTAAAACAGGCTTTCAAAGCGCTATTTTTCCGCATCGAAGTGCTACAATAGTCTGTCAAAGCGTCGCTTTACCAGAAGCACTAGAACAAACCCTGAAAACGCTAATCCACCAAATCAAAGCGCTGAAAGTCTCAAAGCGGTAAAATCCAGTATCAAAGTGCTAATTCTTGACTCCTGAGCGCTAAATCGCTGAAAGTGCTGAAAGCGCTACATTACCGACTAGAAGCACTACATCAGACTGTAAGCGCTACAGCACAGCTTGAAAGCGCTAAAACTGACCTAGACACGCCTAATCTCTAAAAGCATACAAAATAGAAAATCATGAATTACGAGGAGGTCAAGGGGTACATACCGGAGGTCCATACGCAGCCAGTTGTCGATGATGTCCAACACGCTCGAATCGGTGAGTGTGGAAGGGGATAGGCATTTTGCTCCAGCTGGCAGAAAAGTCTTTATCACAAAGATTTTTTTAATTCAAAAAGTGAAAATGAATTGGAAAATGACCTTTTGCACTATTTATAATTTTTGGAGCGGTATTTTGGTGGATTTTTTATTATCTTTTAATTAATTTTATCAGGAAATTAATTAGAAACTCATCTACAGGGCTAAATTTCTTCATTATTCATCAGGAGATAAATTATTTCTTCATCAAATCACATCAATTCATCATAAAATCATAAAAATTCTAAAAATTCTAAAAATCATCAGATTATTAGTTTATCTCCCGAGGGGGCATATTATCATCCATCATCTGAAAATCAATGTCTGGGGCATGTTTGGGGCATACATAATTTTTTTTTTTATATCATCAATCCTGGCAATAGCAGCAAAATATTTCTTTGAAGCAACGCGTAAACACGTCACTTCAAAGAGGGGCAAAATGTATACACCTAAAATTGGTCTAGAGAATTCTGATTAATTAAATACAAATTATTTGATTAATTATCCTAATTTCCTCTACTGTTTGAATAAATAGAAATATTTATTTAAATAGTTCACATTCACATCGCATTTCAATTCTTCTAATATTTCATCTTAATTAAATAAACAAAATTAAATACTTTGTTCGATTTAATTATCAAATCCTATTTCAATATATCACATGGATTCTAAATTAATTAAATAAAGATCAAAACACGTTATTGATTAATTGCCATATTCTTCTGTTTAATTTAATAAACAACTATCCTATATAGTTCGTTTTATTAAATTATTTATCTCCCTATTCCTAATTTAAATAAATCAAAAATATTTGAATTAGAGCATAAGGAATATTCCAATCTACATTTCCTCAAAAATGAATTAGATTTCCTATGTCTAATTCATGTCTAAAAAATGTCACAATTAATGCTTTGAAACTTCACAGAAAGTTTTAGAGATTAATTGGAGACAAATTTGGAATTTGATCTCTCAATCCTCTTCCATCAATCCTTCCTCTTCTCTTGCCTGGTGTTTTCATGGGTAGATACAATCTCTATTTTTCTCTCAATCTCCTCCATCTCTCACCATTCAATCCTCTAGATTGAATCCAAGCCTCTCAAAGCTTTCCCTATGCATTTCTACAGCCAGGAAATCTATAAATAAAGCCTCATTGAACCAAGAAAAGGATCCAGATAATCTAACTTTTGCACTCTTACTCTGCAGGAATTCAAGCATCAAGCAATCAAGTTTTCAACCATGGTTGTCTCCTGTAGCTGCAATTATTTGTTTCATATATGCTAATTTACATTGTTTATCATTTAGTATTGCATTAGCATCATCTCATTCTTTGAATTGTCATTTTAACAGTCTTATTTGCTTAAACAATCTAAGAGCAATCAGGATTTAATAAATCTTTGGAGATAGAGAGCAATATGACACTTTCAATTGATTACTATTTTGAATTGATTTGATTTGTTTAATCATTGATATAATGTCTTATTAAGAAGTGTTTTAATCTTGTTTACTTATTCACACTTACACCTACAACAACAAGGATTCAAGAAAGGATGTGCAGACAGTAATTTGTACTTAAAATCAAAAGATGAGCACATGATTATTGTTTTGGTATATGCAACTGACATTAATTTTGGAGATAGAAATGACAAAATGTGTAAAATATTTTCTACACACACGCCTGATGGGTTTGAGATGTCAATGTTAGGAGAGTTGTCATTTTTCCTTGGTTTGCAAATTGTACAAACTGACAACGAGATATTTATATCTCAAACTAAGTATGATAAGGACATGCTCAAGAAATTTGGCATGGAAGATAGTAGACCAGTCAGTACCCCCATGATAACTAGCTACAAATTGAATAAATCAAATGAGTCACCTGAGGCAAATCAAACATTATATAGGTCAATGATTGGAAGCTTGTTGTATCTAATTGCATCAAGACTAGATATTATGCAAGTAGTATATTTGGTTGCAAGGTTTCAAGTCGCACCAAGAGAGTCTCATGTCAATTCTATAAAAATAATATTCATATACATCAAAAGTATTGTTGAGTATGGATTGTGGCATCCTGATAGCAAGTATTTTTCTTTAATTGCATATATAGATGTTGATTGGGAAAGATGTGTAGATGATAGGAAAAATACCAATGGTGGAGCATTATTTTTGGGAAACAAGTTGGTTTCTTGGATGAGAAAGAAGCAAGAATCAGTCACTCTATCCACTATAGAAGCAGAGTATGTTCCAACAAAAACATGTTGTACTCAAGTCATCTAGATGAAGCATACACTTAAGGAAGTCAAGGTGGAGTACAAGGAACCTATCTCAATTCTTTGTGATAATTCAAGTGTCATAAATATATCAAAGAATCCAGTGATGCACTCTAGAACAAAGCACATATCCATTAAGTATTAGTTTCATAAGAGAGAAGATTGTAGACAAAGAATTCAAATGCAGTATGTTCCAACCAAAGAATAGGTAGCTAAAATTATCACCAAGCCTCTTCCCAAAGAATAATTTGAATATCTGAGGCAAAAGTTGGGAGTCATTGCTCCCACATCATATCACTAGTCACTAGTGATAGGGCATGAGTCTAGGGTGATCTTCATTTATAATTCATTCATCCTTGGAGATGGAAAGGATAGACCAAGCCGAGTAAAAATGGTTTCACACATTTATAACAAATTGATGGTTGCATAATGGTATCAGATTCCCACTTTCTCTTTGAATTTCTTGTCAAAGGGGGAGTCTTCCCTTTGCCATTGATGTCAAAGGGGGAGAAAGTAAACAAATTCTCAATTGAGCAGGATGAGTATGGTAGAGATGCATATCAAAGGGGGAGAAATGTGTGCAAATTCTCAAATGGGAGCATGGTGAGCAAGATGGAGATATGTGAGCAAAGAGGAGCAAGGTGAGTGAACTGCTTAGGTGGTCCAATTGGTACAAAAATATAATGTTACAGACTTCAATTGGTATCAAACCATGTACTTAATTGGTATGAGCATTTAGTTTTGCCATCAATAAAAAGGGGGAGATTGTTATCATATTGTTGTCATTGATGTCAAAAAGGGATTAGATGTGTGATGGAATTGATCATGCATGAAGGGAATGTTATCATTGATGTCTGAGAAAGATGGTGTGTTGAGAATATGGTTTTGGAGGATGGAATGTAGGTTGTAAAATTTTATCAAAATGTTGCATTATTGTCATGCAACTTTGTCATGATGTTCCAGTGAATTCTTCCAGTGCTCAAGAGAAAAATCTAAGTCTAGATTCGACATGGGTTTTCTAGGAGCATCTTGGAGATGTATTTTGTAGGTCCAAGGGATGAAGGATGAGCTCTAGAAAATAATTACATATGACCTCAAACAAAATAAGGGTTTATCAGTTAAACCCTAGGTGTGTATATTCATGGCGATCGGTAGGCCTAATGTTTTCACCTTGACTATGTACTAGTGGTAACTGGTCATTTAAGTTATAAATTATGCCCTTTAAGTTCTTTATGTGATTGACCCCTTCACCTAGTCACTCAGTTGATGTTGTCGATATGTTCCTTTGGTGATCTAATGGTACACATTCAAAGTTAGTAGATCTTATGGCTATCACTAGATCTTGTGCATCATGGAAGGCTCTTCAAAGTTTGTTTGTAGTTTAGCAATGAGTGATGAAAGTCATTCAATGGTCACGATCAAGTTGATCGGATGGTGCCTGCCAACTCGCTATACTTATGGTGGGTCTCAATTGAGCCTTGTGGGGATTGGATGAGATCAAACAGGTGTTGATTGGATGATCATAATGAAGGAGAACAGACTTCAGTGGGTCGATTAGACACGTGGCATCATCGCTTCACATCGTTGTTGTGAAGCGAAGCAACTAAAGATTTAAGTGATGAGTGACATTAGTGGAATGTGATGTCAGCAAGGACAAGTGTCTGAAGGTTATTGCATCGCTAGGTGTTAGTGCATCGTGATTACACAACCTTGAAACATGAAGAATTCAGCGATGGGAGAAGAGTATAATGTGATAGTGGAGTATGACGTCAGAGAAAGACACATGGCATAAGCTCGCCAACTGATGGAGATTTTTTGGTCTCGTTGTCAAAACTAATGGGATAACGAGGGATGGCACAAATTAATCGATAAGTGATCCAATGGTGATCGCTACATCATGAAAATGAATGGTGGTATTTGTAGCAAAGAAGCAATATGTGATGGATGATGGAGATTCAAGGGAGGTGATCAAATGATGGTCGCTGCATCACAAAAATGAATGTGAATGTCATGAGTGGTATGGCGATACGCAATGGGTGCGATTTCAATGGAAATGAAATCAACAATGGAGATTTAAAGACCATTTATCAGGTGGTCACGTTTTAAAGTTACGATAGTGAATGGATAACATAGGATCATGCCACGAAGGTAGGAGATCGACGGTTCAGATTTAAAAGTAAAGATCAACAACGGCTAAGTTCATGTAATCAGGGTTTTTGGCTACAAACCAACTTGGAGGAAAGAATTAAATGTTCAACCTGCTTCAATGATAGATGTAACATGATTTGATGCACAGAGTGGTGACATAGATTGATATAGGTACAAGGATCAAGATCAGATTGAATGATCAGAAGGATGCATTAATTGCATATCCAATCTTAAGGTTTGGTAGAGAGAGAATGAAGGAAAATACTTTGCACTAGATTTAATGTTGTGCGGCTCAATACTGATAGAGGAGAAGATATTTTGAACCCTGAAAATAGATTTGTAGAAGGTGGAGAAGCTCGAGGCAATGATCATCAGTTAGCTACACACAAAACACATTGGAATATTTTTTGTGTGAGCAACTAAGAGAAGTGAAGAGAGAAGAGAGGATAAAGGAGAGAAGAGAGTGCACACTCCATAAGTGATTCTGAGCTCCATAGGTGGACATAGAATGCACTAAAGAATAAGGAGAAGAACATAGTTGAACTAGTGGGGTGCAGAGTAGAGAAGAGAGTTTTTGTGACAACAACATATAGTTGAGTAGTTGCAAAGTAAGTTGTAACATAGAACTGTGTTCTTTGTGAACAAATTGTAATAATCATTTGAGTTATAAATTTGATAGGTTGGTTCCATCAGATAATTGAGTTGGTGCTCAGTTTAGGGGATTGGTGTCTCCTTAGGGTTGAAGCCCTTAAAAGTTGTAACATAAAGAACATTTGTGAGGCTCGATTAGGACAGTAGCTCCTAGCAACATTTTCTCACTATGGTTTTTCCCATCTTGGGTTTTCCACGTATATTGTCTGTTATGTGATGTTTGTTGGTGTGCTCATTTATATTTTGTGATTCCCATTTCAATCTGCACACTAAATGACTTGAAGTATGTCTGCTCAAAATTTTAGAAAGGCTAAAAATTTAGTATCTGTTGATTGACCCCCCCCTCGGTAGATTGTTGTGTTCAAACATCCCGTGGGGGTTATTCGTTGGATCATTTTTGGTGCACCCCAGTTGGTCCACTTCCCCCCAAAATTAACCTACTTTATTGAAATTACATTAAGTACAAGTCTAGGGGCAAGGGGCAGCCAAAAATGACACCTTGTAGCACAACAACAAGCTGCCTCTTCTTCTCAAAAGGGGAAGGGGAAGCCTGCCCACACTCAGGGCTCTTCTTCCTCTTCCTCTACTATCCCACCTACTGCTTCCTCTCACCTTATTGCGGCATCATTGACTTCAGCCCCTATACCTCTCTTAAGAAGTCTGATGGTGCCCACTTGGTGAAAGGCCAAGTGTTAAGCGTTTGAGCTTCCTATCTTACCCACAATGTCTCAGCATGTTTTGCATGGTAAGGGGAAGGGTCCCCATGCATCATCTTCCTTGTCTCGGCCTCTGCAACCTCCTACTACTCCTACCTCTAAGGTAGTGAATGGGAAGAGGCTCATCGTTGATGCACTCAAGCCTGCTCCCCCCGTTATTGTTGCATCTAATTCTCCATCTCTCCCTCTTGTTCTTGTCCAAGAATCACTCCCTCTACTAGAAATGGTCATGATGGATACTCTGATAGCTTAATAGGAGTCTTCCACTCCCTCTCAGGTTGCAGCCTCTAGCTCTCAGAGCCATAGAAATTGCCTTGTGTGTGAGCAGAAGCATCGAAGGAAGGATTTGTTCGTTGAGTATGCCACCTTGCAAAAGAAGGAATGGGAGCTAGTAGCTCCCGCTTTGGCATCTTTTTTTATGTCCTCCCCTTTCACCCCTTCTGCTTCAGTTCCCTCTACCTCAATCTTGCTTCTAGCTCCCCCTACAAGCGTGAATGACCCTCACCCCAAGAGGGTACAATTGTTCATTGCTCCTTCAGTTAAGCCTCCCCTTTTGATCTCCCTTTGAGACATCCCACATTTTTCAAAACCCATGGACGTGTCGAATACTTTGATAGTGTTTGTCGTGGTTTTCTCCACTTCCTCCTCACCCTTTGCTTCATTTGTGGGTATCTTGCATCCTCTAATGAAGCGAAAAATAGAGGATGACCCCACTTGCAATGGGGGTCAAAAGAATGGTTTTTCCTTCTTCGAAGGTCGGTTCTATGTTGGCTTGCATCGTCCTAGTGATGGGGGCAGCCCTAACATCCTTGGAGTTTGTCACTGCTACCAAGTATTTCGATGAGGCTAGTAGTGGATCTCAAGATCCTCCTCCATCATCCACTTATTTGACACTTTGAACTCCTATAAAGTGCATGTTCAACGCTATAGACGATGTCTAACTCTATCGGCGATCTTTGCAAGATCCCTAACGTGTACATCATAAGAACTGAGTGGAGAAGAGCTTGAGGGACCTTCTTTCTTGGCTCTTGTTGCAAGAGAGACAGAGGGTACCCCCTTGATATTCCGCCCTTACGGGCTCATCTTCCCTCCCCTTATGATGATCTAGATTGGGAGAATGTTGACCTCTTGGTTGATGAGGACTAGGGGGGCACCTCTTCTTTATCTATAGATTAGATTGTGTGTGTTGTGTTCCCTCATGCTTGTTTTATATGTTCTTGGATGACCCTTGTCACCCTCATAGGTGCTTGGATATGGGAGTATTTTTGTGTCGTAAAACTTTGTCTATTTTTCACATCATTCTTCTATTTGTTGTGCTTTGATTTTCAACAATTGGGGACGATGCAAAGTGTTGGGAGCATTTAGGCCTCAGGTAAAAGCAAGAAGTTGGGTGCACAAAGAGGGGAAGTTTCAGCCAAAAAAATCCCACAAGAAATGTGTATGTTTTATTAAAAAACATGTATGCATTATACTTCAAGTACCCAAGCCTAAATAAAAAATGTGTATGCATTATGCTTCGGGTATGCACTAAAAAACGTGTATGCGTTATTATGCGTACGTGTTTTATAATGTGTATGACTCTTTTATTTAAAAAATTAAATACCTTTTAGAAATGTGTGTGCGTTTTGTAACGCGTACGCATTATAACTCATACGCATTTTATAATGCGTATGCATTTTTAAAAGGTATTTATTTTTTAAATAAACAACCAAATAAGGAACGTGTATGTGTTTCATAACACATACATTTTTAAAATTTTGAATTCCCAAACCACATGTTGCCTCGGTTTTAGGTTCGAGAAAGGCTTGGCAACCTGACCCTTAGCCTTTGACTTGCAACTAAAAAGCTAAGGCAGGTTCAAGAGAAATGTCCACATTTGGCAATATAGTTGATGGACTCTTTTTTTGAATTATTCTATGTAATTAAAGCCCATTGTAGAACAGGATGTCTAGTTTCCAAATATGTAATTTTTGTTAAGATTGGATTATGTTTTTTTATTTTTTAATTAATTTCTAAGCAAAGTGGTCCATAAACTTGAAATATCGGGCTTTTTTGTTTTTAATAACTTTTTTTGGGTTAATTTTTTTGCAAAAAAAATTATATGACATCAATCTTCAGATAATTATCTACACAATGAAATAATTAAAAATAAAAAATGTTTATTTTAGGTCCAATTATGTTTTTCGTACACGTTGATTTTTTTAAACATTAATTAGGGCCGATAAAAAATCAATATTAAAAAAAAATTATTTAGAAAAAATTACAAAAAAATATCCTCATCAATCTTCATATTGTAACATATTTTTCCCCAAAAGGAATTAGAAAAATACTTTTATTTAGGTCAAAAAGTGATCTGTACACGTACATGGTATGGTAAAAAAAATCACTTTTAAAAAGTGGTTTTTATACATGTCTATCAAAATTTAATTTCTGTCATCTAGGTATTTGAATAAATTGAATTTTTAGAAACTAGATTAAAAATACTAAATTTCATATTACTAAATTTTTTATTTTGTTTTGAGATTCATTGTGTAAGTGCTTCAAATTTTCAATCCAAGTGTGACAAATTTTGAAAAACAACAAAAACACTTCCACTTTTTGAGCTTTTTGTGGACACAACTTCTTGCATCATCTCCCTCCCTTCCATGTTGACCTAGTTTTTTATTTTCAAGTTGTTTTCTTCACATGGTTTGATATAGTATGGGGTCAATGACAGTTCATTTATATATCATTATACCTATCTATCTATTTTTATGAGCAACTCTAACCCCGAATTATAAGATCCCCTTGTCTCTTGTTCGTTATGTCATTGTTTTCTTTTTTCTTTTTATCTTTCTCTCTTATTTTCTTGCTTCGTGATGTTGCGATGCTTATGTGTTGTCCCTCGCATGTGCAACAACATTACCATGGTTACATCTCGTCATGTTCTGCATGCCACAACATCACTTTTATTCTTGCCTTTCTCTCCTTAGTATGCCACATGCCTTTATGTTTAGCACACACCATTCTAAGGAGGGATATCATACTGCTTCGATTTTCAAAAGGTGTACTTGGTGGCCAACTAATCCCTTCTTGAAAATCTCTAAGTTTTTTTCAAAAATTGCATTCTTCAACATAGATTTCTGGATGAACTATTCTTTCATCTCAAATTCGTAAGATAGAATCTATACTTGCCCTAGAGAGGGAACATTCTTTCTTTTGAATTCCTTGATGAAATGAATCTTTTAGAAAGAAATCTTGATGCTAGAATCATTGGCAAAAAATGTTACTTCTTTTCAAAAGTTTATCACTTTCAAACTAAGCGTCCCTTGAGTGGACCCCCTCTCTTTTGAAAGATTCCCAAGGGACCCCTTTGAAAGCTCTTCCTTCAATTGCTAACTATTTGTCTACTTGTTTGCCTCTGTGGCTTCTTTTTGTTATCTAACATGTTTTGTCTATGGATTAACATGTTGCTTTTCAAGTGCACCTATGAAGCTACTTTTCAATCAGACTATGTGGAGCCTCTCACATCTAGCTCCCTTTAGGACCAAGCACCTGGGGGTCACCCCCTCTACAAGTCTGAGGACCTGTGAAGCACTTACATCCTACGAGATCTCTTTGTTCAACTTTGTAAGTTTGCGAACCTACAAAGCCTCTATGTTCACCCTTCCATAGATCTATGGACCTGTGGTGCATTTGGTCAACTCTCCTTGGGTCTGAGGACCTATGGAGCCAACTTCTCTTCTTGTACTTTCGGGTGGGTCAGGTTGTTTTCTACTTCCTCAATGATTCAAGTATACATTTTTAAACTCTCTCGATCTAATTTACCTCGCATCTGGTAGCACATATGCTCGCTAAAGTGGGGGGAAAATGTAATGGAGTTAATTTGCACCCCTTGAAAATTCCCCATTTGCATCCCCTCACCTTAGAAAAATTAAACCCAATGATGCTTTTCCACTTCATCTATTCTGCTTCCAACCACTTGACAGCTATCTATAATGTCGATGGGGGAATTTTTATCGAGGATGCTAGTGTGGCACATGGACGTCTTTGTGGCGCGCTATCATCTTGACAAGATTCCTACCTCTGGAATCTGTAAAGGCATTACACTTTTCCATTGGTGATGAAGAGTAACGCCGCTACACCCTTGACCAACCTCAAATGACTATTTTGGGCTTTTATTCATCTCAAAACACTCTCTCATTGATTCAATTCAATTTTATTTAATATTCTACACATTTCTTGAGCTCTACTTACAACTACACACTCCATTTTTCACAACATTCTCCATTGTTGAAGCTCCAAGTTGATACTCTGCTAGATTTCACTCACGTTGTTGTGGCAATGGTAGCATCTACAAGCTTGCAAGCTCATATCTCCCTTCATGTGTTCAAGGGTACCTTGTTTGGGAGGTGATATCCACTTCATTTAGCATTTTCTTTTGGTTGTGTAGCATAGTGTTGTTACTATTTCTTAGAATTTCTTCCATTTCAATACTTTCTTTATCATATTTTCTATTTTGTGGCTATTTTGGTTATCTGTGGAGGTGGGAACACCAAGACGGGGGTTTGACTATGGCAAGCCCCAAAACAACCACAACATTTTTTTTTCTTTATGTAGGCATTCATGTTCATGTGGAGCTTGCAGGAGGCTAGACCAATCGTGAGTTTGATCTTCTACCACCTTTATTCTCATCAACCTTCATTTCTTAAGTTAAAGTATTGTTCTTGTTGTTCTAGCTATTTAATTATTTCTAGTTTTCCATTATTGCTTAAAATCACATTTATTAGGTAGACTAGATAAATATGTGTCAATCTCAGTTGTATTTCGTACTCTATGTTTGTACGAACGCCAACGTGTCGTGCTATCATCCATCTTCTACATTAAGGTCCTCTAGCAGAGAGCTAACATAGTCTCAGTTTTGACTCAGGAGTTCACTTACCTGATTCTCTAAATCTCTTGAGTTGATAGAAGGATAGTGGTTGTTCAATTTCCCTTCCTTTCCATCCTCCATAAACATTAAACTCACCTTAAATAATTCTTAGCATGAGGTAGATCAGGGCAATTGATCATTCTAGACCCTCTTGTGACCTGGGGTCTTGAGTGGTCAGTCCCCCTCCTCTATAGTGTTAATGGATTACAACTCAGGCCAGGGAAGGTGCTTCAAGGACCAACACACCCTATAACCATAGAACTTGAAGATTCACAAGAAGAGCCTAAAGAAATAAAAACACAACCACCACCTCCATATCCTTACCAATTTCAATCAATTCGAAAAGAAGAGCCCCAAATCTGAATTTGACCTTATCAATGAATTGCAAAATGTTAATATTAAAATTCCTCTTCTAAAAGAAATCAAGGACATTCCCATTTACACTAAAATGTTTTAGGAATTATGTACACGGAAGTAGAAGAAGAAGCAAGATCCAAAAACTGTACAAGTTATTGGACAACTCACATATCTGATGCTTGGGAATATTACAATTCCTAAGTATTCCAACCCAAGTAGTCCAATGATTCAGGTATGTATTGGTCATGTTCTTATTCCAAATACACTTATTTATCTAGGTGTTGCTATAAAAGTCATAACCAGTGAAACTAAAGAAAAGTTACATCTTCATGAATTAAGACCTACACCTAGGCAGTCCTTCAAATGGATGATAGGTCATTTGTAAAACATGTAGGTATTGTTGAAGATGTTAATATTTGTGTTGAATCTTGGGAATATCCAACTGAATTTATGGCTTTGTAGCCTAAAATGAAGTTGGGGGATACCCCTTGATCTTGGGATGACCTTGGCTGGATACTGCAGATGATTTTATCAATTTTTGGTCAGGTAGTATAGTTGTTTCTAATGGGGAACAAAAGAAACAATTGGCATTGTATCCATTAGCACAACCTTTGTTGGAAATTTTTAGGATTTAGGTGCCATCAACCTTGTAAATCCTTTAATTAATTATTCTCCTAAATTATTTTGTACATTTACCCATAAGAGGTGAAATCGTTTGACCAACGGTGGTGAAAGAGACAATGTAAATGCAGTGTTACCGTTACCGTTTGTCCTTTTGGAAAAGGACAAAATAGCTAGGCATCCCACTTTGGAATCTTCTACAATGAGGTTGTTGTAAGAGCATCTATGACATGTATGATAGTTGTCATAAAATGCTATGATAGTATGATAGATTCCCTATATCATAATATGTTATTTTTGGACCCCAGGCGCCCATGTGTGAGAGATGCCTTATAACAGTTGTAACAACATCTGTAAGAGACTATTTTTGGTATTTTTTACCATTTCAAGGAGGGAGGCATGAGTTTTTCTAGGTGGCATTTCTGCCTATTGTTTGGTGAAACCATGGTGGTTTTCATCCTCACAAATCTCTTTAAATTGGGGCCTTGAGCTAGAGTTATTCAATTCAATTTTGCAAGTTTGCAAGGTAATAGAGTGTTGTCATATTTTACAAAGATTGACAAGAGAAGTCTATTGCTGCATGTAATATCTCAGATTATTGGTAATATACTTTCCTCTCTTTCGGTGGTGGAGTTTTTTCCCTTCGGGGTTTCTCCACGTAAATCTATTCTTGCATGTGTTATGTTTCTTCTATCTCTCTCTCTCATTCTTTCTTCACACTAAGGCTAAAGGTTAATCTACATATTTCAAATTTGCATTCACATTTAAGTTCATATTGCAAGCTTTCTTCTCCTTTATAATCAACATTTGGTATCAGAGCTAATGGTTATGTTAAGGAAGGGACGCTTTCCTTTTAAAGTGTTGAAGGTTCATTATTGCAATGGGAGCTTTTGTGTTGTGGGTTTTGCAGATTTTTGAAAGATGGCCTCCACCTCCCGTCAAGATATTGAGAATTTTAATGGCACTTGTTATGATATGTGGAAGTTGAAAGTGGAGGATCTCCTTGAAGAGAGAGATCAGTGGTTACCAGTTTCAGTTAATAAGAATCCATCTACTTCATTTATGTCGGATGAAGATTGGAAGAAGTTAGACAAGAAGGCTCGAGGGACCATTCGGTTGTGTCTCACTGACTCTATCCTCCTGAATGTCTCCTCAGAAGATACGACATACAATCTTTGGAGGAAGATAGGTGAAATATACCAAACTAAGAGTTTGTCTAACAATTTGTATCTCAAAATATGTTTATATTCATTAAATATGAAGGATGGTGATTCTATTGTTGAAAATTTGAATGCTTTTTAATTTGATTATAAGTCAACTTGCATCTATTGATGTTAAAATAGAAGATGAGGATAAATGCATTTTATTGATTTGATCTTTGCCAAAATCTTGGGAAAATTTAATTGTTGCTATAACAAGTGGTGGTGTAGAACTTAAGATGGATAATATTATTCCTATACTTCTTTTAGAGGAGATGAGGAGAAAGACCATGCATAGTGGCTCCCAAGATGCCTTGCATGTTCGAGGTAGGTCCAAGGAGAACGAGCCTAA
The DNA here is from genome assembly GCA_007115665.2 of Sequoiadendron giganteum. NCBI lineage: Eukaryota > Viridiplantae > Streptophyta > Pinopsida > Cupressales > Cupressaceae > Sequoiadendron > Sequoiadendron giganteum. The sequence continues at coordinate 164,398,361 of VCHN02000014.1, forward strand.
AGGGGATAAGAAGAAGGATAAGTCTAAAGGACAATATAAGACCCCTGGAAAGAGCAAAGTGAAGTGTTGGAACTGCGGTAAATGGGGACATGTGAAGAAGGAATGTGAAAAAAAGAAAAATAATGTAGATTCCTCTATGAAAAATTCCTCTGATAATGGTGATTTTGATGCTTTAATTATTTCAGCTAACACAATTTGTAATGATGCTTGGCTTATTGATTCGGGTGCTTCCTTCCATATGACTCCTCATAAGGAGTGGTTTTATACATACAAATAATATTATGGAGAAGAGGTCTTCATGGGTGTTTATTGCTCACAAAATATTATTGGTAAAGAAAAGGTAAAGTTTTGTTTCAATGATGGGAGGGTTAAAATCCTTAATGATGTTTTACATATTCTAGGACTTACAAAAAGTTTGATTTTGGTTTCCAAGTTGAATGATATTGGAATGAATGTGACTTTTGACAAGTCTGGTTACAGGATGGTAAGGGGAATTTTGGTGGTTGCTAAAGGATCTCGAACGAGAAAATTTGTTTACAATACATGCCTCTACTTTTTGTAACTCCTCTTTTGTAACTAGCACTGAAAATGCATGTATGTTGTGGCATCATAGATTGGGTCACATTGGTGAAAAAGGTCTTAGGACCATACTTGATAAGAAAATAGTAGAGGGTATTTCTAATTATTCTATTTGTAAAAATGATTTCTATGAGATTGTGTGTTTGCTAAACACAATAGGTCATCATTTTGTAAAGGAACTAATAAAGTTAATGGATTGTTAGAACTAATTCATTCAGATGTATGTGGTCCAGTGGATACAGATTCTTTGGGTAGATCTCGTTATTATGTTTCCTTCATTAATGATTGCTCAAGATATACTTGGATTTATTTTATGCATACAAAATTTGAATTTTTTGCCAAATTTAAGGAATTTAAGGCATTGGTTGAAAAGAAAATAGATTATAAGATAAAATTGTTGAGATCTGACAATGGGGGTGAATATTGTTCTTAGGACTTTGATGAGTTTTGCAAACATGCAGGAATTGTTAGGCAAAATACTATACCTTACACACCCCAACAAAATGGGGTAGCAAAAAGAATGAACTGTGCATTAATGGAAAGAGCTAGGAGCATGTTAAGTACTACCAAGTTAGATAAATGCTTTTGGGTAGAAGTTGTTGGTACTGCTTGTTATTTAATTAATAGATCTCCTTGTAAAGCTCTTGTTGATAAAACACCTTATGAAATGTGGTTGGGTAAAAATCCTTCAGTTTCACATTTAAGGGTCTTTAGTTGCGATGCTTTTGTTCATGTGCCTAAAGAGAAGCAGTCTAAATTGGATCCCAAATCTCATAAATGCGTCTTTGTAGGTTATGGTGAAAATGTTAAAGGATAAAATTTAGAATCCACTAACACAAAAGATTATATTTTCTAGAGATGTAATTTTTAGGGAATTTAGAGCTAACTTTGAAGATGAGAAACCAAAGGAAAATTCAAAGATAGTGCATTTTGAAACTAAGCAAGAAGATGCACATGTGGAAGAACAAAGAGATGGACAAGAAGATGAAGAAGAAGAAGAGAGTTCTGAAGAATATGTTGTAATAGAAGAAGTTGAAAACAATGAGGATGAACATGAGGAGGAACCTCTTACTCCACCTTTGAGAAGGTCCATAATACAACAAAATCTAGTTGACAGGTATAGCCCACCTAATTTTTGTTGTAAATTTTCCTTGTTATGTACTGATGATGAACCTAGATCTTTCAAGGAGGCTCTCTCTTCAGAAGAATGTGATTCTTGGATGCAAACCATGCAGGATGAGATGATGTCTTTGAAAAACTGTTGACATTTGGGATCTTGTTATTTTTCCCAAAGGAAGAAAGGCCATTGGTTGTAAGTGGGTATATAAAAAGAAGTTTGGTGCAATGGTAAGTTGGAATGGTACAAGGCCAGATTAGTGGCCAAGGGCTACTCCTAGAGAGAAGGAGTTGATTTTGGTGAAATATTCTCTCATGTTGCTAAGTTCACTTCTATTAGATTCATTTTATCCATTGTTGTTGCTTATGATTTAGAAATATAACAAATGGATGTTAAAACTGCCTTCTTGCATGGGGATCTTGAGGATGAAATTTATATGCAACAACCTGACGGTTTTGTTGTGAAAGGAAAAGAACACTTGGTTTTTAGGTTAAAATGGTCTCTATATGGTTTAAAACAGTCACCTAGGATGTGGTACCAAAAGTTTGATGCCTTTGCAGTAAAGTTGGGTTTTGTTAGAATTGAAGAGGATCATTGTGTTTATTTTAAAGTTATTGATTATTAGATTCTAATTATTGTCTTATATGTGGATGATATGTTTTTCATTGGTAGCAATAAGACAATGATTAGGGAACTTAAAGCTCAGCTTTCTGGCACATTTGATATGAAATATTTAAGGGCTGCTAAATATATTATTGGGATGGAAATCATTAGAGATTGGGTTCACAAAAATCTTTGGTTAAGTCAGAGTAATTATGTTAACACTATTTTGTAGAGGTTTAATATGCAGGACTGTAAACCAGTAAATATTCCATTTCCTGTTGGTACTAAGTTAAGTTTAGACATATGTCATGAATCGGATGATGATATTGATGAAATGTGTAATTTTCCTTATGCTAGTGTTGTCGGTAGTTTAATGTATGCAATGGTTTGTACTAGACTAGATATAGCCCAAGCAGTGGGAGTTCTAAGCTGGCTTATGTCTAACCCTGGTAAAGAACATTGAACTTTTGTTAAAAGGGTATTTAGATATTTGTGAGGAACTTTTGATTACTATTTGGTTTATCATGGTACTGGCAATGTTGATAAGTCATTGGATATATAGGGTTTTGTTGATGTAGATTGGGCAAGTGACTTGGACAGTCGACGGTCCATTGTGGCTATGTGTTTACTTTGTTTGCAGGTGCAGTGAGTTGGATGAGTAAAAGACAACCTACAATTGCTTTGTCTACCACTGAAGCAGAGTATATGGCTGCTACACATGCTTCTAAGGAAGTGGTTTGGTTACAGAGACTTGGTAACGGTATTGGTTTTGACTGTAGGATAGTGAGGATTGGATGTGATAGTCAGAGTGCCATATATTTGGCTAAAAATCCTATGTATCATGCTTGTACTAAGCATGTTGATGTTTAATATCACTTTGTACGAGAAATGGTTGAGAATGGATAGGTCTTGATTGAAAAGGTTGACACTTTGGATAATGTTGCAGATTCTCTTATGAAGCCAATCACCATGGATAAGTTCTCTTGGTGCAAGAAGGCCATGGGCCTTGATCACTGTACTTGATTCTATGTAATTGTATCTCTATGGGTGTAATTTACAATGTATGATGTCAAGTAGGAGAATGTTAGGATTTAGGTGCCATCAACCTTGTAAATCCTTTAATTAATTATTCTCCTAAAGTGTTTTGTACATTTACCAATAAGAGGTGAAACCGTTTGACCAACGGTGGTGAAAGAGACAATGTAAATGCAATGTTACTATTAGTGTATGTCCTTTTGGAAAAGGACAAAATAGCTAGGCGTCACACTTTGGAATCTTCTATAATGAGGCCGTTGTGTCAAAATAGGGTGTTGTAAGAGCATCTATAACATTTATGATAGTTTTCATAAGATGCTCTGACAATTTGACAGATTCCCTATGACAAAATATGCTATTTGTGGACCCCAGGCACCCATGCATGAGAGATGCCTTATGATAGTTGTAAGAGCATCTATAAGAGGCTATTTTTAGTATTTTTTGACCATTTCAAGGAGGGAGGCATGAGTTTTTATAGGTGGTATTTTTGCCTATTGTTTGGTGAAATCATGGTGGTTTTCATCCTCACAAATCTCTTTAAATTGGGGCCTTGAGCTAGAGTTATTCAATTTAATTTTGCAAGTTTGCAGGGTAATAGAGTGTTGCTGGATTTTATAGAGATTGATAAGAGAAGTCTATTGCTACATGTAATATCTTTAATTATTAGTAATATACTTGCCTCTCTTTCGGTGGTGGAGTTTTTCCCTTCGGGGTTTCTCCACGTAAATTTGTTCTTGCATGTGTTATGTTTCTTCTATCTCTATCTCTCTCATTCTTTCTTCACACTAAGGGTAAAGGTTAATCTATATATTTCAGATTTTCATTCACATTTAATTTCATATTGCAAGCTTTCTTCACCTTGATAATCAACAGAATTAGAGACCCACTATGGATTGATAGTGATCTAGATGACTTTATCCTTGTTTTAACGAGTGATCAAAGTCTTGATTTACAAGAACCATCTGATGATGTTATTATTGCTAATTTCTTTCAAAATAGGTATTCATTCAATAATATTCAAGAATAAATAGCACTTCACTCTTATATAGACGATAATTGTCGTTTGGGAATTTCCCTTTAATAGGTGATTCATAAGCTTTGCAACATTCTACTACACTAAACCAATTGATTCCACGTGATTGTTTATATAGTCCATTCCTATTTACTAGAACTTCATCATTAATCACTATATATTTACCTTCACCCACTCAATCTCAAGCAATGGAAATTTTACCTGAGCGTACACTTAATATTAATCCACAATTAAACAATACACAACTTGATGATTTAATCTTAGTGTTATGCATTAATAAAGTTGCATTTTCTTGGTAATATCAAGATATGCATGGTATACATCCTGATATGTGTACTCATCATATTTGTATTAAAGAAATTAGTCATCTAGAAAGGTAGCCACAACGATGATTGAATCTTGTTTTACGTGAAATTATTAAAGATGAACTTCAAAAATTACTTATTGTTGGTTTCATTTATCCAATTTCAAATAGCCAATGGGTGTCTCCATTGGTAGTGGTTCGTAGGAAAAATGGTAGGCATATTTTTGTTGATTATAGATCCCTTAATAAAGCAACAAAGAAGGATCATTTTCCATTACCCTTTATTGATCAAGTGCTTGATACTCTTGTAGGGAAAAAGTTTTTTTCTTTCTTGGATGGTTTTAGCAAATATAATCAAATTTGAATCACACTTTAGGATTGGGATAAGACCATCTTTACTTTTTCTTGGGGTATATTTTCATATAATGTTTTACCCTTTGGATTATGCAATTCCCCTATAGGTTTTCAAAGGGAAGTGTTAAGTATTTTCATTGATCTTATTCATGATTGTGTTGAGGTATATATGGATGACTTCATTGTTTATAGTAATACTTATGAGGAATCCAAGGATAATCTTGAGAAATCCCTTCAACGATGTGAAGATACTAACCTATCTCTTAGTCATGAACAATGACACATTTTAATGATGGAAGGTATAGTAAGGTCACTACATGTATACTAAAGGTATTGAAGTAGATCCTAAAAAGGTATGAATTATTCAAGATTTACCTATGCCTACTTGTCAAAAATATGTCCATATGCCCATAGTTTTTTGGGACATGCAAGATACTACAAAAGGTTTATTCAAAATTTCAGTAAAATTGCTTCACCTCCTTTTTTTTATAATAATAAAATATCTTCTCATGGACAACACAATGTCAATGAGCCTTTGAAGAAACTAAAGAAAAACTTATTACCACGCCAATGTTGTGTGGTCTGAATTGGGAACTACCATTCCACATTCATATAGATGCTTCAGATACTTCAATGAGATTTGTGCTAGGATAGAAAGATGGTACACTCTTCTAATCCATTTATTATATAAGAAAAAACTTCACTGGTGTAGAGGTGAATTATAAAATTATTGAAAAATAATTCTTAGTTGTTGTATACGCAATAAATAAATTTTGTCATTATATCAGAGGGTATAAAGTGTTTGACCATACTAATTATTCTACAATACGATTTTTAATGAATAAGCTTGTTGTTACTAGAACGGTTATCATATGGTTATTATTGTTACAATAATTTGACATTACTATACTTGATAAGCCTAGTTGTGAGAATTTTGTTGCAAAACTCTTATCTAAGTTGCAACATGATGATGAACCTATACTAGTGGATGGTACTTTTCCCAATGAACATTTTTTTCCATTTTTGTCAAGAGTCCTTGGTTTGTTGATATTGCTAACTACTTAGTCAATTGCAAGTTTCCTCCTTATTTCTCTCCTCGAGATTTATGAAAACTTGTAGGACTCAATAAACAATACTCGTGGATCAATAAACTTCTACTTCGCACTAGCATTGATAATTTAATGTGTCACTGTGTAATCGATGATGATGTTTTCAATATAATTTGATCCTGCCATATTAAACCTTGTGGAGGACATTTTGCAACCCAAAGGACTACCATCAAGATTCTTATTGTTGGGTACTATTGGCCTACAATTCATAAGGATTACAAGAGGTATTTCAACATTGTGATAAATGTCAAGGTATGGGCTGACCCACGCATTCTGATGAGATTCCTCTACACCCATAATTATCCATTGAACCCTTTAAAAAGTAGGGTTTAGACTTTGTGGGACCCATCAACCCTACATCCAAAAACAAATAATACATCTTGGTTTACACTAATTATGTTACCAAATGGGTTGAAGTTATAACACTCACACATGCAAGGGATACTAAGGTAGTTGATTTTATGTATACTAAAATTTTCACAAGGTTCAGTGTACCAAAAGAAATTGTAATTGATCAAGGACCACAATTCACATCTAAGATAATTTTTTCTTTGGTTCATGAATATGAGATTCGGCATCACAAGTTTTCTCCATACTATCCACAAGCCAATGAATTTGAGGTCACCAACAAGGAACTTACGAACATCCTTACCAAAACAATAGCACTTCATCGAAAGGATTTGGCAGCTCGACTTCTAGAAGTAGTATGGGCTTATCAGACAACATGGAAGACCACCACTAGTCTTAAACCCTATGAGCTTGTTTATGGTAAGAAGGTAGTAATACCTATTGAGTTTTAAATTAAAACTTTACGTACTGCTTTGGAATTCGGTTTGAATCCTGTTGATGCTCAAAATGAAAGAATTGAGCAACTCCATTTTTTAGATGAAATGCATCAATATACTCTCTTTCATACAAAACTAATATAATACCAATGTGCTCTCTAGCATGATCTCATTCATCAACAATCATTTCAGCCAGGAGATTGGGCATTTTTGTAAAACTCTAGATTCCAAGACTTCAAGGGAAAATTCCATACTACATGGCTTGGACCTTATGGGATTGAAGTTATCAATGAAAATGGTGTGGTTAAGCTTCACACTGTAGACTCCAATAATACTACCCTTGTTAATGGTCATCATCTAAAGTTATACAAGTAGCCTATCACAAAGGAAAGTTTTATCTCCAACCTAAAAAGGAACTCAATGTTCTTGATAGATTTCTTGTCACCTCATCAAGTACCTTTTAGATACTTCAAAAAATAAAATAAAATAAAAATAAATAATATATATATATATATAAATGATAAAAAATGCAATAAAATGCAATAAAATCTAACAATGAAAACCTTCAAGCATTGTTAGATAGTTACAAACTAAAAACCAATTTTTTGGCTGACTATAAATGAATAAATTTCCTAGAAGTGAAAACTAGGTTTTCAACACTCCCAGGTGATACACGATTGAAAACTGGGTTCCCAATGGTCATGTATCGAGAAAAAAAAAAGAATGTAAAATAATAAGTTCTTCTATCAGGGTGGGAACTCATCCTTGGAGTTCTCGTCGTTACCTATTTTATGGGGCGACAGGAGAGTTTATGTTGCCAACCATTTTATCGTGCTATAAATTTCCTCTGAATGGAAGTCCTATAGTCACTACATGATCATACTCCCTATTGTAGTTGTTTGGATAGGTCACTATTGGTACACTAATGGTATTTCACTTTAAAATCACAATGTACTACTATATCACATGAAGCATGTTAGCATTAGATAGAACACCTCACCACCAGCAAGGACACCTCATCTACCAATCATACCTCCCAACTTTCCACTCCACGTCACCAGATTTGAAATTCACATGAGGTGGAGATTAATATTAAACTAATTTATTAATGGATACTGTGTGGATAATTTTGAATAATTAATTTATTAAATGGATGAATAATATTAACCGAATTTAATTAAATAACTTAGAAATTATTTAATTAAATTATTAGGTGTTATGAGTCCCAAGTGACAAAGTGATGATGTATTTCCTAGGAAAAGATGTGATGAATGGATGATAAGAGGACCTAGGTGATGAATGAACAAATTAGGTGATGATTGGATGAAATAGGTGATTAGGTGAAGGTGAAATATTTAGGTGTCTACAATATCTTTTCAATATAATAAAGGAGTGTATGGGTATGCTCATGGATTACTAAGTAGATTCACTTAATATTATGCAACCATTTATTATTATTCTAAATGTGTGTAGAGCCTAGCTTGCATGTGCATTTTGAATGGCACAGTCATTGGTCGTATCTTGCTAATGTATCATCTTCGGTTTCAATTCTACATATTTTGTATGAACTCAAATATTATGTTGCCCAGTTGGATAAAGGCACTAGTCTACTACTAGCTCATCTCTTCATCATCTCAACACACTCACAACATATTAATACAAAAATATTTTTAGTTTTATTCATTTTAGTGTGTTCTCATTGGCATGTATGAATTTATACAGGGTTATCATAAAACACATTCTCAAATACCCATGTGGAAAATCATGCATTTTAATAAGGTTCCCTACCCCTAAGTTTCTCGAATCAGCGTATAGGCACAAAGTGATAACCAGAATATGGGTTCATTGTGAAAAAGGTATGGTTTGTTCCAAGGTGAGTGTTGTTTCAAGGAGGTCTTACCCACCTCAATAATTGGTTCTCAATTAACCAACCAAAATATAGATTTTGTGGATACTTCCTAGATTTGACACCCTTGCACTTGGAAGTCTTTCCAATCTTAGGGATTTGGGACCTAAAACTCAAATCACCAACAAAACCATCAATGGTTCAAATGTGTTTACATAATTTTCCACTCGCTTCAATAAGATTAATCACAAAATACCACATCCACTTCTATTGAATATCTCAAAGCTATATATCCATCATATGGATGAGTTGATGAATATGTAATTGCCTATAACTAGTTTATCAATGTTTATATCTACTAGTGACTAGTCATATTTCTATAAGAAAAATATCACTTAAATGATATATGACTTGCGATAATAATCTCAATTTTAAATATATCAAAAATCTATGTTAAATTTATTTATGTTGATAAAACAAGGTAAATTACTAGAAATGTTAACCTTTCAAAAGTATGCAAAACTATTTTTTATTAATGCAACATTGGATTACCCATTAAGATTTTTATATGGAAGAAAATAGAAATAAAAAATTCATGATAAATAAACACATAACATCATTTATATGTGGATAAAACTTTGTGAGAGAAAACTTCAACATTAAAGAGAGACACATGTATTAGTATTTATGCATTGGAGTACATATGCAACAAGATTTTTCCCTTCAACATTTTGGAAGCCCTTGTATACCTATGAAATCTCTATAAAACACACCACACACACCACTCATGCATGTGAATATATTAATAGGAACATATGAAAGTTGGTTTCACAAAACTATGGGCAAAAAAGATAACATGAAAACACCCCAATTGATGAAAATTAGCCAATTTTTCAAGGTCATTTTCACTTAACCCTTGCTAGGGGGGATCCCACATCCTCCAAATCCACCCCCCCAAATTTATCTATGTAACCTTTGGTCATATATGGTAGCATTCTACTTCAACCAATGAGGAAGATAAGGTGGAGGGACTTTAAGCCACCTATCATGTACATTAGATTATAATTAAATATCACACAATCCTAACATTATACCACTTGATATTATAAACTGTAATAAATCCATAGGAACCATAAATTAAATCAACTACATGATCCTAAGTCTATTCCCTTTCAACACCAAGAGAATTTATATATTATGATTAGCTTTATCACGAAATATACCACATTATCTTAAGTGTCAACCTTTCGTAACATCACCTTCCCATTCTCTACCATCTCCTAAATAAAATGATATTTAACGTGAAAATTCTTGGTAGGAGCATGGTACATGAGATTCTTCGTCAAACAAATAGCACTCTGACCATCACAATTGATTGTATGCATGAAAACTATCATGTACAAGTCATGAAAGAGATGTTGAATGGAGGACTCATCAATACCCCCCAAGGACAATGCCCATCATAAATATAAAATAGATATCCCCCCATATGAGAGAAAGAGACTATATATCCCCTTATAATGAAGTATCTCCAAATCCAATGAGTAATTCTTGAAGACACAAGAGAATCCAATGCTTGTAAGCAACATGTCTCCCATGTTGGAAATAAACAAGTTTAGTGGGCGATGCTAAAGAAACTCCAAGTCCATGAAGAGAGATGACGGAAGAAGCCTCAAAATGTGTGTCTTTGAAAATAGATCAAGTGTCTCCATGCTAGAGTATGTACCAACAAAAATAGTTGTTATCCCAATCAAAGAGAATAAATCAAGATTATGTGGAAACTCAAAAAAAATATCCAAATATAATGATGATGAGACAATAGTTGTGGTGCAACTATCATCAAAGAGGAGAGATACCCTTCAAATGTGTCTTCCAAATCTACAATATGAGAATGACAAAACAAATCGCATATACATGTTAAGTAACCATCCCACAAAGCCAAATATGAAAGACACAGATTATCCTGCTAAATTGAAGTACCAAAAGGTATGGCAACACTAAAATCTAAAGAAGCAGGAGGAGATGGAACCTTAACACAAATTTTCAAGTGACCAATCTGACCCTCGAATGAACTATCCACACTCAATGTGGGAGTATTATCCTTAGAGTAAACTTCACCAGGAGTAGAAAAAAATGTGAAAAGACATAAAGACTGAAATAATTATTAGCTTTACCAATTGGAAGAAGTTGTTTACTATAAAAATCTTGAATGAAAACTAAATCTAGAATAAACTCAACAGCCTTCCTTATACCACTATATGTTATCTAATATGTAGAAATAAGATTTTTGGTAAGCTCAAGAATATATAGGACATTATTAAATCTCCTACTACCCATGTCAACGTCTATTTTTGTATAAATGACCTTGTGTGTACTATTAGCCATTAATATCTTATTTGTAAGGGAAGGCTCAAATGACAAGAACTGATTTGGTGAACATTTTATGTGATTGGAAGCTCCAGAGTCAAGAATATATCCAACAGACTCATCAACTATAATCACAACAAGGGCTTTACCTTTTATCTTATCACTTCCATTAGCAAAACCTGATGATCCTGAATGTGTGGATGATGAAGGTTGTGTAGAAGAATAAGGTGAAATAGAAGACTTGGAAGGGAAGGAAATTTTATGCTCTTGGAGGAGTTACCTCATTTATTCTAATGATTTATTATAAAAAATTTGTTCACCATGCCCTAGTTTATTGCAAAATGCATGTTTGGGTTTCTCCTTCTTAGGTTTATCTTCTTTGGAAGAGGTGGAAGTCTCACTAGATTTTTTCTTATTCTTAGATTTCTCATCTTTTCCTTTGGGTGATTGTGCTAACAATACTTGATTCTTAGGAAGTGCATAAAATTAGATAATTTGTGCTTTCTCTAGTCAATTGATCACAAAATGTCTCAAAAGAAGGCATGTTAAAAGATTCACCTAGGTCATCCATAGTGGAATAAAAGGAAGAAGAAAAGAAAGAAAATGGCCCTTTCAACTTGGACAAAGTAAAAAATATGCATTCCTTATCAAATTTATCTTTTACACATCAATCAATTGAGAACTTAAGAATTTGAACTTAACCAAATAATCCTCAATGCTAGGAAATGAATCAGTGGAAAGAGATGTTGATTTTTCCTTTAATTGAAAAGCATGGACATCACTAATTGAACCAAATAATTCTTTGTGTTTATATCATACTTTTTGTGGTGTAGTGCACTCTTTAATGTGGAAGAAAGGTTGTCAGAAACATGTAATGCAATCAATTCCATAGCCTCATCATATTTTTTCTATGAGAAAATCTCTCATACTCCCTAGTAAATTCTAGTTGATGATCACCCAAAGTAGACCACAAACAATTAGATTAGAGTAACCGCTACATTCTTACTTTCCATGTGTGATAATTATGAGGAGTGAGTATCTTTAATGAACCTAGTTTAGACATGAGAGCAACAAGCACCAAGAGAGAAAAATAGACAATATATTGCAAAAATATGATATGAAACCTCCCAAATCTGAATTAATACTGAAAATAAAGCCCCCCAAAAGATAGAGCTTCTCTAGGTATCAAGATGTTCAAGTAATCAGTCACAATAAAAAAAATTGTAAATACTAAATAAAATATACTTGGGGTTGAATCTAGAAAAATGCATGGACACAAAAATAGAGCTCCTTAATACCTTTATGATGTTGTAAAAATTATGAAAAAATGAAGATCTAGGAAAAAAATTATGAGCTCAAAGGTCCAAATGGGATATTTGACTTCAAACAATAATAAAATGCACCTACAACAAAATCTAGCAAAATGAATTGCACCAATGCAAATTTCTCAAAACCATCTTTTCGACAATATCTTGTTTTTGAAAAATGGACTCCTAGATCAAAAGATATGACCCTCGAAAAAAATATGCCCTATTAGGGACTTAAGGAAAAAATTAAGCCCCTAGGGGCTAGTTGCTAGTCATCCCACATGACCACCTGTTGTGCAAATGGTTTAAAAAATCTTTTCCAATCGATGGCAATGACAAGGTGGTGTTTCAATGGGGAGCAGACCCATGCCACTCCCTCCACCACTGTGAGTTAAGCCCCCCCTTGCAAGCAATAAAACTGGAGTCCTTGGCATAAGCACAACTAGGGGTTGCAAAAAAATAAATATGTTTTTAATAAAGCAAATGAACTTTAAATCTTCGCTTCATACCTACAAGCGTGACACAATGGACAATACCCAACTGCACAAAACTGAATATTCCTCAAAACATGCTATAGAATATTCTTGACTACGACTTGCAAATCTACTAATAATATCCTACAACAATACAATAGATTTGTATGGTACAAATCCATACTATACGATTTTTGTGTGAAAAAAATAATGGTGGGGGTCTTAAAATTCCTCTAAGTGCTTGGGGAAAAAAAAAATGCTTTTCTGACTGAGGATATTAGTATGGGCCAATTACGATTGATCTATGAAGAATCGAAGCATAACGAAGCCACTAATACTCAATCTAAACAAGATCAATTGAATTCAAGTTAAACTAGACACTCATGAAAACAAAGCATTCTAAATTATTAACATGTTTAAAATGTCTATTCTAACCCATTCGAAACTTATCTCGTTTTGGGAGTGGTGTCGCGTTGATGTGGAACGATGACCCTTTCCCAATCCCGTGATCAGTGAGCTTGTTTCAATCGATTCTATTGAAGAGAATCGATGAAACGATTATGAGATGTGAATGAAAACATGATTTTAATCTAAATGAGCATGATGCAAAAGCTAATATACCACGATTTATGCTAAAATGATTCAGAGATACAAATGCTAAGCTAATCCAAATGATATTTAAACTAAAAAGATTCAAACCCTAGTTATCTAATTAGCTAAATGAATGCATTATGGAAGTCATTAATGGAAGCTAAGCTATTATGCAACTAATTTAAACTAAAATATGCTAAATGTGTGCAAAGTATGAGTGTGATTGTGAGTGATTTCAATAGCATAAATTTGTTATTTGAAAGATGGATCCATTTGTCTCCAAATAATGATTTATGTATAGCAGAGAAAATGAGAAATGGAGGGTTGAGATCAAAAGGCTAATCAATGGTCAAGGATGGAGGAAATTGAATGCATGGATCATGGATTCTCATCAATGGGTGAGAATGCAAGATGAGATTTAATCAAGGGTTCTCATTCCTTCCAAAAAAGCACACTTTTGACATGTACAAGAGGTCAAAAGTTAACTTGCACAAGAAGTCACAAGTTAACTTGCATATGAAACTAAGTGAGAATATTCCCTTTTTTAAATGGTTGGAGGAGAGAGAATATTCTTTGGAATATTCTCATGGGTGAGGAAAAGGATATTTTACAAATTAAACCAAAGTTTAATTATGAAAAAAGGGAAGGACTATTCCATGGGAATATTCCCCTGCAAGTGGGAGAAAATTAGATTAGTTAATAATTGATAATTAAACAATGTTAATTATGTAATTAGGGGATTAAAAGAATTAAAATGATATTCATTAAATAAAATGATTTAATGAATGGGGGAAAGGTGAAATGACATTTAATTAAATAACTTAGAGTTATTTAATTAAATAAAAAGATTTAGGGATTTAAATTAAATACTTTGATTTATTTAATTTAATGAGACAAAATGTTAGCGCGAGAAGGGGTGAATTAATTTGATTAAATTAATTAGGTTAATAGATGCAAATGATGTCATTAATTAATTAAGCGAAAAGAGGATGGGTTCCAAGATTATAAGATGTTAGTATACCTGATTCGAGTGTATGATATCATTCAGGACATTTTTCAGTGTCTATAGGTTTGGACGAATTAATAGTTGATATTAGAGTTTTTAGGCCTCTTAGACATGATGAAAAGGTCTATTTTGACTCAAAATGCTCCAAAATTCAAGCTACCTCTTGGATCTGATAACCACTTTCTAGCTTCAAACCCTCATAAATTTTTCCTCACATGTCTGATTTGAACAAAAGAAAAGAAAATTTTGACTTTTTATTAGACTCTTTGAACTTAATGGTGAGCTCAAGTTTGCACCAATATACACCAAAATTAACCTAAAATATAAAGCCACAAAGAGAAAACCCCAAAATTTGGTATTTCTATCAAGTTTTTCTAATTCTCCAAGTCATCATATGATGCAAGAGAAGAGCATACTCAATTTTTCAAGATCCACCAAGATTTTCAATCTAGCAATAGCTCATGTACAAAATTTCCCTCACATTTGAGGAATTTGTACATATGAATCTCTAATACCATGTAGGAGCTAAAACTTAGCTCACAACCCAAAATTACCTACAAAACAAAATATAACCTTTCACAATAGAGTATGGAAAGATAATAGCCTGCTTGATATGATATACACAATTGTACAAGAGCCTTGCTTTAATAGACAAGTTGAGGGATAGGATTAAACATGATCATGACTTTTGTCTTAATCTTATAATGACAAATATTAAATGACCTAAAGACACGAGAAGTAAATGGCATAAGATGAGATAAGATTTAATCAAGACAAGACTTCTAGAAAGATTCATATAACCTAAATAAACTTAACGTGTGAATAGGAACTACTAGTGGACTAGATAGGTAAAATACCATACACACCAACACAATAAAGAGGAATATATCCCTAATAAAATCTTAAAATATGATAAAGAAAATATAAATTGCACATATAAAAATATTAATTGAAAAGAAGGATAAACCCTAAGGGACATAAGAATATTGAGTTCACCCAAAATGTAAAGAAATAAAGTGTTTTGCATGCTTTATATAAATAATTTAAGGCTAATAAATAATGCAAATAATTAAGTGTAGTTAACCTAGATTAAATTTTAGAGTTGGATTGATAAACAACAAAAAATGTCCAAAAATAAAATTGGAGGATAGATGCATTTAAATTTGGGAACAATGTGAACAAACATCATTGATGTTATGTAGGAATCATTTTCCATAGGTACAAAAATTGATACACTTGATGTTCTCACTATTTCAAGTTTTGTGTAGACCTAAAATTTGTTGCGGTTCAAATTTGAGTCCCTCAAGTTCAAAATTGGGTGCAATGACCTTGATCTAATGCATGGGAATAAACTGATAGCATGTATGTACAAATATATTTTATCTTCTACCTTCAATACATCTAAATCTATCAAGGCAATGTTTACAAACACCTTTGAGGAGATCATCAGATCACTAGGGTCAAGTTCTCCCAAGTCAACCTTTAGACAAGTTTGTTTGACTATTATAAAGAAATAATTGTAGAAAACATATTCAAATGTGCAAATCACCTATATATGGTTCTACTATGGAAATGAAATGTTTTCCAATGATTTCTCTATGTTTCTTGAGATTCATATTATCTCAAAAAGTACACATTGAATGCCTTAAATATCAAGATACAGTAATCACATAAACATGTGTTAAGTCAACTTAATCAGTTGATGAAAGAAGGGGGAAAGTTGGGATTTAAATTTGAATAGTTGAATTCTAGGTTTAATCCCACATGCCTGAGGATTGAACCAAATCGTTCCCAAGTGGTAGGGAACTAAAATTGAGTTTTAATATGATAAGTTTGAGGTAGGAGTGAATGTATAGAGATAAATGATAATATGGATGGATAAAATGCAAAATGTATTGGGTTTTGTGCGAGTATGGATGAGATAGATTCAAATGTATGGGGATAGGTGCAAATTAGGATGAAGTGGATATGGAAAGGTATTAGTCCATGAATCATACATAACTCAAAAGTGTTCCATTTGATCATTTGTAATTGTATTAAAGATGTTCCATCAAAATAGACCCAAAACTATTTGGGAATTGGCATGGTATGCAAATTTCAGCATTACAAATATATATATATATATATAATATTAAAGATAAACCATTTTCCTATTCCATTTGTTTCATGTGTTTATCCCATCTACTTCATAAAAATAAGCATAATTCATGCAAATATCTTGATAACAATTTTACTCTTATAATTTGTTGTATTGTCACAAGTATTGTTGGGTCAATATTACAACATTGATAAGCCCATTATTGAGTGAAGTAGGGATAAATACAAATTTTAAATATAAAAAAAAAATGAAGATAAAAGAACTTAATTTTCAATACAACTCATTCTTCGGCTTTAAATGTAAGCAATTTGTGACATGTAATGATTTGTCAATTTCTTAAATAGTGGGGCCATTTATAATAACCTATTCTTAGATAGTCAAAGATGTAAAGTGGAAATGCATGTCTCTCTCTCACCTATACTTATATTGAACATGAACCATATGTTTCTAAGGTAGTAGTGAAAAAAAATCATAGAATTATATAAGGGTTTTAAAAAATAGCTAAATAAAAATAGCTAGAACAAAGAATGTAATGTGATATTGATCATTATATTTATCATTTCAATTTAATTTGTGAATGTTTTGAATGTTATTCATTTCCATAAATATGTAGTAATATATAATTTCATCCATAAAGTATAAATGTAATTCTCAATTTCTATAGTACACAACTTAAAGTATCCTCACTACTCTTTAATGCATTTACTCTATTTCTAATTTCTATTTATCATTTCAAATATAATTAAAAGAATAGAAGACAGTTGAAGAATCTACAACTCACACACTACGTATTATTCATTGAAAAAATTACATATATAGTTGCAAATAACATCATCGACAACCTATAATAGTGCTAACTATTTGACAACAAACTATACTTGAATGATAGCTAACTAGAGTTGTTTGATAGTAAACAAGAGACTAATAAATATAACTAAAACTAACAGACAGGACACGTCTACAATATCTAATGACACGTGTAGTTGTGTTAATGGTTTTGGAGTATTATATTCCAACACCCCCTCTTAACGTTACAATATCAAACTAACTATTAACATAAAAACAAAAGCAAATACATTATGCAGAAGCTTATCTTTGAAAATGATTTTCAGACTAGTAAGAATTCCTCAAGCTACTCTCAAGTATAGTCACCTAGTTGTAATCCAAGTCCCCAACATCATTGGACACCATTTGCACATGAAGTGTCTCATCACCCTCGTAAAGGTATAATGTTGAACTTCCAAATTTTGGATCCCCCTCTGAACTATTGGACACCAATCCTCACATGTATGTCTCATAACCCCAATGAGGTATAGTTTCTCTGATCCATAAGCACCTTAGATTATTGAGCATCTATCTATCCTCTACCACATCCCTTCGTGTCTTCAAAGTATTAGCCTCTTCAAAATAGAATAGCTACCTCATCTTCAATGAAGTCATCATCACCATCATTTCAACAATAGCTATATCTACTAATTCTTTAACTTTCCCTTTGAAAAGATCACTAGCATGAATTTCACAATTAATTATTGTATGACCTATTTTTCTATAGTAGTAATATTCAACCTCACTTTTACCTGACATTCTCTTTCTCATTCTTTTCTTTGAGTATTTTGCAAGTTCTTACTAAGTATCTCCTCTTGAATCTCCTGTAGTTGCTCTCTTTTCTTCAACTAAGAGTGTTGAAATCATGTCATCTATAGTCTGTGAAGGCATCTGACTAAGAGGAAAAACTATATTGCTATATTTTGAAGGTGGACTATTTAACAAGATAGCATTAGAATCCTCTTTATCTACCACAACACCAATTTCTACGTTGTTTAATGACATCTAAAAATTTTATGTGGTTAGACATAGTAATTTCATCAAACATCTTGAATCTAAATAATTGCAACTTCAAAGAAAACTTTACATTTTTTGCTTTTGCTTCAAACAACTTATTTATATGATTTTTCTAAATCAACATGATGTAGTTCTAAATCAATTTTTCTCTTAGCATCTATAGGTACTACTTCCATACCATTCACTATACCTCATAAACTTTTGTTCATCAATTACATTTGTATTTTCACTTTTCATATGTGAAAATTATGACCATTAAACTTTTCTAAAGATACTTCCATTTTCAAAAACTTGTGTGAATAAAACAAAGAAAATACCTTTGTGAATGTTTCACAATAGAAAGGTCCCAAGCAACATTAGGAGCTTTAGAACTGCATAGATGAATGCCTCAAAATAATGGAACAACAACACCAAAATTCTCCACAGCAGCAATGACTCTGGATTTATTTTACTACATGGTCTTCTACTCAACCAGCAATGCTCTTCTTGCAACCTACACTCCCTCTTTTCAGCAGTTAAACTAGAGTTGACTATTGACAAGTGCAGCAGCAACTGCTCCTCTCAACTAACACCTCACAAGGGTAGGATCTTTCTATGTAGCTCTGATACCAAAATAGAATTAAAAGAACAAAGGACGGTTGAAGAACTTACAACTCACACACTATGTATTATTTATTGACAAAATTGCCTATATATATAGTTGCAAATAACATCATCATCAATCTATAATAGTGCTAATTGCTTTGACAACAAATTATAGTTGAATGACAGCTAACTAGAGTTGTTTGATAGTAAACAAGAGACTAATAAATATAACTAAAACTAACATACAGGACACGTCTACAACATTTAATGATATGTACAATTTTGTTAATGATGTTGGAATGTTATATTCCAACAATTTCAAATTAATTTGTAAATGTCCATTGTTTCTATAAATTTATA
The DNA here is from genome assembly GCA_007115665.2 of Sequoiadendron giganteum. Lineage (NCBI taxonomy): Eukaryota > Viridiplantae > Streptophyta > Pinopsida > Cupressales > Cupressaceae > Sequoiadendron > Sequoiadendron giganteum. The sequence continues at coordinate 164,417,755 of VCHN02000014.1, forward strand.
ATGGCATGCAACCTGTCATAAGTTTAAGCATAAAACAATTCTCAATATTCTATAATAGAATTTACTTTGTCTATAATGAAATTATTTGTAAATCTTGATAAAAAAAAAAAGTTATGTGATTGTTCTTAATCGTCAATTAAGAGTAAAGTTTTGTACATGTTTTTTTTTTTTTTTAAAAGCAATGTATCATTTATAAGAAATATTTTAAATGATTAATCTTGTCAATTTAAATCTTTTCATTCAATTTAATATAGAACAAAATTAACAAAATTACATTATTTAATTTTTTTATTAGATTTATTATTGAAATGTTTAATTAAACATATTACATATTATTTTCTTATAATCTACATTTTTAAAAAGTACTTATATTTATTTCTACAACTAAGAAATATCCAAATCATACAAACTTAATGAAATTTTCAAATTAGCATTCATACATGTACTCATTTTCTAGAACAATTGTGTGACACCTTAAAGATAAAATATGTATTTCTCCTCAATTTAAACTAACTAATGAATATTTAATTGCAATGCAATTATTTAACTTAATTACAAACAAAGCCACCTATGTCCATAAAAGCTCCTATAATTAGCCAATGAGAAGTTGCCAAGGTAGACGTCTTAACAACCAATGCCCAATATGGATACGTATATAGTTAAAATATATATTGAGTATTTCACAAAAAGAAGCCACACAAATGTATGCTCAAATGAACCAAAGAAATACTAAAAAGCGGTAAACTGATAACTACCATGAATGCCCATCAAGTTCAATTAGGAATTGGGTGAATATACATTTTTGTCTCAAAATTACATGTTCAGTCATAAGCAAGGGTTTGTCTGGCTGAATTGGGTGAATATACATTTTTGTCTCAAAATTACATGTTTAGTCATTAACAAGGGTTATTTCAGAACAATCAAACGAGACATAAATTTTAGTCACTTTCATGTTTGTTAAAAACTAAATACCAATCATATTACATGAAATAGAAATCCATGATGTAATCATACATCGAGTAACAGGATGTATATCATGTAATGAAACAACTTGCACAAAAAAATATAATATGAAATATGTTGCAAATACTTGATAATAATATGCCACTTTGAGGGGGCAACCTCCTAATCCACTTCGAGGGGGATACCTCCAATAGTCTTCAATAAGAACACCATACTCAACATGATGATCAAATAAGACTCACAACCTCCTATATATACCTATTTATGCCTAAGATATCACCCGGGCCAACTTAGATAACCATATATACGCCCTAGGCTGACCTAACTAACTAAATAACAATATAATGATGATAATATGACTTAATTAAGAGTTAAGGTAGCTACAAGCCGAATACTCATAACTCAATACACACTATAGGGGTAAGGCATAACATTGCCCTCCTCTTTACAAAAGCATTGTCCTCAATGCCAACTTTCTTCTTTTTCTTCTTCTTCATCTCCTTTTTTACTGCCGCTTCTTTTTCTACTGTTGCTTCTTTTTCCTACCCTTGTCTTTATCTTCTTCTTGTTTTTGTTCTTTCTCAAGTTCTCTTTTTTACTTCCGCTTCTTCTACTACTACTTCTTCTTCTTCTTCTTCTTCCTGCTTTTGTCTTTCTCTTGTTCTTGCTCTTTCTCTTTACCTTTCTCTTTCTCTTACTCTTGTTCTTTCTTTCTCTTGCTCTTGCTCTTTTTCTTGTTCTACTTCTTGTTCCTTTTTTATTTTTCTTTTTTCTAGCTACTTTTTGTTGTAAAGGTCTAGAAGATAATTTTGCAATAAATCACACAAATAAAGCCAAAATAATCTTCTTCTTTTTGTGTAACTTACCAAGGCCTAGGTCGCACTCCAATAGAAAAATCTCTCCAAAGGTAAGTGATTTGCAGTCTTGAAAGAATTTTTTTTGAAAACCCTAATTTCTAAATAATTCAATTATTTCTACTTCAATAGCTCTAAAAATTGGATTGTAGCCTCCTCTGATATGTCAAAAAAACCCACAAAAAATAAGGAACCAATTCATTAGTATGTAGGAGATGTGTTTTCCAAATAAATTGGGCAGAAACCCTAATTTTGCAATAATTCGTCAATTCTGCTCTAATTCCTCTAAAATCTGAACTATAGCTTATTTAATGTGGTCTTCAAAAACCCTTTAAAAATTAGAAAAGAAATTCTCCAAAATTTGAAAGATATGTGCCTTACAAAATAACCCCCGAAATTGACAAAAATGCCTTGTCATTGCGATGCCAAGATCATGCTCTAATACCACTTGTAATGAAACAACTTGCATAAGAAGAATATAATATGAAATATGTTGCAAATACTTGATAATAATATTTTAAGAGAGGGGGACCAACCACGCCAAGGCCACAGGTCATAGAGGGTCGAGAGCAGCAAGCTGCCCTAACTTACCTCAGTTTAAAGAAATGTTAGGGAGTGCGGGACGAGAATGATGAGGATTGTAAGGTCCTTCGATCACTCTGCAGACCCGAGACTTGAAAGGAGACTAGATGAGTCAGTTTTCAGGATCAACTTTGTGTCTTAGATAACTCTCTATCAAAGGACAAAAGCGTGGTTCTAGGACGATAGCGCGACGCGTTGGTGTCCGTATGGCCAGAGGACCAGAAAGACCATGTTTAACCACTAGAAAACGGACTAACGACCTAGTTAATGGTTTCTAAGGGAACAAAATAACACTATGAAGTAAGAAACATACAAATGAATATGGTAAAATAAGTAAATTAACACAAGAGTGACAAGAACAATCTCACACAAAAGCTTGTTCACCAGCTCGCTCCACAATATCTCCACCTACACAGAAAAGAGAGATTATTGGGGGTTGTTTTGGTGTTTCCACCTTCACGGACAGCCAAGTTTGCAACGATGGAGAAATAATACGATAAAGGAGATAAAGCAAAAGAACACTAAAACACTACCAAACAGTAATGTGCTTACTCAACCAAGTAATTGAGGAGAGGAGTAGAAATCTTACCACCTCCACCCAAAGCGCTCAAGGCTAGTGGGGGAGAAAATGAGAGAAACTCAAGCCTCTGTTGCATTGGTGTTGTTCTACACTTTCTCTACTGAAGTGATGGGGTGATGGGCTTGCTGCTATGGAGTGCCAAAATGTTGCTTGAATGCTTGAAGTGAATGCTAAGAGCTTGTGGAAATGCTAAGAGAGATCATCCAGCCTTGAAATGAGTCAAGGAATAGTGAATATGAAGAAGGAGATGAAGAAAATGGCCATATTCAGGTCAGTCGGTCGAAGAGGGTGTTACAAATTGACCCCCAATGGGAAGTGTAATGCCTTTGCAAGCTCCAATCGCGAGAATCTACCAGGGATGTAAGCACGTTGCATGGACATTTGTGCGCCACATGGGAGTCCCCGATAGTAACTCCTCTGTCGTTGCACAAAAAGGACGCCAAGTGGAACGAAGGTAGCATACTTAGGTGGAATTTTTCCTTCGATTTTGGTTTTCTAAAGTGAGGAACGGTAAAAGAGGAATTTTCTAAAGGGGTGCAAATTCGCTCCTATAGATTTTTCCCCCACTTTAGCAAGCACGAGTACCTGATGAGTGCTTCGGTAAAGTAGATCAGAGAAGTAGTAAGGTTAGAAATGTATACCTGAATTGTCGAGGAAGCGGACTGCGATCTAGTGAACCTGAGAGTGCAAGACAAGAAAAGGACTTCATAGCCCCATAGAACTATGAAGTTGAAGAAAGAAAGCATCTTACAGACCCACGGGCCTGCAAGGAAGGTGTATCCTAAGATCTCTCGTTGGAAGGAGACCCAAGAGAGTAGACTCCGCAGAGTCGAAGAGCGGCTTTACAGTCGGACCTACAAAGTGACATGTTTACCCGCAGATAGAACATGTTAGAAAACGGTCACACAGGTAGGTAAGCGGACAATCACGCAGATCGTTGTCAAGTTGGAAGACTTTCAAAGGGGTCCCTCAACAACCCTTCAAAAGGAAGAGGGGTCCACTCAAAGGGATGCACCATTTGAAAAGCAAGGTCTAGTCAGGCTGCCCCCAAGCTAGACGTAAGGATATGAAGCGAGGTCTAGTTGGGCTGCTCCCAAGCTAGACACAAAGATGTGAAGTAGGTCTAGTCGAGATGCCCCCAAGCTAGACGCAAGGATAGGAAACGGGTCTAGACATGTTGCCCCCGAGCTAGACGAACAGATAGGAAAAAAGTCTAGTCGAGATGCCCCCAAGCTAGAAGCCATAGAACTTTCTTGAGATAAAAACTTTCAAAGGGGTTCCTCGAGAACCCAACGTGAAAAGAGAGGGTCTACTCAAGAGACGCATGGTTCGAAAATCGGTACCTTCTTTCTTGAATCGATTTGTCGTCAAGGAATCCTTTTGAAAGATGTTCACTTCATCAAGGAATTTAAACAGAAGAATATGCCTCCATGCAAGGGGAAGATCAAATGTGTTCCCGCTTTGGAGGAAGGTTCCCAAGTCCTTTCTTTACGAACACGTGATGAAGGAAACATGTTTCGTTAGGGTTTCAATTCGATAATGCAATTCTAATAAAGAGGTGTGTGAATGTTCTTGAGAAAAGATTTGTTGGCAACAAATACATTTTCTAAAGATTCAAGTGATGTAGAAGCAACGACATTACACATGAGAGGGACAACTCAAGCAAAGAAGAGAGAAAGATAAAGAGAAATCAAAAGGAAAGAAAACATGAACAAAGGGCACAGGGGGATCTAGTTTCGCGGGCTTAGATTTGTGCTTGCTTATATAAATAGTAGGTAACCGCGGTGCAAGACGAAAGATCATCAATCCCCAACTAGATTAGGAAGAATGCAAGAAAAATAAAGTAAAAAATAAAAAAATTGAGTCAACATGGAAAGGAAGCCTAAATGCCCCCAATGTTTTGCATCGTCTCCAATTTGTCGAAAGTCAATCACAAACATGGAAGAATGATGATACAAATAGAAGAAAGTTTACAACACAAACACCATGCCTGTATTCAAGCACCAACAGGGGTGACAAGGGTCATCTAAGCACATAGAGCAGGATTACGGGGGAAACACATCACAACACACACACACATCTAATCTAAAGATCAAGAAGAGGTATCCCCCTAACACTGATCAACCAAGAGGTCGTTGGCTTCCCACTCTAGATCATCGTAGGGGGAAGGAGGACGAGCCTGTAGTAGTAGGATGTTAAGGGGAGGAGCTTCCAACCCTCCCGCAACAAGGGCTAAGGAAGAAGGACCTATGAGGTCTTCATCGCTCAACTCTTGTGGGTCTAAGGTCAACGACTTCGCGAAGATCGCTGATAAGGTCGGAACTTCATCCACCAAGTTAAACATGCACTTAACGGGAGTGTCATGTTTCATTTCGACGGATGGAGGAGATTGCGCTCGAGGTTCACCGTTGAGCTCACCAAGCAATTTGGAAGCGGTGACGAACTCAGGAGAGGTCGGGACTAGTTCTACTACTAGGACAGAACAAGTCAGCACGGGGCCACCTTTCAGAGAAGATGGAGTCCTCTAATGTCCTCCATTGTTGGAGGGACCACTCTCTAATTTCTTCTTCATCAGGGGAGGCGAACTCCCTACAGACGAAGCAAGAAGGGTAGAGGAAGAGGAGGAAAGAACTGTAGTAGATGCAACCAAAGTGTTAATCATATCTACGGGCTTTGGGAAAGGCGAGACATCTGGAACGGATGTCAACAAAGGTGGCTCCACCAAAGGAGCGATGAACACCTACACCTTTCTAGGGTTAGTCGCATTTGCACTCGCAGCGGAAGCTGAAAGCGATACATAATTGGTTTGGATGGAAATAGAGGGGAGAGAGGAGGATGTGGCAAAAGGCCTTGATACAAGGGCGGCCATCTCCTCTTCCTTCCTCTACGAGGAGGCCTGCTCAGCCAAGAGAGCCTTTCGTCGGTGCTTATGTTTGCGTGCAAGGCAGTTTCTGTGACTCTTTGAACTCAAGGTCGGAGGTTGCAAAGGAGTGGAAGGCTCTTGCTGAGCCATGGGAATGTTCTCCATAGTTGTTTCTAGTGGAGGGACAGACTCTTGGACAAGAGCAGGAGGGATAAGATCAGAAACAACATGGGGAGTCAGCTTCAATGCCTCGACAACGGACCTTTTCCCATTCATTGCTTTAGGAGCGGAAACGGTAGGAGGCTGCGGAGGTCGGGACATAGAGGATTCCCCACGGGGTGCTTTATGTTTTCCATATCGAACGGGCCTAGGCTCTGTAGGTAAGACAGGAAGCTCGAATGTGAGACGCTTGGCCCTTCGCCAAGCAGGTACCATAGGATTCTCTTACAAACGTGAGGCAAAAGCAAATGGCACTACAACAGAGTGAAAGGAAGCGTCAGGTTGAACAACGGAAGAGGAAGAAGGAGGATCTTGAGACCGCTTCTCTTCTTCTCTTCTACATTCCTTAGCAGCATCACTATTAGCTTTCAGGCAAACCCTATGTGAAACAGCATAAGGCGAAGAAGAGAATCTCACTTTCGGCCTAGCGTGTCTTTTTTTGTAATTTTGATATGTGTGATACAGGAGGTCCTTCCTAGGCGAGAGAGGACCAATAGGTGCAAGCCAAAAATAATCTCTAAGGTATAGTTGCCACGCACAACGAGTGGTCTATAACCAGTGTCATGGACATGTATTGAACCCCCATGAGTGAATTTCAAACACTTATGCACAATCGAGGGAACTGCATTCATAGCTACCAGCCAGGGGATACCTAGCTTCACTTTGAAGAGTTCAAACCCTGAGATGATATCAAACATAAGGTTCACAGACTTAGGTCCAACGAGGACCGATAGGACAATACTACCTATAGGAGGTACGAAAAGTTTGTAGTGTGTGCGGACAGTACTCTCAGGTGCATCATATTCATCCTTGTGCAGGAAGTTGATTAACATGATCTCCTCAGTTATAACGTTTACTTGAGATGTCGAATCAATGAGAACACCAGCTACGGTAAAGAGGAGATGGCTCCCTATTAAAGCCCATCGACAGGTCCTGTGAAGTGAAGGTTATATCCTTACTATTGCTCACAGGTTGCACGGGGGGAATAGGTTGATTTAAGAAAGAGGTCATCACTCACACTTAAACAACACTTCCACGGAGCCTCCTAAAGGTTACAGGATAAGGTAGTGACCCAATTTAGGTTTCGTTATGCAACACCTTTGGAACCTTCCAACTACGCCTACTAGGGGTCGCAAGTTGGGTTGCAAGGCAAAAGTCTTACAACACTCACACCTACAACACTCCTAGGATACGAGGAAAGGGACTTTCAATATCGCAGAACAGAACCAAAATGGTTCACGCCGGGTTCACCAAAAATGTGAGGGGGACCAACCACGTCAAGGCCATAGGTCACAGAAGGTCGGGAGTAGTAGGCTGCCCTAACTTACCTCGGTTTAAGGAAATGTTAGGGAGTGCAGAATGAGAATGATGAGGACTATAAGGTCCTTCAATCATTGTGCAGACCCGAGACTTGAAAGGAGACTAGGAGAGTCGATTTTCAGGACCAACTCTATGTCTTAGATAGCTCTTTGTTAGAGGACAAAAGTGCAGTTCTAGGATGACAGCGCGACGTGCTGGCGTTCGTATGGCCAGAGGACCAGAAAGACCAAGTCTAACCACCAAAAAATGGACTAATGACATAGTTAATGGTTTCTAAGGGAACAAAATAACACTATGAAGTAAGAAACATTCAAACGAATATGGTAAAACAAGTAAATTAACGCAAGGGTGACAAGAACGATCTCACACAAAAGCTTGTTCACTAGCTCGCTCCACAATATCTCCACCTACACACAAAAGAGAAAGATTGTTGGGGGGCTGTATAGGGGTCTACCTCAATCAGACCCCCGTTTTGGTGTTTCCACCTCCACGGATAGCCAAGTTTGCAATGATGGAGAAATAATACAATAAAGGAGATAAAGCAAAAGAACACTAAAACACTACCAAACAGTAATGTGTTTACTCAACCAAGTAATAGAGAGGAGTAGAAAGCTTACAACCTCCACCCAAAGTGCTCAAGGCTAGTGGGGGAGAAAATGAGAGGAACTCAAGCCTCTGTTGCAATGGTGTTGTTCTACACTTTCTCTACTGAAGTGATGGGGTGATGGACTTGCTGCTATGGAGTGCAAAATGTTGCTTGAATGCTTGAAGTGAATGCTAAGAGCTTGTGGAAATGCTAAAAGAGATCATCCAACCTTGAAATGAGTCAAGGAATAGTGAATATGAAGGAGATGAAAAAAATGACCATATTCGGGTTGGTCGGTCGAAGAGGGCGTTACAAATTGACCCCCAATGGGAAGTGTAACGCCTCTACAAGCTCCAATTGCGTTTGTGCACCGCACGGGCATCCCTGACAGTAACTCCTCTATCGACGCACAAAAAGGACGTCAAGTGGAACAAAGGCAACGGGCTTAGGTGAAATTTCACCTTCGAGTTTGGTTTTCTTAAGTGAAGAAGGGTAAAAAGGGAATTTGCCTAAGGGGTGCAAATTCGCTCCTATACAAATATGCCACTTTGAGGGGGCAACCTCCTAATCCGCTTTGAGGGGGATACCTCCAATAATCTTCAATAAGAACACCATACTATAATGATGAAATAAGACTCACAACCTTCTACATATACCTATCTATGCCTAGGATATCACCCAAGCCAACTTAGACAACCCTATATAAACCTTAGGCTGACATAACTAACTAACTAACAACATAATAATGATAATATGACTTAATTAAGAGTTAAGGTAGCCACAAGTTGACTACTCATAACCCAATAAACACTGTAGGGGTAAGGGCATATCCCTTATATATTACCCTATAAACATGAGTTTTGGAGGATCAAACTAAAAATACACTATTAGAGGACCCAAGACATACCACAGGATTATACAAGATATATATTGGGAAAACTTTCAAGAGAAAAAAACCTAGCCTCCAAAAGTATCCACGTTTGATGTATCATTCAGTAATAAAAATATTACAATATTCTTAAGAGTATCCATAAATACTTCTAAAACATCAAGCTCCTCCAATGCATCCTTTATATGTCCAAGCATGTAACCACACATCCCATGCCATACTTCACAAATAGACTCTTCAAAATAGAGCTCAATACAATGACACCCTAACCAAACAACCAACTTCAACCACTAAACATGTGCTTCTTTTTATAGAATCAAATTCACACAAAACAACTAAGTGGTAAAGTAAAATCATGTGTCTCAAAACCATGAGTACACAAGACCATTGACCCCTACATTTACTTTTTCGTGCTAAGTTGTTATGTGCAACCCACATATAAAATATGTAGCCAATGTTGAATACAACTTTATAAGTGGATCCAAATAAATATTTAATATGACTAAACACACCTCTTAAGATGCACCATAGATAAATATTTATTTTATATAAACTATTTATTTTCTTGTACAAGATGCACAACACCATATTCCTAATATTATATTACCTATATACATTGCATAAGAGTCAAATCAATGAAATACATCATCATAGCCATCTAGAAAACCAAATGAATCTCCAACATCCGCTCATCCTCCATCAAGATATCTACAATAACATTCAAAATGTCTTACATCTCAAACAAGAACTCTTCTCATCTTCCAACATGCCACCTATGAAAGAAAAGGAACAAGTCTAGTTGAACATGCACCAATCCAAAGAACACAAGCATCAAATCCAAATGATAGCAAAGGCTCCAAGCTACTACCAAATAAAAAAGAAAACCAAAATGACTGAAAATAGCAACCACAACAAATGATAATCCATCCAATCATTCATACATCAAAAATATCCAAACATCAATAGAACTCATGGCAACAACATATCCAATCCATAAATCGCAATCACAAACTCCACGCATAAAACTTATCAATGAAGAACGTACACATCTAGAAACTTCTATTGCATGGATAATGTCAACTCTAAAAATATATTACAACATACCAAATCTACCAACCAACATTCATACCAAAATGCCGCTAGCATATGAAATTAAAATAATCCACAAATGCAACAAGACCACTATATAATCTCTCAGATATAATCTCTCAGAAGTCCCCATAACTCCCCCAAATCTACCACAACAAACCATGTGAACATGACATTCCAAGAAGTAGCCATAAAACAAAAAGAGAAAACCTGTAAATTATATCACCTCAGAGAGCTAAGCTAGCCAAGCAAGATCTCCTCCACAACCCCAACTGAAAAGCCCTAACAACACCCAATTGTTCAATCTCATAGATCAAATAATACGTATGCATCTCATAAAACAATTATCTTAGTTGAGATAAAAATAATCTTAGTGCCACCTTCATGCAAGGTGAGATCCTAGGTCACTAACCAGGGTTTAACTAGACTTCAAGAAAAACTTTGCTAAAAATAAACTTGATGTCATCTTCCTGCAACGTTAAATCCCAGATCACTAACCTAGCAAGCAGACTCTACACAAACCAAAATTAAATCATGTTTCAAATCTAAGATAGCGGTCCCATGGAGGTGAGTTTCCTTAAAAATCAGCAGGTGCTCTGAGAAAATTTGAGAGTATTTCACATGCAAGTGGCCACATAAATTTATAGCAGTAGATAAATTTAAATTTTATGTTCAGAAATTTTAGAAAGCTTCTTGTATTTTTTTTAAGCAACAAATGCTAAAAGATTAGCTGAATTCTTTTTTAGCAATACCTATGCTAAAACTTGACACGTGGCAAAAAAAATCTCCTACGCTGATGGGGGCAAATTTTCAGACCCATCCCAATGGCACCGACTTTCACAATTAAAAAATAAGGGCTCCTATTTCTGAGGATAGGATTCCATTTTACCCAATATCAGATTTTTCCTCCATAGAAATGAATCCTAAAGCCCCGTCCATGGGACCACTTCTTAAGAGAATGGTTTTCATCCTAAATGTTAACATAACCTTTAATGGTTAAATTAAGAAAGCCGCGATGGAGGGAAGGGAATAAAACCATTAACAATAAAGAAAGAGTGCTCAAACATAACATACAATATTATTTGAAATTGTTGCAGGAAAAGATCCAGTTGTTGACAAGACTTCAATTTATAACCCGATCGTTTTAGTGTATTTAGATAACTAAAACTAGCTTTTTAGTATGGATTTAGTTATTTAGTTTATTCGTGAAGATATCATAGACCTTGATCTGTTAATACATTCTCTCCAGACGTCAAAGCACGCTGCCTAGATTGGCACTGATGATGAAAGAGGCTTGGGTAGTAAGGTCGGTTGGGTGTACCTTGTTTTTCTATAGAATCCTTTTCTTTCCTCTTCATGCATTCAAGAATATTGGGTCTATTCAAGTTTCTGAGAAACACACCAAAGGGACAACAATGTAGAATTATGCATGTTCAACCACACTAGAAATTAAATAAGATCTTATCCAGCTTCTAATCCATCATCAAGCAAAAAGCTCAAGTAAAAATAGACTTGTCCAAATATGACAACTAAAAGTGCCAAATTTACCAAGGACCAACATAAATATACTTAGCTTGTAAAAATCAATTATAGTGCTTCTAACTACATCTAAACCTATTATAGTGCTTAACAGTACTCTCAGATTCTGGGACTCGAGAACATGGAGCGTGATTTCAGGGATAGCCAAAAAGCCCCCAGATTTTGGAAATGCCAAGAGGACAGCTATTAAAATCAAGTAAATACGATGTGCTGAATTTGCAATAGCAATCCTCACCCTTTTAGCTTTTGAGGTTTTTAACTTATTTTTATTTCTACGCACCAAATGAACCAGGCTCACCAGTCCTGAAAAAGGGGCCAGCCCCTCCAAGTCCCCAAATCCCCACCACCTCCAGGGCATCAACCATAGCCCTGGGTATGCATCCACCTGGAACACTCAATCTCCCACGAAATTATGTATGCGATGTAGAGTTGGACAACTAGATGCATACTTCCGACTATTACCTTTCGCAAAAGAGAGCAGGAGCTTCAAAAAAAGATAAAGAGCAATTTGTTTTCTTTGCACTGTTAAAATGTGAGTCAGTAATATTCTCAGTATTCTCAGTATATGCACATAAATTTATGTTTGTTAGCCACTAAATAACACACAATGGCAAACTGAACATGCCACAAATGAACAACATTGTTTCCACAGGGGAAGCTATTCAGTTGAACGAGAGTATACTATTAACTTTTACAATACTTGAAAAATAATTGTCAATGCTGTTATTTTTTCTTCTTTGGTCGCCGTTTTCTTCGTGGCTTCTTTTGGGCATCAGAGTTGGAACTCAAGCTGCCACCATGACTAGAGGCATTTTTTAGAGACTCCTGACTATTACTCGAGGGACCACCTGACCTCCTGTTCGAAACATGGGATCTGGCCTTCCCTGCAGCAGTATGGCTACTGGATGGGCGGCCACCTCTTGATGGAACCCCACTGCTGGTACTTGTAGATGGCTTGGTCCATGGCCGAGGCGGAGGCATCAGGTCCCTAGCAGACTTCTGCCTCTACAGAACAAAAAATGGTTCAATAAGCATAAAATTAGGAGGAAACTATGATTTAAAGGCATTGCCTTCTCTTACCTTGTTTTTCTCATCACTTGAAATGCCAGAAGTAGCTTTACCAGAAGCACTTGATGCTGGTTCTCTGCTTGAAAACAAAAAGAAATATGTTGAAATTTCTGACTTAACTAATGGTTAACCTTAGGACAAGCCAAGGTTCCTAAATTCTCACCAACTTGTGTTAACAAATAGCTATAAATTCTGCTTGATATAGCTTGTTTTCATCTAGTTACAAAATTTTGCATTTTGAATATATAGTCTCTGAATGCCAATGAGCTTAGATCCCTTGAGTCAAGAAATGAAAGACGCTATAGTCACATTCACCTGGTGCTTTTATCTGTCCATTCATCATCAGCATCAACTTCATCACTAGAGCTACCCGCCAAGAAGAATTCATCCTCACTAATGTCCATGGCTCCATCATCATCACTACCAGTTTCTGTACAGAAAAATGAACATTATAGATCACTTGATAAAACTAAATTTACGTCATTCAATACAATTCTACTTCTGAATAAAGTGACTCTCTTGACAAACTAACCTTCGAGATCAACACCTGAGGCTGCAGCAGCAGCAAGGTTTGCTTTAATTTGTTCACGCAATTTATTCCTTTTCCCAACTAGCTCTGGATCATTTGCTCCCATAAATATAGAAATATACTTTTCTGTTTTTGGAAAGAACTGCAAAATAGTTTAACTATCATGTCAGTAACAGGATAAGTGATAACTAAACCTAACAGTTATTCATCAAACTGCACAACTGCCTTGGGATAGGAATAAACAGACATAAAATCCTTCAATGTCCATATCCAACAGCTCAATTTCATTCCAAAGAGAAAGACCAAGATGTGATGTCAGTTCAGTGATAAATATGAAAAGGCAAAACGAAACGAGCCAAACATTGAAGCTTACAATATCAAATCAGCATTCATGTAATTGATGTAGAAGAAGAATATAATTCAATATAAGTGTGACTTCTATGTTCTACACCAGTACCCAGACAACAGCAGAGACAAAAAGAGACCGTGATGCAGCAAATGTATTTAATATAAAAGTAATTTAAAGTACGAACAAATCTACATTATAGAAATCAAGGTTAGACAGTTTGAGGTACAATCTAAGCTGATAGCTCTTGACAATATCCCATCCAAATAATTTTCGACCAAATATTTTCCACCCTCAAAAAATATTGAGTCAAAGAAAATTTAGGCCAGATCTGAACAAATTTGGTTAATATGTTATCCACTATTTGTTAAGACATTTGTGTACATTCATCCACCATTTCTCCTTTATTTCCAAAGCACACAATTGAAAATTCTGTTCAGATCATGCGGAATTTCTAGTATGCAGACAAATAATACTTGCTTCAGCCTTTTATTAACGTGCTTTAATTCCTTCCACCTCTTGTGTTCGTTTTCAACTTTTCAGCCATGCTGCTGTAGTTATTCACAAAAATTACCCCATGATTGGTGCATCATATTTAAGCTGCAAGTAACAGAATATAAGAAAGAAATGAATTACAAAATTGACTCAAAAGACAATGGTTCAATGGTTTGGGGATAAGAAATGTTTCAGAGTTTTTCATATACATGAATTATAAGCATATCATATTCAGATTTAATGTAACTATATAATATTAAGTAATGTCCCCTTTTTAATTAAATCAACAAAATAGATATTATATAATATTTATAAATTTATTAAATCAACAAAATATTATGATATGCAAAATAGATAATATATTTATTAAAATTTAAAACATCAATTCACATTTATATGAATTTAATATATAGAGAAATATGTTTTCTAGGAGAAGCAGAAGATGTAGCTTATTCTTTAACAGACTCAACTGCAATGAAGGACTGAGATTGAAGCCAATCAAAGAAAATGTGCATAGAGACATTGGCAATTATGTGCAAACAGCAGAAAGCATCCAGCATTGCCACAACAGTTTATTTCATGAACAAACACCCACAAGCCGATCCACATTAAGACCCACATTCATTCCTATACCTTCAAGTAGCATGGGAATATGTCACATCCCCACGTTAGCTGCTTCCATGATGGATGGTTGTAAGGGAAAACCAAAAAAATAAATGCAATTAACTGTCACAAGAGATCATGTGCATATGGAGGCAACATTGACCAAGGCTGGAGGTGTCATGTCATTAATAAGGCATGGCATCCTCACCATTTCGTCCAACTTTTACTTGAAAAAGGAGGCATATTAATTGCAAATTTTGGGCGCTTGGGAAGAAAATAAATGAAGAGGGATGGTGCCAGTGCAGGAACCATGTGAAGGTATGGTCATCCATCAATGCTAAGCGACTGGCAGAATGGCATCCTTGTCTTTGGACGACCCAATTTAGCAAGTCACATGGAAAAGATAAGGCACCTGTTAGAATTTAAATCCTCACATCCCCCCCTTGATGAAGGACACACACTGTTTTGAGAGGGAGAACAGAGAGAAAGACAATTTGTAGCTATGCATGAAGGCCAGAGCACAGAGGGAGAGAAGGGAAGGGAAAAAGTCAAAAAAAAGGTATGCACGAAATGGATTTGTTGAAAAGGGCTTTAGAAACTTCAAGGAGAGGAATTGACTGGCATAAAATCTATACTCCACAACCTTTGACAGCATTCTACCTGCGTGCGCTTAAATTAATGCTTGGAAAGAGGGTAATGGTCAGGGAATCTAGCTGGAATGAATTGTAAAAAGCCTGTCTAAAAAGGGACACAGAAATACTTGCTGGGAGAATATATGCAGTAAATTGTTATAATAAGATCGATCCACTGTAAAAACTGAGTATACGATTCAAACACTTCAGAACAATATATCGCCACTCTTGCAATTTGCATATAGGCAGCAAAGTGATTAGATATATTCCACAGCCCACCATGAAATAGATATCAGGGAATTCATTATGCTCGGAATCAATCGATCAGCAAAGATACATTATCGATTGGTATTGGAATCCGACCCAGAATGGAAGGAGCAATCTGTATTAGCATTTGCATTCCAAGGGATGAACATAAATTGCTGAGCATAGTATGCAATGAAGACGCAATCCAGATCTCTGACTATCGGAAATCTCCAGTCGATGTGTGTATGAGTCGGCTCCCACCTATCTCAGACCATTCGCGGTGAGTGATATTGTGCTCCGCCCTTAAAGTGGCGTCGCCTCCACCAATAAAGGCTCAACGATGTATCCAGAATTCCAACGCTGACGGATGAGTGAGCAAGGTTCGCGCGCTGGGTATGAGTATGCGATCAAGCTCTGAATGGGGTTGGATGCCAAATCGCTCGCTTCAATGCTTTCAATCCGGGCCTGGAAGTTATTCTGTTCACTTCTCCAACACTCCCAATTAATATGCTTTGAAAGGATTGGCCAGAGCTGAAGGCTAGGCCTGAACTTATATCGATACCTCCTGCCAATGATAGTCGGGACTCCTGTATGCCACGATGCAAGACAAGTTTAGTGAGGTATGCGGAATGAGAGAGGAAACACAGATAGCAGAGTAGAGAGACTACGTCCTCACCCTGAAGTTGCGCACAGGCGACTACGTCCCTGTCACAGCAAACTTAGCTCAATGCTCAAACCCGTGATGCCTCCAAACCGCTCCAAACTACATATAAATACTAATTTATTTATGACAACCTGAAAGAGTTGGCCTCAGGCAACTAAAATCAAATTCAAATAAAATACTTATTTAGGCACCAACACCAATTGGGTCGGCCTCAAGACATTATTATTTATTTATTTATTTATTTTAATTAGTGTTAATAAACACTATTTTAGGATCATGTCGGCCAGATGCTCATTTTATTTTTGGGACATTACATAAATTTTCTTGTCAATTGTTGTGATTGAAAGGTCAGTACATTGCACTAAAGTTTGTTGAAGTTTTTCTGTTAGATTGCATAGAAGCTTTTAAATTTAGCTTTTCTATGGCATTTGAGACAGACTTATGAAATTGAAGTTCAGAAATCATTGACCTATAACATATATGTCCTTTATGTGTCTAATCTACATGTGAAATGTAGTCTAATTTTCTAGATGCTAGAGCTGCTCCATCATCATTTTAAGATAATCTTACTGGGCTTAGGGTTTTATCTGTTCTCCAACCACTCTTAATTTGGACAATGCATTGCTTCTCTTGGGGCTTAATTTTTTATGAATTTTGGGTGTACTCGATAGTTTCAACATGTGCCTTTCTTAATAACGTACGTTAACATTGTCCCAGTTACAACATTTGGGCATATATATATTTGCTTATATGTTTGCTGTGCTGAATTCTATATTGCCCCATATCAATCTATATATATATCCGTCCATCTGTTTCTTGTTTCGCTTAGTATCTAATAATCACAAATATATATTGATTGCTAAAGAATGGGTTGTGAGAAGGGTAAAGTATGGCTAAGAATAGCTGCATTCAAGGGTGTCCTTGGAGCTTCCTTTCTCACTGTTATTTAATATTTCTGTCACCTCCATGTAAAAAGAATAGAATTTATGTCAAGTTATCCTTGAATGATTTCAAATTGAAATTAATTCTCTCTTCTTACTTTATAATAAATCTAAACAATCAGTGAGGGGATTAAGAAAATAAAGCATCAAGAATGAAGACATCCATCCTTATGATGATAGGATTATAAGCATCCTTAGAGATAATGACTCCAAACTCCCCATTGAAGAGTTTTGGCAAACACGTTGCATTGAGACATTTGAGCCAAATGAATTATTTTATATGACTAATTTGAGAGGCAATAAACAGAATGATTTAACCTCCTTAAAAATGTATAGACATGATTGATAAATTGAAGCTAATTGTATGGCTAGCCCATAATCACCACATTGACGAATCTTATAATTAGAATTTAATAAAGGAAATTTTATATGCAAACTCTCTCTTGAATGCATTCAAAAGATTATAAAATTCCTTGTAGATTTTATAGCATGAAATTCTGGATTTATTCTTATGTGTGAAATTTTAGATAATCTTGATAAATTGAAATGTATATTTTCTTGTTCTTAATTATGACACAATTTTGTTACTGAATGTGAGAACGATGTGGGTTTATGTAATGTTATATAAATATGCATATATCTAAGCCATAATATAGAATGATATTAAATGAAACAAGAACTATTCTTTATAGGAATCTGAGAGTCAAAACCTAGAGATAACCAATATCCAATATGGTGCTCAAGAATTCAAACATTAGAATATTTGGTATGTGAAGTTGGGATTATGAGAAACTCATAAACAAAGTAATTACTCTAGTCAAGGGTTGATTAATTGAATGTCCAAGGGTGCGGAATTTTAAGTAGACAAAGGTGGAAGATAAAATAGAAACTTACCTTGAGTTCACTATATCTCTATGTGAGACATTGAGTAAGACAAGATGGCAAGGTTATTAATAATGTGGATTATAAAGGATATTAAGAGCTTAAGAATATATTTTATTATTAAATGTATATACTTGGATGTTGATCCAATGGATATAGTGTGGTCAACCATCTAAAGTCAACTTACATATCGACTTTACTTGGAGCAAGTTCATAACAATTATGTCTTTTGAAGTTTAAATAATTTTGTATGGCCTTATCGAGGCATGACACGTTCTCATGGAGATTGATGTCAAAATTAATAGGATCATGATGCTTGATCATATTAGTCAAATATTGTTTGGAGCCGAATTGGGGGCTTCACATAGTAGTCACACGGTGATGTCATGCCCCCGCAAATGTAATGCTGAATCTTGGCCAACTAGTATAATGAAATTAATTAAATTAATAAAATCAACTTAAATTTGCTAGCCGACCATATGATCTAAATTAATATTATAACCTTGGCTGACCACCCTTGTTAGCACTTAAATTGACCATAACAAAGGCAAAGTTAAACAAATATAGTCGACCAAATATTATGTAGCGGCTGGGAGTTTGAAGGAAGGCAGAATAAGACAAAGCAGATAAGACAAGGCAGATAAGACAAAGCAGATAAAGACAAAATATCCTATAAGCAGCGATTATTTGTACAAACAAAACAGCGATTAAAAGAAGACAAAAAAAGGGTAGTTAAAGCAGCGCTCCAATAATGAAGAGGTGCATTTATAAATATGAACGTCTCCCTTAGCGAAGAGTAACTTTATGAAATGGCATGTCTCTTTATGAAATCGCCTCCTTTGTGAAGAGGCATGAAACAGATATATAAGGAAATAGCCTTGGTCTAGAAAAGGGAAAGAGAATGGAATATAGTCAGACTTAAAACACAGATATATGAAGAGCAATAAGGAGATAAAACACAGAGATACAAACAGCAAATAGGAAAGAAATAGGAGTATGTCCTGAGCATAGCAGCAGATATATTTAGCCACCAAAACTGAAAAATGGTAGATCTCTTTGCTACAAGTTCCAATGCCAAAGGTGTAAATGTTGCAAATCTCTTCATTATAGGTACGACAAAACTATAACACTAAATGAATGTGTTGGCATCAAGGCAGAATAAATTCCAATCTGAACTCCCTTTGCAAGAACTACAGCTCCATAAACCATCTTGCACCCTTCCTTGCCAAAAACCACTTCCCCTCTTGCATCACTCATTTACTGACAGATAATAGATTTCATGACAAACCAAGGATGTACAAAACACCTGAGATACATTTGATCCCCCCATCAAAGAATCTAATCTTGACTCTACCACCACCAACAATGCTACAGAGTTGTCACCAAGGTAAACCTTTCCACCATTGAATCTCTCATAATTACCATTCCCTACAAGGAATCATGGAAAAAGGTTACAAAGTTGACCATCCATGCATCCTCGCATGCATAGCCAAGGCTGCAACAAATGCATCACCAACATCGTCCTAAGAACCTTTGGAATCTAAATCAACACCTGATTCTCCCTTCTCCTTTTTCTTCTTCTTCTCTTTGCAATCTTTTTTAATGTGGCTTGTGTTGGGACAAAGCTGAGAAGGTTGGCTTTCAAGATTATGTTTACAATTTTGATTTGAAATTCAATCTGTACCTATGTCAATCCATTTTCATTGTCTTCCCTTGGGCCTTTTTGTCACTAATTACCTTAGGAAAATGGAAAACATTTAATATGTTCAAAGGGATAAAAATCACCTTATATTACCAAACCGTAAAGGAACTAATCTATTTCGGTGGTTAATGACAGATTCTTCTCCTTAATTGGATCCTGTCATTAACCACCGAAATAGATTAGTTCCTTTACGATTTGGTAATATAAGGTAATTTTTATCCCTTTGAACATATTAAATATTTCCCACTTTCCTAAGGTAATTAGTAACAAAAAGGCTTAAGGGAAGACAATGAAAATGGATATAGAGAGAACATAGGAATTCTAAGATAGGACACATTTCTTTCCC
The DNA here is from genome assembly GCA_007115665.2 of Sequoiadendron giganteum. Lineage (NCBI taxonomy): Eukaryota > Viridiplantae > Streptophyta > Pinopsida > Cupressales > Cupressaceae > Sequoiadendron > Sequoiadendron giganteum. The sequence goes on from VCHN02000014.1 coordinate 164,437,693, forward strand.
ATCAGCTTGTCTTGCCATAGTTCCAATATTTTACTTTGGACCTCCAAGAAGACTTAGATTTGCCTCTAGATTTGGATTTCCAATTCTTCTTGTTCTTGCCCTTTTTTTTCCTTTGATCTTCTATGAACAAGCAATACATTTTTGGTACCTTCAAGAGCTTTCCATCTTGGCTCCTCCAAGAGAAGAGCCCCCACCACCTCTTCAAGTGTGAAATAGGTGTCAATACTATCAATAGCCATCACCAAGTTGACCCAAGAATTCAGCAAAGAATAGAATAAAGTAATACTCTCATTCATTTGCACACCAATTGATTTCAACTATGTAACAATAGTGTTGAAGGCATTTGAATGTTCAAAAACAATGCCACCATCACCCATTTTAAAGGAATACAGTGTTTTCTACCAAAGATGTTTATTCACCACAGATTTGGCCTAGTACAAGTTTCCCAACTTTTTCCAAAGGACGTCCATGATGGCTTCTCACTACACATTTAGAAGCACGAAATTTGCCAAGCATAGTCTAATCAAGCTCTCACATTTCTATCCAACATCACCTAGTCAACCACTAACATAGCCGCAAGTTTATTTCCAAAGACCATAACCATAGATCTCGATCTATGAGCAAGTCCTCCATTTTTAATCTTCAACAACTCAAAATTCATGCCATTAAATTTCCATCTCCAATCATGATGTGCTCACCATTTTTTCCCAAAAACAAAATCTTCTCTATGCATAACTCGCACTCGAAACAAGATCAATAGATCAAAAAATACTTTTCTCTTATCTAGGATCTAATGAGCTGGCCAAGCTCTAATACCAAATGAAAGGAAGACAAATAAAGCTCCTTGATTAATCTATGAGAGATGTAGTGCCAAATAAAAAGGATTTACACAGTTGGCAAAAAGAAGATAAAAAACACAACATATTACAGTGTTTATCCTAGGAAAACACTTTTGGGAAGACACCCAACCTCCAAAACTTCAAACCAATTGTATTCCCAGCAACAACAATTATAATACAATCATAGGCTCAAACCTACATGGGAGATCACACCAACAATAATTCTAGAGATATTCCAATAGCAAAACAGTACCTGCAAATTAATGTGATAATAATTCCATCTCGAGCATTCAATATATAACTATGACTAAAACCACAAACCATAAGTGGTTTCTAAAACCATGGACTAAATTGGGTTCCCAAATCATGTGCAAAATCCAACACCTAAGATCATTATTTTCTTACTTGGGTGCTTAATTTTGGTCTTATTCACCTTTTTGTCAAGATGTTACTTGATTTTCTCCTAGTCCACACTTAACTACCTCTCTTCATGTGCTTTCTATGACAGCTACCCTTACACACATTTTAAGCATCATAGTTGCATTTAGCAACCTCCATAACACTATGTGAGACTTACAAATTGTCTAATACAAACAAGTGGCACAGTGCCACTCCAAGAGGGATGCCTTTTTCTAAGAGAACACAATAAATAAATACAAAATTAATCAATAAATCAAAAACTAAAATTGCAACGTGTATGACACCTATCCTAACAAAAATACTAGTTAGAAGTTGTGAGCACGACAATTAATTTTGTAAACAAAATCCCTTGCAAAGTCTTGCAAGATATCACACCAAAAGAAGCTTGATTCGATAACAAACCTGAGGTAACACATACTTTGGTCCTCAACAGGAATAGAACTAAACTAGACTCAAAGAGTAGCAGATATATCTTTGCTGGTTATAGTGATCAATCTAAGGCCTACACACTCATCGATGTTTCTACTAATAAAGGTAACAGTTAGTCCAGATGTTGATGTGAAGGAAACAGAACCATTATTTGGTTGTGTTCAACAAGTAGTCAATGAAGATCCAAAGTCTAATGTTGTAGTGCCATTGAAAGATGAACCCTCTAGTTCTTTTTGCACTTCAATGCATCAGTGTGGCTGATACTTCACCACTAGTCTATCAAAGACACAAACCTAAAGTAGTCTCCACTCCAACTGTGATTCTACCAACACAGGGTTCTACCTTAGCCTTCAACTAAGGTTTTGCCGAAGACACATCAAAGGCCGAAGTGATATCATTCCACTTTAGAAGATGTGCACATGCATTAATTTTCTCAATTAAATGCATGACCTGAGAGGACGGGGAAACAAATTGCAAGTTCAACAGCTGAGCATGTTCATATTGCTCTTTCATCAAATCTTTTTAGGTATCTGAATTACAATGGTATGCAGAAGCACAAGGACAACTTGAATGGGAAGATGCCATGTAGGTTGCGTATGATGCCTTGATCAAAAATCAAGGCCTACGAGTTGGTGAAGTTGCCTCCTAATAAAAAGCCCATTGGATGCAAATGGAGCTATACAATCAAATGCAAAGCCAACAGTTCTTTGGATAAGCTCAAGGATCGTCTTCTTGCAAAAGGATATTCACACTTGAGGTTGTTTCTGATTTGGTCATTAATAGGCAGCAAGGGGGGAGTGGCGGTTGAAGAAGAGCAAGTACTAAATAAAATAAGAACGTAATATATATATATATATATATATAAAACTTTAAGTTATAACCATTTTATAACTCCCCATTGAAATAATAAATCATCGGGACAGCACACATCGTGCAATGCCTCATTGCTCTCTTGTTCTCATTTCTTCACTCAATCCTTACCAACAGCTGACAAATAAATATAAAAATGGAAAAAGCATTGTGAACTGATTTCTAATTGTAAGAAAGACCATTTAGGTAAGCTATACTTTGAATATCTATTTTGAAACCATAACCATGTTTGCATACAAGCCAAATATAACAAATGCATGCACTAGGATCCAAAAGGCAACCACATTATCCATGAGCATAATCTTACCACTTACTCTAACATATTCAAGGTCTTCTTTCAACCGAGAAAGTTCCTGAGAAATTTGTCCAGCATGTGCAACCACTTCTTCCCCTGTATGCTCCAAAGCTACACGTTGCTGTTTTTCTAACCGCCGTATCCTCCTCTCTATCTTTCTCCTCTCTGGTTTAACCAAAAGTTCCACAAAACCAAATAATAGCAATGATATTCTAGTGATAATATATTTTCAATAAAAAACAAAATATTTTTTAAATGGGATTTATGTTGAGCGAAAGTAGCTTTAAATTTAAAAGGCACATTGTACACTGGAAATTATGAAAAGTGCCAATAGCATTTATGTTAAAAAACTTCATGATCTTATATTGTCAAAAGTAAAAGCACATACCAAAGAATTTTACTTTTCTATAGCGCAAAGCCATCTTACGCTCAAGTTCTGACTGAGCTTGCAGCTCTACAAGCTTCCTCAGCTCTTCCAACTTCTTCTCCTGTGCTTCCTTAACTTCCTGAGGAAGATTCTGGACAGCCAACATAGTGTATATAGTTACAACCCACCCTAAAAATGAGAATATGAATGAGTGGCGAAGGAAACATCCAGCACGAATATTGAGGCTATTTATAATGCTATTGAAGGCCCACATTAGACTAACATTGATATATTTATTTAATCCTTAGAGAAATCAAGTTTCATGTCAAGTCATGAATCTTCTCAATTAAGTGTTGTTAATTGGTTTCTTTTAAGGTCATAGAATTTTTCAACAAAACACAAAGTGGCTTTTAAAGTCACAATCAATTCCATTGCTGAGATATATTAGTTGCCGCATCCATTCTGCACATAGCTGGGTTAAAACATTCATTTGTATCATAAACAAAGTATTTTTGATAGAAATTCCACAAAGATTCTGCTGCGCTTATTTTAAAAATTCAGAAGCATGGCAATTAAACTTTGCAAACTAAACTCAAATCATATGCAGAATCAAGACACTTCCACAACTGAGTTCAGAGAGATGCGGCTGAACCAAATTGCAAAGTTGACATGCTAATTCTTTAACGGGTACTTAAGTACCTTGATTCTGCTGTTGTGGATTTATTTCTTACAGCTCAGTCACTCAGGTGCTTTTTATTCATTGTATCTGCAGATCTTTAGGTTCCAGCCTATTATTAGATGATGCAATGGTCACCATGGTCTGTTAGAGAAAATTATATCAAGCATCTGTAATATGGCCATCATACAAATATTTTTAATACATTTGTTGATAGATACATCATGGTCTTATATTGGGTTGCATCGACTTCTAACCTTTTTACCTGATGATAGATCCAGCAGACTGAAATGTCAGATCGTAAACATAATACACTTAGAAACACATCATTCACTGAAATAACTGTTGTAAACTATCAGGTTATGAAGCAGAGTTGCTAAATTCTGTATTTCCTAATTGGTGGAAGCAAAGAACATATATTAATTCCACTAAATTCAAAATGTTATCCTAAGACAATGACTGGAGTTTTCTTGTAGGGCTACTTGTTCACTTTCATATCAACATGTTATAGATATGCCGAAACAATTTTAAAAAGCATGCAGCTAAGCAACAGTAACTACTACTCTCAATGTAAATGAAGTATTAAGTTAAAAAGACAGCAGGAAATTTCGGACGGTCAATCTTTTCCTCAAACATGGGAAAATGCCCTTCCTTAACATGTTAAATATATGTATAGCAATTCTTTTGTAATTGTGCCCTAATAATAGTCTGTGTCATGTCTTCCCTGTTCTATGTCATTTTTATTGAGAAAGAAGGTGAAACTACCGCAATAAAATCTTCTACAAAGTGTATGCTCTGAAACGTGTTTCTTTATCCAGGATTAACATAAAAGAAAATTATGTAGATGCATAAATTAGCAATAAAAATAAAAATCAACAAAACATATAGACAAAGGATTTATATGGAGAAACCCTTTCAAACTAAAACTTCACCAACAAAAGAAGACAAAAATATATTAATCTTCAATGTACATGAGATAATACCAACAAACTAACACTTTGTACTCTAACAGCACTTCCACCAGCACTTGTGTACCTATAAACAAAATAATATGAAACCACTATCTCATACATCCACTATAATGAAATGAGAGAAGCCAAAACCACAAATGGTTTTACCAAATCAATGGATACCAAAACCATGGTATCATGCAAAAACCCTTGGAGAGCCTCTTCCAAGAATAGTAAATTCATCAAATGACTTCACAAGGGTGTCAAGTGGGCTCAATCAATGAATCCCCAAATAGAAAACGTAACAGCAAAGGCATCTTTGACCAATAACTACCCAACAGCTCACATCCTCAAGTCTAGTTCTCCATTTTGGAGTCCTCTAACCATCCATCATAACAAGATTCTCCACTTCTTCCTCTAGTGCCTAGGAATGGGAAAGTGCCTTAAATGACCTCAAAGTCAACCATAACTGCCACTGTTGTGCTCCAGCTCCTTCATGAATGCATATAACAATAAATGCCAAGAATCTAGGGGAATTCAAATCAAAAATTATTTCTCAAATTACACCCTAGGCATCCAAGTACACCTTACCAGAGTATTGGAGAAACATAAAATATACATAGCATTACAAGGTAAATGACACCTTAAATCCTAACAACTTTACCTGAACCTATCTATGATTTATTATCATGACTGTGACCATGCCAACAAGTCCTAAGACACCTGAAAAATATCTGTGATATCCAAGCAATTGAGTTATGGCTGCCATCTTCCAACTCCATAGCCCCTAAAGCCCGAGATCCAATGACTGAATGCTGTCCAAATCAGATGCCTAACCCAAAATTTCCTACTTCTAACCATTGCATTTTATTTGCAGGGCATGCTCAATTCAAAATGATGTTTTCAAATCCAAACACATGCAGCTATACAATTTGCATGGTTATGTGATGGAAAATGGCAATAGCCAGGACATGAGGCTATAAGCACTCTTCTCTCAAAGATAACATCCAGCAATTCCTTAAAACATTCTCGGTAAATATGTACTCAAACATCCAACTCTTGCCATAAACTGTTAGCATATCTGCACAAAATCTGCATCTTTTTCATACACTTCCAAATTAGCCTTCAACCAAAGGCAAAAAGTTGTGAAACTATGGCCAAAGCTGACATTTGCTTTGCAATGGGTGCCCTAGAGAGCATATCTGTCATCACATTTGTGCTACTTACTAGAATTCAGTCACCAAATGAAATTGCTGTAGAAACCCCATCCATTTATCATGTTTATCATGTCTTGCCTTTTGCAACTTATTTTGTGCTTGCATCTATTGAGGAGGTTTGTAGTCAGCATGAACAATAGTTTCCTTTCCAAATAAATGATGCTTCCATTTCTTAAAGGCTTCAATAACTCCATACATTTCCTTCTTATTTACAAGAAACCCCTTACAGTTTAAGAAAATAATTCAAAAGGGTACCTAATTAACTTACTTCCATGAAATAAAATCACCCCCATAGCATACTGGTGCGTAATAACTTGTGCATGATAACTGCTGCAAGTTAGGAAGAGAAAGAATTAATGCATGGTTGATTTTCTATTTCAAGGTATCAAAAGCACTTGTGTTTTCTTACCCCAATGGAAACTCTTGCCGCATGTTGCAAGGCATGCAAAGGTGCTGCTATGTGGAGAAATAAGAAATAAGTTGTCCTCATGTAGTAGACTACCCCAATAAATCACCTTGTTACTATTGCACTCTTGGGTGTGTGCCAATTTGTGATAGCCTAAACTTTATTTGGATCTACTCTTAATTTGAATCCATATGTTGAATATTGTATACTTCACATTTTTGCACTTCTTATACTGTACACCCAGCCACAACTAGGGGATTTGGAGCATTACCGCAGCTGAGGAGTATGAAGGCTAATGGCCTCTCCAATGAAAAATTTATTGAGAAAAGAAATATGAGCCCTTATAGGCAGTTTTTTCCCATAGCTTTATACCCATTGTTTTGTAATACCACTTAGCAACTTCCTGTATTGATATGCTTATAAAAACTGCACATGAATTAAGGATGTGCACGAGTGTGCAATATCTTATTCATTATTGTATTGTAGACAGTTGAGTCAATATAATGAGTCTTCTTTTTGCTAGGATTTTTCCTGAAAAAGATTTTCCAAGGTAAATTCTCTTGTTATATTGTAAGTGTCATTATTTCTTTCTGCTGCATTTAAAATTATACTAGAACTTCTTCAATTGCATACATTTATTGGTATTCTTCTCTTCACCATACATCTCATGTAGATTAGTGTTGCTTTGCAAACGCACATTTCTCCATGTGACACAAGTTTTCTTTCAACACTTGAAAGACTTGCTTCAAATGGGTTAGATGTTCCTCCCAAGTGGCAAAAATATGTGCAAACCACACATGCAAAGCCTTGTTCTGTTTTAGAAACTTGTCTTCTCCTATACTCCTCCATACAAACGTGATGGTAGCCAAATTTAAGATCCAACTTCAAGAAGTACTTGGCATACCGAAGCTGGTCCAACAAGCCATCCTTTTATACCATGACTATAAGCGATCCACATGCTGCAGTGCTAGTGTGGATGACCCCTTGCTCAGCAACCTTTGGAATTGTTCCTTTAAAATTCATTGCCTATGCAAGTGTGTGTTTGGTAGAGGAGATTTTGGGAATAGATAAATTTCATGTTCAAAGTGGCAAATCTTTGGGAGCTTGTAACACTTTCTTTGAAGGATTTGCAGGAACTCATCCAAATCTTGCAACACTTTGTTAGCACAACCATGCACTAAAAAACCCCCAACTGTTTGCCTATCAAAGTTTCCTTTCCCCAAGTGCCCTTCATTTGTCATTCCCAATCCTGGTCTCCTGATCCCCTGCTGATCAAAATTTGCCTTTGTGTTTTGGACCGGAGCTTCAAGCCATATCTTATTCAAGTACCTCATTCCAACTCCTCACCACTCCCAACTCCTACTTCAATATTTTTTCACTAAGTTTTTCAAAGTAAAAGTTGCAGCCTTCCCTTAACATAGGTACTTGTTTCATGGCATGCCCAACTCCCAAACCCTATTGCTCCCTTCCTTCACTTCTTCAGACTTTCACCCATCCTTTCACCTTGGAACTCCTTCCCAAAAACCTCCAACACCTTGAACTCCACCAACTTCTAGTGTATTTTTTGGAATTTCGGATTTCCCTTCACCCCAATACCTCTTTTGAGGTATGCCCAACCCCTCTCCCTCAATCCTCAGCATCCCAACAAGTGGTATGAGGTATGAATTTGCTCCGACCTCCAAAATTCAAAATTCTTGCCCATTTTTCACTTGTTTCCCTCCAGCTCACCGAAACAGCCCGAAATGCCACATGTGTGTTGAAAAACTAAGTTACCGAGTTCGGCCCTGGGAAGCTTGGGTTCGATCCGGGTTCAGAATTCGGGTCCAGTTCACCCAAATTCGACCAGGGTTTGAAAAACCGACTGTGGGTTCGAACCGGGTTCAGAACCTGGACTATGGGTCTGACCAGGGTTCGAATTTTTCAAACCTGGGTAGAATTTCGTGCCTAGGCGGACATAAAAGCGCCTTTTTGCAATTTTTTAATATTTCTTTCAGTCTTTGTTGACTTTTAAATAGGTTTTTTTTCCCTTTCAACCCTAATATGTGCCTTTAAAACATGAAATAGGTAAAGAGATAGTGTTTTCAATGGGTTGGCTTGTAAAATAACTATTCTAGTTTAGTGTTTTGAACCAAGCATAGGCATTTATTTCATCCTTAAAATTTGCATGAGACCACCCATGCCACTCACATGTCAACAGAAAATCTAGTTATATAGTCACATGGCATTAATGTCTTATTCATTTAGCTTGCTTACAAAACAATTTGGCTCTGCAATTTTGATTTCTTTTGTTTTTATCCATATTCAGCTTCAAATAGTTGGAAAATAACACCTTTGCCTCTAAATTTTTATGTTCTTGATGGAATTTGGTCAGCTTGTGTAGAGCTCTTTTTCCAAAGAATTATATTTTCTAAGATTAGATCTAGATATGGATTCTTGTTAGGTTGATTGCATGTCTTGGATTTTGAGTATAAAGTGGTGGTGTATTTTTCATTTTTGCTATGTTATTTGACTATTAATATGGTGGTGTATTCTGAACTTAATTACTGCTGCAAATATGTATATATTACTGATTTTTATATGTTTTTGTATTACCGAACCCAAAACAAACCCAAATCCTAAAAAAAAAAATTCCCGAACCGGCGAACTAGGTTTTCGAACCCGAACCCGAACCCAAAACCGAACCAGTAACTTAGTCGAAAAAGGCCCTGATGCAACAAAAAGGTACTGGCAGTGACAAAACATCTCTTCGCCGCTTGAGAAGGATTATGCATGGTTTTGGCATGAATTTGGAGCAATTTTCAATGGAAAAACTAGAAACCGTTTAGGATTTCATTTATTGGCTGATTTGGCCCTACACCCACCCAAAAACAATCATAAACATTTGCTTTTACCCTAAAGGCTTAGATTCAATGGAAAGGCGACACCATGGCCATGACCAAGTTATTGCACATGATCAAATCTTGCAAGGTTCGATTCTTCACACCATTTTAAGCAATTCTTCAATGGATTTCAGAAATTTACAGACTCCCTCTACGCATGGATTTAGGTGCCAATTTATGAGTAGTTTGATGGCAGATCTTCAAGGGAGGGTTTTGTTGACTGCAATTGTGCTTTTTGACCCTGAGGTGATGTTTTCAGAGTTGGACATGTTTCATGACATTGAAAACATGATTTCTCCTTGCACACTCTATTGGTTATATTCTTCATGCCCTTTTTGCAGATCTATAAGGGCATTCAATTTTCCTTGTAAGGTGTTGGGTTTTTGACATCTATATGGGTAAAGCTCACTTGAGTCAGTCAAGTTGTATTTCATGTTTTAACCACTACGACTCGGATTTTCAAGTTTATATGCAATTTCTAATGTCAATGTAAACATTTTTCAAAAAAACAATACAAGACTGCACATTTAACTTGTTTACGTTCTGTCTCCATTATATTTTTGAGAGTTTTAGGGGATTCAAGGGAACCTTAAATGCACAGCTGTTTTTATAACCAGAACTCTGTTAGCTTGCATCTAAACTTGAAGGGGGCAATAAAATTATTTCATTTTGTGCAAAGCCTATGCCGTGTAAAAATCTCTCAAAACTGATACATGAAAATCTGAGATATTTTATGGATTATTAAGTAGAGGGTGCATTTCTGAGGTCAGAGAGCATTTGAGGGTTTGACCTCTGCAAGACAAAGCCAAGTGTATCAAACTCATATGAAAGTTAGGGTTTGCAACGCCACAAGGGTTTCATTTAGATTAGACCCTGTTTTGCAAGATAAGGCACCAGTCCAGCGGTAGAAAGCCAACCATGCGCTCATCTAGAATCAAGAAAAATCATTTTTAAATCTTTTATTAATTTGTTTTAATTTATTTGTTCAGCCATTATGCACAGCCCAGTATTGTAAATTTCTGATAAAATTATTGTGATCTCGTGACTGTTAAAAACCCTAGAGGGCTGTGTATAATGTATTGTAATTAAGTTAATGGTGTTATAAGCAACTAGCAACAAAAACTCTTTAGGGATTTATGACCAAGTTTTAACTATAGTTGCATCATTCAACCTACCTGCCTAATGTTAAGAGATTTGTGATTTGAACATAAGTAATCCTCAACAAAGTACAGCAGTCAAAACATATTATAGAGTCATATTTGTGTGAGGATTTTATATCTTTATAAGATCTATACAAATACCCTCCCAACCTTGGCAAGGCTCAAAGTGCAAAAGAAGTATATTATCCTCTTGTCCGTTGGCCTTTCCCAACCCTTGGAACCTGAACATAGGTGTTTTCCCTGTGTTAGAAAGTTTGGTCACCTTGAATGCACCTATGTGAAAGCCTTAGGGTGAGGGTTAGTGCAGAAAAGAACACCAACAAGTGGTTAAGTAGTCAAATTAGTAAGAACATTGCATAAAAAGGGATTATGCATGCATGGAGAAGGACATTAAGTTGCATTAAGTCCTTGTGCTACATAAACACATTAGTATTTATGAGCAATGCACAGAGGAGTTAGTGACTAATATCTTGTTAAATCATTCAAATGGGGTTTAAATGGTCAAGGACCAAATCTCACAAGTGTATATCCTTAGTCACACTGTGTACATTTAGTTTTGAAGTCTCCTTTTACTGAAAAAAAAAACGTTTTTGAAAATATTTGTTAGAAGCGTTTGTATTTTGAGACATAAGGTTTTATTGTAGAAAGGTGCATTTTCGATTGAAACCATGTTATAAACCTAGGATTATACAAATTGTTTTACCCAGCTGATATTACTGAATTTTTGTTAAAACCCTCATTAAAAGCAATTGTCTAAGTAACAGCAGCACTTCAGTTCTCTTTAATGAATCAATAGCATATATTAACGAAGTTTGCAGTCCAGCAGGCCCCACTGGATTGGTAATACCTTCAGTGCTAGCAGTCTGGGTACGGTGATGTAATGTCCACGGCTTGATATTGCTTCCAAAACAGGGTGCCTAGATCAGAAGTTCCTGCTTGCAGTTTACTCTATCCTCTGCAGATTTGGAATGAAAGGATTACAAATTTGCGGTGGAAAGTGGTATTAAGGACAGGTTAGGTTTTTGTCCCAACCTCAATCACACTAGGCAGGGTTTTGTCCTGATGGTTTCAAGTTTCAACCAGTAACTGTAAATTCATCACAAACTTCTTGCATACCCAACAAAAGACCTAATAGGTGTTTCCTTGATAGGGCGCATGGTCCCAGCATTGGTGCCCAAATTTGAAATTTAAAAGTTCGATTTTAATATATATATTTTATATTTTAATATTTATTAATTAATATATACATAAATGGTGTTTAAAAACACTTTTATAAATAAAGTGCTGAGGTCAGCCCTAGGGGGCAAGGGACATGACAAACCAACACCTTCAAAATGAAAAGTCTTATCATAACACCAATTGCCTGTGCTTTTAGGGTCATCAATGCTACATCAAACAATGCTATAGGAGACTTTCATGTTGTATCAAATAATTAGAAAGTAAAGAGGTCGAATTGCAAACTTTTTAATTTGCATCTTGAGTTAGCTTCTTGCTCGAAGATTGGGTACAGAGTACACTACATGAGAGGCACTAGATCTTGTTATTATTTCCCCTTTGGAGCAAGAGGGGATGTTGGGATATATTCCCTGGTTTTGTACCTATGGATGTGGAATTCGTCGTGGATGGAGTGTTGTTGTGGATGTGGAATATGTCGCAATTTACATATAAAGTGTTGCATTGTTGATGCAAAGAATCTCTTCATTCACATTAAGTGTGTTGTACTTGTAGATAGGAATGTCTTAACTTGCAAGTATTGATGGATAGTAAGGGCATCCACTAATATGTTCGATTAGGTGTGTCCTTGTGGTGTGTGATATTTGGGTGATTGGTTTTGTCCCAATCCATACCAGTGTTCCTACCTTTGTTCAAAGTGATGTAGTAAGGGGGAAATGTTAGAAATTTTACAACATAGATTTATTCAATAACATGGAGCATGCCTCTTAAATATGTTTTAGAACACCTCTACACTATAGCTTACATTAGACGGTTAGCAATTAAATAAATGATAGTAGGTTAGTAAATAATGTGTTTAGAACTGCCTCACTCTCTATCTATGAGAACCCCCCTCTCTCCCTCTTTGTATCCTATCAAGTGGCCCTCCAACCAACAGTAACAGTGCTTCCTCTATAGAAAAGGCTCTACCATCTAAATAATAATTAATTCGTGGTAATTTTTATAAGCAGTCTGGGAGATTAAGTAATTGTTCACAGTAAGTGACTTATATAAGCCAATGCAAAAGAATGTAATATCAATCAATCAATTTTCCCATGTAACATATCCTCATAACCATGTCTTTCATGGTGTAATCTGCAATGCAATTCTCGTGCACTCTTCATGTTAGAAGTATTGTCATTGATGTCAAATTATCAGTGATATCAAATACCAAATACCACAAATCGTGCAGATATGCACACATGAGGTACAAAGAACATGGATCATTCAATCGAGTTCATTCAATTACATATCAAGTAATATCAGATCAAAGTATATTATTGAAGTAAACATTTCATGAAACACGAACTGTAGTAATCAAAACTAATTCCATTCATAAAGGTTGTTGAGATCAATGGAGTTTTTCATCGATCATGAACTATTTGATTGGAACAAATGCTATAGGATGTGCTTGTCTAAAGTCGATCACAACATTGCTCAACAACGTAAAACACAAGGCGTCAAAAATACAAAACATTATCTCATGATCAAAACGTGTTAACTAAAACACTGTTAATGCAGATAAATGTGTGGAAACAAACCAAGTTGACAAACACGAGTGAAGAAGTAATCGGTCGCCTCCTTGAAGAGTTGCATCTCAATGATCAACACGTGTGTCCACTCAATAACGTCATTTGTGCTATCTCTTCAAGAGTCGTGCCTCCTTGAATGCGGGTTCATTGTCAAAGGATACATCTCATTCGTCAAAAGACGTATTCCTTTAATCTACAGGTGTGGCCAATCAAATCCAAAAGATGCACCTTGCTGAAGAAAAATGCGAATGAAATTACTTAAAGAGACGTGCTTCACTGAAGTAATGTGGACGTCTTTTGGTCTCTTTGACAGATGTGAGTCAAATGAGACGTGTCTTTTGAAGTGGTATCTTTTCATTTTCTGAAAAGACGTGACGTATGTTAAGAGCAAGATTTAATCCATTTTCTGAAAAGATGTATGTTAATCAAAAAGGATTCGATTAAGCCAGATTTAGTAAAGAAGCATGCATTATTGATATGACCTTTCATTAAGAGTTGCAATCCTTGAGCAACGTATATACATGTCATTCAAATTGCTTTTTTAATTGTGGTTGTTGTGTAAGAGAGCATTCTAAGTCTGAAGTCCCATCTCCTTGTGTGGGCTAAGTGTGAGATCATTCATCACCAAAGGCAGATTGGAGGATTGGGATAGTGCAGGTCAGATTGAAGGCATCATCTTGCAACCATCAAGTCAAGGTTGGTGCCTTGCATTAGGGGTTGGTGCTCCTTGTAGGTAGGTGCCTACTAAAGTTATAAAGGTTTGGATGTTCCTTGTAGGTTGTGTCCTACTAAATCATCTTATTATAAATTTGTAGGTTGGTGCCTACTTTGTAAAAATCATTTCAATAAAAGTTGTGTTAACTTGTGTAAATTGGTTCATATCAAATAGTTGATGTATGTTTAAGTTTGAAGTTGATAAATAAGTAAGAGGGTAAAAGTTTGTTGATATACTGATTCACCTCCCCCCTCTCAGTATATCTTTGTGATCTTCACTTCATTCCAATACCAAAAATGACCACCTCTATCTTTAATAGAACTTCCAATGACATGCAACCTTCAGTTGGTAAAACCACCCTTTTCACCAACATAATTGCTGATGACACAAATGCAACAGGTGTACTACAGACAAAACTTTTCTGTTTGGCTGTGTTGGATGGTAATTTTAGTTGTGCTGAGGGACAATGTTTTCCTATTCCTTATGGATCAGATGCAATGTAAAAGAAGGTTTGATCTGGGACAACCCAAACAGAAAGGCCTCATATTCAACCACCAATGGCTTGATCACCCCCACCTTAGAAAGCTGTAGTCTTGATTGAGTTAAGTTTTAGAGCCAACTGTAAAAATTAATATCTAATAGATGGGTGTGGGTTCTTAATGAGGATGCTATTTGTTTCTATCAAGTTGGTTTAATCCAGCTACAATCCTAGTTGATATCAATCATTTCAATAAAAGTTGTGTTAACTTGTGTAAATTGGTTCATATCAAATAGTTGATGTATATTTAAGTTTGAAGTTGATAAATAAGTAAGAGGGTAAAAGTTTGTTGATATACTGATTCACCCCCCCCCTCTCAGTATATCTTTGTGCTCTTCAATTGGTATCAGAGCAAGGTCCTTCTTGAAAGCCTAACCGCTTAAAGGAGATCCTTAAGAGCACATATGGCGAATTCAAGCAACATTGTGAAAGCACCCATCTTTGATGGGACTAATTATGCCTTTTAGAATATCAAGATGGAAGCATACTTGAATGCACTTGGTTTTGATGTGTGGCAATCTGTTGTTGATGGGTATTCACCTCCAGCTACCCCTCCAATGGATCAAGCAGGGAAAAAGAGAAGTGAAAACAATGCAAAGGCCAAGCATGCTCTTCTTTGCAGCCTAACATATTTTGAGTTTACAAAAGTCATGAGATGCAAATCAGCAAAATAAATTTGGGACAAACTTCAAAATATTTATGAAGGAGATGCAAAAGTTAAAAAGGCAAAGTTGCAAATTCATAGAAGAAGGTTGGAGACTCAAAATGGAGGATGATGAAGATATTGCTTCATATTTCCTTCGTGTTGATGAAACAGTGAATATCATGAAGGGACTTGGTGAAGAGATCAAGGATGACTTCATTATTGACAAAATTCTAAGATCTCTTTCTACAAAGTTTGAAGCCAAGGTTGCAGCATTGGAGGAATTAACAAACTTGGATCAGCTAACCAAAGATGAATTACATGGAATCCTTGCTGCCTATGAGATGAGGATTGAAGGAAGATCACCACAAAAGGAAGTCTCATTCAAAGCATCCAAAAAGGGCAAGAACAAGCATGAAGAAAAGGATGAAAAATCAAATGATGAAGCAAAAGCTTACTTCATGGGTAAACTTAAGAAAGGAAAAGGAAAATACAAAGGAAAATTTCCTTTTAAGTGCTTCAATTGTGGAAAAGTTGGACATTATGCCTCAAAATGTCCTCAAAATGAAAACAGCTCTAGTGAAGAAGAAAAAGAAATCAGCAACAAGAAAAAGGGAAAGAAGAATTTCAATAATAACTCAAAGAAGAAGTTTCAAAAACATAAGAAGAGTTTCTATTCAAAGAAAGATAGTAGCACCTCTGAAGAACAAAGTGAAGATTGCTCTAGCAATGGTGAAGAGGAAATATTGTTCATGGCTGAATGTGAAGAACTAAATGCTGATGAAGATTTTGATGAAGAAGAAAAGATTGATCAAGAATGTAATGAAGAAGAGGAAGTGGATCTTGAAGAAGAACTGCACTATGCTTATAAGAAGAATGAAGATTTGAAGAAGGCTACCAAGTACAAATTGAAGGTCAAAGTGATGACAAAAGACTTGGAGAATTCAAGCAAAACCATTGAATATTTGACAGCTCAAATCATGGAAGCTGAAAGAAATGAAGAAGAATTGAAAAACAAACTCAATACAAAGGAGATGAAATATGACAAACTAGAGCAAGAAATAGCAATGCTAAAGATAGAGTTGGAGCAAGCAAAGGTACAACACACAAAGATTGATGAAGAATCCAGCCAGTTGATTGAGCTAATGAAAGCTCAAGATTTTCTTCAAAACAAAATAG
The DNA here is from genome assembly GCA_007115665.2 of Sequoiadendron giganteum. Classification (NCBI taxonomy): domain Eukaryota; kingdom Viridiplantae; phylum Streptophyta; class Pinopsida; order Cupressales; family Cupressaceae; genus Sequoiadendron; species Sequoiadendron giganteum. The sequence goes on from VCHN02000014.1 coordinate 164,454,020, forward strand.
GGGGCTGTTTTGAAGGACAATCCAAGAAGGTTACTAACTCCAAAGAAGATTTCAAGACCTTCTCAAAACAAGTTGAAGATGAATGGATAAGTGCTGATCCTAAAAGAAAATCAAACACTAAGCAATCATATACATTCAATGGCTATTGTTTTCTATGTAACAAATTTGGCCACAAGGCCTTAAATTGTAAGAATAAAGTAAAAATATTCCTAGCTACCTTAGGAGAGATTATAATCCTTTCACACCATTAATGGACTATAATAGTCTATGCTACAATTGTAATAACCTTGGGCACAAAGCACAAGCTTGTAGGACAGTTTTTAATGATTCTCCAAAACAAAACAAAGAAGAAGATAAGCCCATTAAAAGGAAAGAAATGCCTATCAAAGTGTGGAGGAAAAAGGAGAAATCAATGTTCATTCAAACCGCCTTACATGCTGAAAGTAAGAAGGATAGATGGTACATTGATAGTGGGTGCTCAAAGCACATGACAGGTGACAAGAGCAAATTCATCTCTCTTGAACCTACGGATGAAGGAACAGTAAGATTTGGTGATAATACAAGAAAACAAATAAAAGGAAAAGGGACACTTAGTCTAGATAATGGGAGAACAAAAACAGAAAATGTTTTGTATGTTAAGGGCCTAAAGAAAATCTTCTAAGCGTTCGTCAACTTTGTGATCGAGGACATAGTATCACATTTCTTTCTAATACATGTGATATCAAGAAAGATGGAAAGCTGGTTGCTCAAGCTGAAAGGAAACATAATTTGTATATCTTAAAGGAGATAAATTGTGAAAGTTGCAACCTAGTACAAGAGGATGAAAGTTGGTTATGGCACAAGAGGCTAGGCCATCTCAACTTTGATAATATTGTCAAAGTTAGCAAATCAAATGCTGTGAGAGATATGCCAAGGATAACAAAACCTTCTAATATCATTTGTAGAGAGTGTCAACTTGGAAAGCAAACAAGGTCAAGCTTTAAGTCTAAGGAGCATTCTTCATCAAAGCCATTAGAACTCATACATACAGATCTTTGTGGGCCAACCAAATCCAAGAGCATGAATGGAGAAAGATATTTTATGTTGCTGATTGATGATTTCTCAAGAATACTTGGGTTGCATTTTTGAAAGAAAAATCTGAAGCTTTTGATAAATTCAAAGCTTTTAAAGAGCTGGTTGAAAATGAAGCAAACATCAAGATAAAATGTCTTAGATCAGATCGAGGAGGAGAATTCACATCAAAGGAATTTGAAAATTTCTGCATAGAACATGGAATTAAAAGGCAATTTTCTGCAGCAAGAACCCCTCAACAAAATGGGGTTGTAGAAAGAAAAAATAGGACGGTTCAAGAAATGGCAAGGGCAATGCTAAATGAAACCAAGATAGCAAACTCCTCTTGGAAGGAAGCAATTCATACAGCAGTTTACATCTTGAATCGTGCACAAATAAGAGTGAACAATGAGAAGACACCATATGAACTTTGGAAAGGTAGACCAGCAACTGTCATGTACTTCAAAAATTTTGGAAGCACTTGCTACATTAGAAGAGATGAAGAAGATTTGAGCAAATTTGACACAAGAGCAGATGAGGGAATCTTTCTTGGCTACTCATCAAAAAGTAAGGCATATAAATGCTACAACAAAAGAACTCACAAAATTGTTGAAAGTGCTAATGTAAGAATTGATGAAGGAAAGCAATACAAAGAAGTTGGACAAAGTGATCACCGTGTTCAAACTATGGATGATGAAGACAAAGAGGATGAGGACTCCCAAGAGGGAGAAAAGGAGGAAGAGGCAAAGGAAGAAGAATCTTCACAAAAGACTCCCATGAAGACACCAAAGACACCTTCCAAATTTGTTCAAAAGAACCATCCTAAAGATTTGATTCTTCAAGATAGATGTAGATCTACAAGGAAAATGGTGAATTACAATGAAGATTATCATGCAGCATTTTTATCTCAAGTTGAGCCCAAAACTTTTGAAGAAGCAAGCAAAGACAAATGTTGGATTGGTGCAATGAATGAAGAATTGGATCAAATAGAGAAAAATGAAACTTGGGAACTTGTCCCAAGACCAAAAGATAAGAATGTAATTGGCACAAAATGGGTTTTTAGAAACAAATTAAATGAAGATGGTCAAGTCACAAGGAACAAAGCAAGGTTAGTGTGCAAGGGCTATGCACAAGTTGAAGGAGTAGATTTTGAGGAAACATTCGCACCAGTTGCAAGGATTGAAGCAATTAGAATGTTTTTATCCTATGCAAGTCACAAGAAGTTTAAGGTGTATCAAATGGACGTCAAATCTGCTTTTCTTAATGGAGATCTAGAGGATAAAGTTTACATTGAACAACCCGAAGGCTTCCTATTATCAGAAGGCAAGGATTATGTGTGCAAGTTAAAGAAAGCTCTCTATGGGCTTAAACAAGCTCCTAGAGCTTGGTATTCTAGACTTGACAAGTATCTCAAAGAGCAAGGTTTCAAAAGAGGAGATGTAGATAGCAATCTATACATCAAAGAAGAGGATGGACATTTATTGATTGTGGTGGTGTATGTAGATGACATCATTTTTGGTGGAGACAAGGACAAAATGTGCAAAGAATTTTCATCATGTATGCAAAAAGAGTTTGAGATGTCAATGTTGGGAGAATTATCCTTCTTCCTTGGGCTACAAATTTCACAATCAAGCAAAGGTATTTTCATCTCCCAAGCCAAATATGTGAAAGAAATGTTAAAAAGGTTTAGGATGGAAGATTGCAATCCTGTTAGCACTCCTATGGTTACAGGTTGCAAGCTAAGCAAAGATGATGAATCCCAAGAAGTGAATCAAACACTTTATAGATCAATGATTGGAAGTTTGTTGTATCTAACTTCTACAAGACCAGACATAATGCAAGTTGTTGGAGTTGTGGCAAGATTTCAAGCAGCACCAAAAGAAACACATGTTCATGCAGTAAAGCGTATATTCAAGTATTTGAAAGGCACAATGGAATATGGTCTATGGTACCCTAGTAGCAATGATTTCACTCTTGAAGCATTCACAGATGTTGATTGGGCTGGCAATGTGGATGATAGAAAAAGTACAAGTGGAGGAGCCTTTTTTCTTGAAGGAAATTTAGTATCTTGGATGAGCAAAAAACAAGAATCAGTTTCTCTATCTACAGCAGAAGCTGAATATATAGCAGCAGCACCATGTTGCACTCAACTTTTGTGGATGAGGCAAACTTTAAAAGACATCAAGGTGGAATATGATCATCCTTGCACCATTTATTGTGACAACACAAGCGCAATCAACATCTCCAAAAATCCAATGATGCATTCAAGAACCAAGCATATACCTATCAAGTATCATTTTTTGAGAGAACAAGTGGCAGAAGGACAAGTGTGTTTGGAATACATTGCTTCAAAAGAACAAATTGCTGATATATTCACCAAACCATTACCAAGGGATACATTTGAGTATCTAAGGGACAAATTGGGAGTTGTCCCACATCCATCAAATTAATTGGTGCAAGCATAAATTTAGGGGGAGCTATACATAGTATCTTGTAGTTCCATGCAACAAAAAGCAAAACTTTGTTAGAAGATCCCTTGCCATTGATGTCAAAGGGGGAGAAATTGGACATAGGGGGCGCAATAAGGAGAAGATCAAAATTGCCATTGAAGAGGTTGCCATCAATAACAAAAGGGGAGATTGTTAGAAGTATTGTCATTCATGTCAAATTATCAGTGATATCAAATACCAAATACCACAAATCGTGCAGATATGCACACATGAGGTACAAAGAACATGGATCATTCAATCGAGTTCATTCAATTACATATCAAGTAATATCAGATCAAAGTATATTATTGAAGTAAACATTTCATGAAACACGAACTGTAGTAATCAAAACTAGTTCCATTCATAAAGGTTGTTGAGATCAATGGAGTTTTTCATTGATCATGAACTATTCAATTGGAACAAATGCTATAGGATGTGCTTGTCTAAAGTCGATCACAACATTGCTCAACAACGTAAAACACAAGGCGTCAAAAATACAAAACATTATCTCGTGATCAAAACGTGTTCACTAAAACACTGTTAATGCAGATAAATGTGTGGAAACAAACCAAGTTGACAAACACGAGTGAAGGAGTAATCGTTCGCCTCCTTGAAGAGTTGCGTCTCAATGATCAACACGTGTGTCCACTCAATAATGTCATTTGTGCTATCTCTTCAAGAATCGTGCCTCCTTGAATGCGGGTTCATTGTCAAAGGATACATCTCATTCGTCAAAAGACGTATTCCTTTAATCTACAGGTGTGGCCGATCAAATCCAAAAGATGCGCCTTGCTGAAGAAAAATGCGAATGAAATTACTTAAAGAGACGTGCTTCGCTGAAGTAATGTGGACGTCTTTTGGTCTCTTTGACAGATGTGAGTCAAATGAGACGTGTCTTTTGAAGTGGTATCTTTTCATTTTCTGAAAAGACGTGACGTATGTTAAGAGCAAGATTTAATCCATTTTCTGAAAAGATGTATGTTAATCAAAAAGGATTCGATTAAGCCAGATTTAGTAAAGAAGCATGCATTATTGATATGACCTTTCATTAAGAGTTGCAATCCTTGAGCAATGTATATACATGTCATTCAAATTGCTTTTTTAATTGTGGTTGTTGTGTAAGAGAGCATTCTAAGTCTGAAGTCCCATCTCCTTGTGTGGGCTAAGTGTGAGATCATTCATCACCAAAGGCAGATTGGAGGATTGGGATAGTGCAGGTCAGATTGAAGGCATCATCTTGCAACCATCAAGTCAAGGTTGGTGCCTTGCATTAGGGGTTGGTGCTCCTTGTAGGTAGGTGCCTACTAAAGTTATAAAGGTTTGGATGTTCCTTGTAGGTTGTGTCCTACTAAATCATCTTATTATAAATCTGTAAGTTGGTGCCTACTTTGTAAAAATCATTTCAATAAAAGTTGTGTTAACTTGTGTAAATTGGTTCATATCAAATAGTTGATGTATGTTTAAGTTTGAAGTTGATAAATAAGTAAGAGGGTAAAAGTTTGTTGATATACTGATTCACCGCCCGGCCCCCCCCCCCCTGCTCCCCTCAGTATATCTTTGTGCTCTTCACTCCATTCCAATACCAAAAATGACCACCTCTATCTTTAATAGAACTTCCAATGACATGCAACCTTCAGTTGGTAAAACCACCCTTTTCACCAACATAACTGCTGATGACACAAATGCAACAGGTGTACTACAGACAAAACTTTTCTGTTTGGCTGTGTTGGATGGTAATTTTAGTTGTGCTGAGGGACAATGTTTTCCTATTCCTTATGGATCAGATGCAATGTAAAAGAAGGTTTGATCTGGGACAACCCAAACAGAAAGGCCTCATATTCAACCACCAATGGCTTGATCACCCCCACCTTAGAAAGCTGTAGTCCTGATTGAGTTAAGTTTTAGAGCCAACTGTAAAAATTAATATCTAATAGATGGGTGTGGGTTCTTAATGAGGATGCTATTTATTTCTATCAAGTTGGTTTAATCCAGCTACAATCCCTTTGTATCTATTAAGAAAAATCCAAATTTTTGAAAGGAATACCAACAAACCAACATGTATTTCATAGGGGTTACAATTCCATCATTATCCATATCCATGACCTCTTCTAACACAAAAATAGCAAACGATAGAATGAGATCATGCCCTCCATGTATGTCAGCAAGCTGCTTGGACTTATGTTGGCAAGTTGTTCTATTGAATTAGTTGCATTTACTTGAGAACTGTAGTTACCAAGAATGAATTCAGAAAGGTTGGAAAATCATTCTTTTGGAAAGGTTCTCTTTGATCCAACAAATCTTATTTTAAAAAATATTTTAAGATATATCATAAAATATGCAAATAATTTAAAAACACAAATACTCCTAATAGTTTAGCTTTTAGATTAGAATTCCAGTTTTAATTTAATCGTTTACATTTCAAGTTTTTGCAGATTAGTTTTTAATGTTTTAAAAGTTCCATATTAAAAAAAGAACTAAAAATTTAGAAATACAACATTCAGGTCCAAATGTTGAGCAAGTTGTTGTATTGAAGGAGTTGCAATTTGTGTGAGAACCATAGTTACCAAGGACGGAAAATTCAGTTCAAACAATGGGAAAAAGTAGGAAAAATTGATACTTTCGGAAAAGTTCTCTTTTGATCCAAACTAAAATAAATAAAAATCAGGGAAACCCGGGGATGCGTCCCCAAATGTTGTGCCAAGGATGTCCGTGTGGAGGCAAAGGACCGTCCCTCTTTTTTCAAAAAAGATAGGAAACGTCCCCAGGACGAGAGGGGCTCTGTTGACCAGAAGAGGGACGGCTGACCATCCCCAGGGACGGCCAAGGGACGACAGAGCCGTCCCTCGACCGTCCCGGGGATGGCCAGTCGTCCCCCACGCTTTAGCAAGTGAAGACTTAAAAGAAGATTCACAAAATTAAAAAAGTTCGGCCCAGCCTACGTGGCATGTGTGGGCCCCATGGAGTTTGACTCTCTTATGAAGGAAAAAGGGCCTCTCTAACCTCATTTTATGCATTTTGTTTGTTTGAGCAGCCAAGGGTTTGAGAGCAAAAGAAGTTGCAGCCATTGAAGGAGAAGGAGCAGCAGCTTGAAGGAGGAGAGGAGGTTGAAATAGTGTTGAAGGGAGAACAAATCCACCAAAGAGGTATGCATTTCCTTTCCCTACTTTTTTTTTTCATTTTTTTGCAAAATGTGAAGCATACATTGTCTGATTTTTTTTATTTTTTTGCATTTTCAGTTGAAACTTGCATTCTAAAAACAAAAAACATGAGCAGCAATGAGGGTGGAAGTGATAGTGCAGTTGAAATGCAAACTAGAAGGGAAAGTGGTGGGGGTGGTAGTAGAACTAGAGAGCAAAGAACCCCAATCCAATGCCCTCCTTCATCAACCAATACCAAAACCATGGAAGACTATGCAAGACACCCATTAAACCCAAAAAAACCATTCCTTCGATATGTTACACCCGTGGATGAAAGACAAAATAATTTAGGGGGGAGTACGGTTTGGTTTTGCCATGTTTGTGAAAAAGACTTTAGGGACAGCTACACAAGAGTTAGGTCTCATTTTTTGGACAGATGACCTATTTTTAGAGTGCCAAAAAATTCAATAGAGTGTGATGGTAGGGTTCAAGGTGGGTCTCCTTCTTTCCCAAGTGCACAATCATCCATGCCTACTCCTAGTCCTTCCACGGTTGGTAGTAGTGGAGTTGTCTTAAGAGCAAAGAGGAAGTTGAGTGCCAGTGGTAGTGAAAAGGCAACCTCAGTTGTGTCCATGTTTAATAACCAAGCATGAGATAGTACTGAATCCTCCATTGCCAAATTCTTTTTTGCACATGCCATTCCATTTCATGTGGCCTGTTCCTCTTATTTCAAACAAATGGTGAGAGACATAGCCACTGTTGGTCCTTCATTCATACCCCCTGGAGATCATAAGCTATGCACCACCCTCCTAGACAAAGAGTACTCCAAAGTTAATGTGTTAATGAAGGAGATGAGGCAAACGTGGATGAGGACGGGGTGCTCTATAGTGATGGATGGGTGGACTGATTGTAGATGTCGGCCACTCATCAATGTCATAGTCACATGCCCTACTGGTTCTTATTTTCTTAGAGCCATAGATTGTTCGGGGAGAAGTAAGGATGCAGAATTCCAGTTTTCCATTTTGAGAGATGCCATAAAGGAGGTTGGGGCTGCAAATATGGTGCAAGTGATCACCGATTCAGCACGTGTGTGCAAATCGGCTGGGTTGATGGTGGAGGGTAAGTACAAGCACATATTTTGGACCCCATGTTGTGTTCATGCATTGAACAATGCATTGAAAGACATAGGGAAGTTGGATTGGGTGAAGCAAACAGTGGCAGAAGCTAGAGATATTCAGATGTTTATTTGCAATCCCCACACCTCACTTGCTCTCTTCAGAACATTTTCAAAGAAAGAGTTTCTCAAACCTGTTGATACAAGGTATGCCACTTACTTCATTTTGTTTCACTTTCAATTTGTATTCATAATCTAATTTTGTTTTAAATTTTTATTTTTTAACGAATCAATGAATGAACATTGAATGTAGATATGCCACATACTTCATCTTGTTAGAGAGGACGGTAGAGGTGTATGAGCCTCTACAAGCGATGATGGTCAATGCAGAGTGGGCTAGATGGCCTAATGCAAGTTCTACTGAAGGAAAGACTGTCAAACAAAAGATCCTCGATGACGATTGTTGAGCCAATGTAAGGTAAGACATTAAATGGCTGATTTTCATATTAAATTTCTGATTTTAATATTTTAATTTTATTGACCAATGTTCCAACTTTTGAAGTTTCTAACATGTCAATTAAATTGTCAACTAATTATTTTGAACTTTTTGTTTGCATTTTGCAGATATATTTGCTCCTTCATCTCCCCTATTGTAGATGTCATCAGATATGCCGATACAGACTCTCCTAGTCTTGGAGAGATTTATGAGACATTTGACAATATGCTTGGGAAGATCAAGCAAGTTATTTCGGCAAAGGACCCCACTTTGGATTTATATGAACAACACAATGAGCCCATTGTGACGCGGAGGTGGAATATAATGAACACCCCGCTTCATATGGCTGCCTTTGCTCTAAATCCAAAATGGTATGCACCAAGGCCTGGTAGGGTGCCTCCATGTGATGATAGTGAGGTTTTAGATGGGTTCACACGGGCCATTGAATATTTATCCAGCAGAACAGGCTTCACTAGTTGGGTCACAATTCCTAGACTTTGCAAATCTTACTGGCCCAAACTCGAGTAAACCACAGGCGAGGTTGGATAGAGCTATATTAGCTCAATTGAACCCTATTGGATGGTGGACCTATCATGGGAGGGATACACCACAGTTGAAGACACTTGCTACTCGCCTTCTTGCACAGGTTGCTAGTTCCTCTGCTGCTAAGAGGAATTGGTCCACGTATAGTTTTATTCACTCCCTCAAGAGGAATAGACTTACCTCTAGACGAGCGGAGAAGCTAGTGGTCGTTCATAGTGCTCTTTAGCTTCAGGATCGACAGACTCCAAAGTATCGACAGACTCCAGCTCTACGATGGGATATTGATCCCGAGGACGTGGCCCAGGTAGATGAGGAGGAGACAGCTGAGGGTTTCATTGGTTGAGGAGGAGCATCACAATGGCAGTGACTCAGAGGATGACTCTGATTTTGATGCGGTTATGAGGGATGATTAGGGGAAGTAGTGCTCTTTGACTTTGTTTATTCTGTATTCATTATTGACATTGTATTTTGATTTTCATAGCAAACTTTAAAACTATATGGCAGCAATGTAGCCTTTGGGCATTTTGATATAAGTTTATAAATAATTACTTGGAGGTTGTTTCATGATTCGTGTATGTTAATTTTGAATGCATATTGAGTATTGGCATAATGTTGAACACAAATATTATATGTTAATGTTCTATAATGTGTATTATGCATGCCTTATCCATGTTATCATATGAATATTTAAAATTTCCCTATATTTTTATATAGCCGTCCCCTACCGTCCCTAATTTTGGCCTCAAAAATCGGAAACTTGGGGACTCGTCCCGCCGTCCCCTGTCGTCCCCGTCTCGGAAACTTGGGGTGACCTTGATAAAAATAACATATTCAAAACTATATATACATAAAACATGCAAAATATTGAAAGAAATACAAATACATGTAATAATTTAGCTTTTTGGATAAATTTAGTTTCAATTTTATCATTTGCATTTCATGTTTTTTCAGATTAGTTTTTATGTTTTAAAACTACATATTAAAAAATAAATTAAATATTTAGAAATATATAAAACTCAGATCTGAATTTGATTGGACCATTTCTTTCTTTTCAAAAACATCCAAACCAGATTTAAGTCTAAATTGGTGGGTATGGTAAGAACAATTTCTACATTTTGTGTTCAAAGAGTGGTTGGTGCATTTGTAAGGGTGACTCAAGTTCAAATCCCTGCACCGCAAGAAGGTAAGCAATGACTCAGCAGACACACGTGTGTAATGATACATTTACACCTACAGCCAGGCTAGGCCCAATGATGTTTCCAGTTATCCTTGAACAAAAACAAATCTTCACATTCTATAGTTGCACTATTGCATCCTAAACAAATATTCTTGAGTCACATTTCCACCTCAAGAAAAAATTTGATGTCTTGCTCCTTTTTCCCAATCCTTGACCATTGTAGTAATTTTCTTTAGTGGCTTCAGATTAATTCGTAGTTTATGTTTTTAAAATTTTCTTGATCAATTTTTTTCTATTGCCATTTCATTTGATTTAGATGCCCATGGTTTTTCAATGTCTCTAAATGCATCTTGTAGTATGGTCAAATACATGTAGTATGCTCACAAGTAGTCTCCTAGTTGGCTAATTCTTATCAAAGCATCTCCATACATTTATTGCATCATTCCTCCACTTGATGTGACCATTCTGGGATAAGGTTACCAAGATGAGTACACTTATTAGTTTTTTGCAACTCTTACCATTTTCTCCATCACAATGTTCAGGATATCATCATTTTAAACAAACATTAATCTACAACCATTGGCATTCATTCCTTGGGTTCATTGATTCTAAGAGTGATGAATCCCCATCCTGAGGTTTCCAAACTAAATATGCATCTTGGACTTGTTGTGCTTCATGCTTCATCTTCATGCTTGCCTTTTCCAAGTGGTTTATGCAATATACAACACTTATAAAAATACAAATAACAATCTAGATTTCAGGATAGAGACTCAGTTTTAGTTTTATCATTTTCATTTCACATTTTCTAGGTTTATTATTTTTTGTAAAAGGGAATTGGGAACATCCCGGGGCCCAAACCAATTCTAGAGATTAGCATGCCCTTGTACTAGATATGTTAATACATGTGCTTGTTTGTTAAGTTGTGGATCACCTTAATCCAATGTGGGCGTTTGAACTTGGGCCACTCTCTTTACAAATCACCACTTAACCATTACACCACAACCCTTGGAAAGGTTTAGCATTTTTTAAATTTAAACAAATTTATATAAAAATAATACATTGAAAATTAGCAATATAAAAATTAGGTCTGAATCAAGCAGTACCAATTTTGTTGTGCCAAAAAAGTCCCAACCAGATTCAATCCGTTTTGATAACTGTGGTGAACATTAAGAACAATATCAATATTCTATAGCTACGCTACTATATTCAAAACCAACATTCTTGAGTCACATTTCAACCTCAAGAGAACTTTTGATGCCTTGGCTCTCTCTTGCTGATCCTTGACCATAGTATCCTATTTTGCTTAGGATTTGTTCTTGTGTTATGTTCAACATTTCTAAATGATTCTGGTGAATAATTAATCAAGGGAGCTCAACAAATTTTCTTCTACTATTGATTGAGCTGAATCAAGATTGTCATGGTTCTTCCCCATCTCTTTAAATGCATCATGTAGTATAGCCAAATCCTATTGAACTCTTCACAAGTTGCCTCCTTTTCAGCTAATTCTTGTTATCGCTTCTCCATATCTTGTTTGCATCTTCCCTTCACTTGACGTAACCATTCAAGGCTAAGGTTACCAAGTTGGGTACAATTCATTTGTAAATCTACCAGAATCTCTATGCTTGAGAATAAAATCCTTAGAATGAACATCATTCTCTAACCATTGGCTCCAATTACTATGTTGGTTGTGAAATTTACACTATTCTAATAACGTTGATTCAGATCTCAAAAACAGTATAGAAAAATATGAATTGTAGCAACTCAGATAAGTTATGAGAAAAGAAAATCATAGTTACCAAGAGATGGGTACCACGGTACTAGTGCTGGTATGGGAGGCAGGGATGTGTAATGGTAAGCTAGTTAAAAACAGATCAGTGAGGGGTACTTAAACTTCAATGCATGCACACCTCTTAAGCCTTATTATTGTTTTGCTTCATATTATTGCCCATTTGGGATTTAATAAGGAAATTTTCTACAACCAAAAAACCTTGTAGACTTTTATGAAAAGAATAGAAAATTACAAGTCTATCAGTGTATTTGTTTAGTTCCTTTAACTTTTGTCAACCACATTTCAGCACTTTAAGAAAATCCAATGTAATTTATGTGATATATCTGAGAAACCTCCATTGGAAGTTTCCTTATTTTCAAGGGATGCTTATAGGAGACGTATAGGAGATGCAAAGAAACTTCATCTGAAGTCTCCTAATGTCTGGAGACGTCTCCATATAGGTCTCCAATACAGGGACGTTTCTGGCACAGAAGACAAGTACCAAGGGTCAGGGTACAAGTCTCCTAGCAACTATGAAAAATATTATAATTGCAATACAAAAATAATTGCAAAACTGGACAGTTAATGAATAGAGGATTACAATTTGTAATTGTATGCATGAGAGAAGAGAGCAGATAAAAAAAAATAAGATCATGTTTATCATATCAATTTTTATACATCATAAAAGTACATGATGTTATGCCTCGGTATAAAGAGATGAGTGTTGTAAGCTGCCTCAGATGAACAGAGAGACAATATGAAATACAAAAGTCTGCAAGTGACAAGGGATGTGTGTGGTCTGCCTGTACTCAAACCCGGAAGTGAGCCTCAAAGAATGTGCTTGACTCCTGTACACAAGCACAAGCTGCATGTATGAAGGCTATGATACCAAATTGTATTTAATAATTCAGCTTGAGAGGGAATGATTATTGAATAGCTTCACCCTATGGAGTGGGGAAAACTAACAGTTTCATTCTTTTCCCTGTTAAAATGGCTGGCAGACTTCTCTATTCAGGATGACTACTTTCCAGAGGAGGCTAGTCTAGAGATCTTTCTTATAGGAGGCTTTTCGTGGAGAAGATGACCATGGGAAACAGGACAAAGCACAAGCCAGTTATAAAGTTGAAGCAGCAGAAAGAACATTTGAAAAGAGACTGGTGATCAAGGAGCCAATGGAAAGCAAGGCTAGCTCTGTAAGCAAATAGCTCCAGACCTTGGTTTCATGACTTCAACACTTGAGAAGAGGTTTGAGAAAATACACTCTCACAAACTCAACCTCCTTAGTATTGACAGGGCAAAGAGAATCTGGGTAGATGAAGAAGGAAATCAAGTAGTTAGGAACTACCTTAGGCCTGTGCCAAACCAGCTCCATCAGGGTTGTCAGCTCTCACAGGTTCAAGCTCTTTCCACTGAGAGCAAGGCCACTCAGAGGAAAAGGGTACCTCTTCCCCCTCCAATCAAAGGATTCACTGCATGCCTCGTATCCCTGAATGAAATGGACGCTTTACAGAGCCTCACAAAATCCATAGAGAAACTGTTGTCTATGATGACGGCAATTGAGATGGCTGAAAAAGTCACAGATGTGCTAGAGTCAAAAGAGGATGCCACTGATTGGAATAAGATGAAGAAAGTCTTCCTAATATCCACAGAAGGAAAGGTGGAAATCCGATCATCATTTGGTCCGTGGGAAGAGAATGCTGGATTTATTACATCATTTTAGATAGTATTAGATTAAATAAATAAAATAATGTTTAATAAATAGGTTAGTTTATAGTTTATATAAATAATACAAAAATTAGTTTTGGGAAGTTATATTCTCGTAGGTAGTTGCTGGAAAAATGGAAGGCTTTAAAAAGCCAATTGATTGTAATGAAAAATCATTCAAATATATCAATCTCAATTGCATATTTTTCAGTATTATTTTTGTGCATTCATGGCTTCAATAATTTTAGTTTTATGCTCACCATTTTTATATGGTATCAAAGCGTTCATGATGCTAGGCCTGTGAAGAAGCAATGAAGAAGCTACTAGCAAAGAAATATGGTATGCTTGTTTATTATTTTGTTTTTTAAAATGACTTTGTTTACATCAATTTAAAACAGTTAAAGTAAAACTGTGATACCTTTTTCATTTTTCAACGAAGTTTCAAAATTCAAAATGTTTTGGAAAGAAGAGGAAGAGCAGAATAAAACCCAAAAATGGTTTGAAGAAATCATCAGTATTTTGCAAGCAGTTTTAAAGCAGAATTCCAGTGTGGATTTGCTAAAGGAGAATCACCAATGAATGTAAAGCAAGATCAAATTGGAGGTTGGAGGCATTGGAGGCAGGAGGACTTTTATCATCTTGAGTTAGCTTCTCGCTCAGAGATGATATACTGCATGAGAAGCACCAGTTTCATCTTTCATCTTGAGTCCCTTCATGGAGCAAGGGGGGCATGGCAATTTTTTTGGTTTGCAATACATGGGTATGTCTCGATATGTAGACTCGATCAGAGGTACTTACGGATAATTGAGCTTATCTCAATCTCTAGTTTTGCAGGTGTGTACTTGTGGATAATTGAGTAAGTCTCAGTCCACAAATGAAGGAGTGTTACTGCGGATAATCGAGTTAGTCTTGATTCACAGTTGGTTGGTGGTTTTGTTACTGCGGATAATTGAGTGAGTCTCAATTCACAGTTGATTGGTGTCTTTTCTTGTCGATAATGGAGTTTGTCTCGATTCACAGGAGGAGTGGTGTACTTGTGGATAATGGAGTATGAACTTGATTCACAAGTATTATACAGATTTGACAGTCAGGAGATCCACTGATGTGTTCGGTATGGTGTTTCCTGAGTGACCGAGGAGAATTGTTGAAGATGCTTCATCAAAGTCTTCTGAAGGGCTGCTGTGTTTGGTCCTTGGAGTGTTCCGCCCTTTGTTTGGATTGATGTAATAAGGGAGGGAATGTTTGGATTTATTACATCATTTTAGATAGTATTAGATTAAATAAATAAAATAATGTTTGGTAAATAGGTTAGTTTACAGTTTATATAAATAAAACAAAAGTTAGTTTTGGAAAGTTATATTCTCGTAGGTAGTTGCTGGAAAAATGAAAGGCTTTAAAAAGCCAATTGATTGTAATGAAAAATCATTCAAATATATCAATCTCAATTGCATATTTTTCAGTATTATTTCTGTGCATTCATGGCTTAGATAATTTTAGTTTTATGCTCACCATTTTTATAGAGAACATGTATAGGACAGTAGACAAAGGGGCGTGGCTGTAGAGGCAATGGCAGCTCAGATGGTTGTGAAAGAGTCCAGGGCAGTGGTTTCCCACATGCTGAGTCAAAGGTGGTGATGTTGGATTCTGCAGGTGCCTCCTTCCCTAAGGATGTGAACTCTACTCCAACAGATAGAAAATCACTGGAGCTGTGTTTGGTGCTGTTATGGTCCCTGAAGCAGTTACTTTTCATGGTTTTTATGGGTTTGCAACTGAAGAGCAAATTATTGATTTTAACCTTTTAAGAAAGATCCAAGCATGGATTCCCAGCAATCAAAACATTAAGATTACCAGGGGCCAGATCTATGAATCATTGATACAAAACCTGGCAAAAACTTGCAGTTACTCCTAAGTAATCACTGACCAGCTCCCAAACCATGTCAACCTGACTCAAGCATAATGTCTTTGCCAAGACCAGATAAAACTCTGAAAACCCCACAATTTAACTCTCCTTCATCTATAATGCTTCATTTTTTCAATTTTCCTTCATTTTTATACTCCACATTCAGAAACTTACAGAGTACACATACACTAAGGAATTTGAAAATTAAAGATTCAAATAATCGTCCATATCAAACAATTAGAATTTGTAAACCAAACAAAGTTGTAAGCTGTAATTGATTGAGAATTTGATACTCAGCTCAAAACAAAGTTTACAATTTGTAATTGGCAACATTAAACAAATTCCTTTTCATTGTCTTATGTTTGTTTCTAAGTTGTCAAATAGGAATCAGGTACAGGTATAGGCACATGGATACGGTGTGCCAGTATGGCAAATTAATTTTGGAGGACTGGGTGCATCCATACAAAAACATATAAAAATCATAATATATAATAATATTCAAAATGCAAATAATATAATTAAGAATATCAATATACTAAAATGTTAATAAATTGATATTAATTTATTTTATGAAGTGACATATACAACTACCTATGCATATTTGAATACAATTTACTGATAATAATGGTAGTGAGGGAGCGGAGGAGGGATGTCTCATCCCCATCCCTGCATCCTAGGGACCTCCCCATTTTAGAAATGACTTGTTTTTAGTGGGGGACTGTAATGTCCCCATTTTTTATGTCCTTCTTTGGGCTAGTTCGGTTTTGACTCACTTACTATTTTTAGTAAGTACTATATTTAGTAACTGGTCCTGGCGATAGTGCAGTGTAGGGTTTCTTGTTTGGACAATGTGTGTAATCGTTTGATGAGCTTTTATGTTTTGTGCCAATCTAACATTTGGAAAATACTTACTATTTTTAGCAATTGCTATTAATAGTAAATCTATTTCGGGAAACTGGTCTCAAGCCTATAGTGTTCTCAACAGTGTTATTTCTATGGTGGCATTGGAGAGCCTAAGGTTGAATTATTTAATATTTGTTTTTTATTAGTCACTTAAGTTATTTTTATAAAATAACTTTATAACTTAAATGAGGAGGTAGGTGGTCATCAAAAAGTACCTTAGTGCCTAATGAGATAACTTAACGTTGTTTTAGAAAGTTGAATAAGGCAAAATAGTTTCCTTATGAGTAGACCCCTTGGCCTAGTTGCACAACGTTGTTTTAAAAGAGGGGCCATGTATTTCAAATGGATGCCTAGAAAAGAGGTTTATTTATCATTTTTAAAGGCTAATGTTATGCCTCTTAAGGTGGGACGCCTAGTTTGGGCTAAAAGACAATTTTAAATTAAAAATCAAAAAGTGAAACTTTGGAGGCAAAAAGTTGGACGTCCCTCTTGGGGTAATTTCATGACATTTCATAAAGTGAAATGAGAGGGAAATATATTCAAACTCAAATACAAGTTGCCTTAATCCTTCCCTCACTTTATAAATATGGGTTTTGGCTCTCATTTGGTTATGTCTATGTTGAATGCATAACAGGATGCTACTAGATTTTCTCCAAGGGTTTGTAGTTTGGTGTTGAGGACGAAAACCCTCTTCATTTAGGAGTTGATTTTGATAGTGAAAGACCTACCCTAGCTGATTTGGATGTGATTCCACTCAGGGATCACTTTGGTGCTTCACAATTTTCAGTTGCAATCAGAAATCATGAAGATATTCGAGTATTTTTGAGGTCTTGGGAAGTGGGTTTGGCGTGTGGAATATTGAATTCATTTTGGCTTGTTTTGGGTGTGATTTTGAGGTGGTTTCCTGTGTTTTCTAGGCATTTCATGACAGGGTCTTGTTGACGGGTGTTTTATGACCACACCAACACAGAATAAAGTTTCCAACGGTCACTCTATCGTCTCTTGATCAAAATATCTTGCATGCTAAGATTGTGAAAGATCATGCATTCAACTCCAAGGTTCCTTCATGCAACGGACGTAGACTCAATTGGTTTGATGTGATTTGTTGGTATTTCAAGGGGACTTACACAATTGTTCACTCAGGAGAAAAGGATTTTCAAGATTCCGGAGATTTATCAATGAAGCTCGAGTTTCCTAAACTAACCAGAAAATGCTGAATTTAAAAAGTTGCAAGGATTAGGAAGAGTCTTAATCTATCCTAGGCATGGGACATGGAGGTCAAATCTCACAAACTTCAACCAAGTTTTGCCTTGCCTCAACTTGGACAGCTTCCACAAAACTGGTGCAATCTTCGAAGGGGTGAACTAGAGATATTCAGATTACAAGTTAACATGAAGACACCATCACGACGATGCATACCAACATGTAAAGTATAACCAAAGTTAGGTCCAAATTATTCTAGTTGACCACACAAGGCGAACCCACCATCAGTGAGCTTGCTAGTGGTATGGATTAGTGAAGCTTGCTTAAATCAACCACCATATTCCACAATTATCCACTTGCATGAAATAAAATATATTCCATTCTAAGTTCTACTTTAAGATTCTATGCGAATTAGAAGGACGAAGAAATCTTGCTAACTGCCTACAACAAAAGATGAAATCACAAGCAATGACAACTCTCTTTATTATGGTAGTGTTCACAACAATCTCTTACAAAGTATTCAATTGAAAACTTTCCTTCTTCTTCCTATCAATCTATACTATGCTATTTATGCTTTGCTCTCCTGTGCTATCAACTCCTATGTTCCTATATTCCTATATGCACAAATGAGGGGGAATGCTCCTTTTATAGTTGGCCCAGTCTAATGGACGGCATAGATTCAATTACAATGAACGGCTCAAATTGAGCCACATAAGCCCCTAGTCCAGATCTGCCCTAAAAACCGCCACAAAGTGGAGGAGTGGTGTAATAAATGAGCCCATAATGCCCATTCTCTCCCTCTACCACTATGAGCATTTAATGCCCACTCTCTCCCTCTACCACTATGAGCATTTAATGCCCACTATCGTCCAAAAGGTTGTCATCCAAAAAGGCATTTCCATTCTCCCTCTCTTTGATCGCAAATTCAATGAATCTGGTCAGCACTGCATCAACCTCCTAAACTGAGATAGGTGGAATATGGTTGAGTTGAAATTCACGCACTGTGACCGTTTGCCCTTGCCGAGTACATGATTTTCCCCAAGCAACCAAGGCATCCTGAGTGTTTTGAATGATGTTGGAGAAGGTTGAAATATTTTCAGAATCCACTTGGGCAAATGATCTTACACCTGAGAATAAAGGCTCCAATCTGCTCTTCAAGCCGTTTGTTGTTACCTCCTCCGGAATCAATCTTTTAGCAAACAATTGTGTTCAAGATTCCCTCCTGAATATTTATCATAGCCTTTCTAACTCTAGCTGACTTCGCCTGAGCCGCATCGAAGAAGCCTCGACCTATGACTGCTAAAGAATACCAACTGGGGAAATCATAGATGTCTCCTTCCTGTATCACTCCTCCTTCCACCAGAGTCTACACGGGCATATGCATCAAGGCTGTCAAGCGAGGGACAGTTTTATCCTAATAAATGTGTGTTTCACTCCACGCCTGATCAACATTATCCACACGCGTCAGAATGTTGGAGGCCTGCTGAAAAGGATAGGCGAGATCATCTATGAATTTTTCTGCCTCCGCGTGAATATGGCCAACCCACTTGTCCGCCTCTTGAGCCATCTTCCTTAAATCTTCCAAGCCACTAACTGATTCCTTAGGAAGTTTAGCTGGAAGATCAACTGTTGGATTTTCTTGTCCACACGAACGGGCTAAGTGTTGCACATAGCCAACCAATGCCTTATGCTCCGTCTTCAATCTTTTATACTTCCCCTCTGTTCAGAGCAACCTATCTTTGAAAGCCCGGTAGGAGCTATCACATTCTTCAATTATTTGAGCTCTTGTAGGGCGACCCAACTCCACAGTAGTGACCACATAATTTTCAAGGACAGCCTCATCTCGGTCACACTCTTCTCTGGGAACAACCACATGGAGTGTGCAAGAACCAGACTTATCTGTGGATATTTTTGAGAACTTCCTGGCTCTCTTCTTTTTCCGTGGCCCACTAATTCTGCTGAGGAACTCCTCCATCTCGATTGTCGGGTCAATCTCCTCTTCAAGATCCCTTCTCATTCTTTCCTTGAGCCAATACGGCACTACCTGTTGCGGGTCACAAACAATAAGTGGTTGTTCCTCTCTTGCTTCCTCTTCACACACTTCTTCTCTAACAATATTATGCTGAGGCTCATCAGTTTCCATCTACTGGACATTTTCTCCTGAACCTCGAGCCTCCTGCCCTGTAGTATTCTCATCTTTTAACACTGTCTCAATCAACTGTTGGAAGCAAGTGTCTGTTGTCGTTTCCTCTTCTTCTTCCTGCTGATTTTCTCTCCTAGGAGCGTTGTAACTTAGGCTATTTTGCTCCCTAAGAGGTGGTTGGTTTACCTCCTAAAATTCTTGCTCCTCGTTTGATCTATTTCTCTAGCTCCCGAACAATGACACCTCATGGACACTCAAAGAGCAAGTCTATGATGGCATAGGTGATGCTTCCTCTACCCTCTGAGGCACCTGTTGAACCTGCACTCCTCTCTGTGGCTCTAAAGCTTGAGCGGCCTGCTTCCTCTTTCTAGCTGTTGGCGGCCTTTGGTCACCCATGAGATTGTAAGTGAGGGGAATTGATTTGCTTTTAAGTCTATTCACATGCCTTTCCACCCAATTCCTCGTGAATGTCAAAACTGGTATGCATAATGTGTCTAAGTATGTGATCTCTGGTTCTAACCAATCAGATAGTGGGACCGTTGTGTTTCTTACTGATTCAAAATCCAACTGCATAACATTTACGTCCTCATCTACCTGATTTGGAACTGGAACAATTTCACATTCTCTAATTATCTTCAAGGGTAGCCTAGTAAACATTCTTCTTCTAACTTCAGCATCATCCACCGCATTAGCCCAAAAGTCCTCAACGTGTGCCTTATGCCTATATTCCACATCTTGCACTATTCCGATATTATTGTAAGAATCAAAATCTTGCCTACCAGTGTGGTAGGAGAGGTGGAAAAACTGCAGCTCATCCTTAGCTTCTCTCGTTGCCTGCAAGGATGGAAAAACCTCATCTGAATTCCCTATGGTGATCGGAAAGTCCAATCCTCCTTTCTTCTTCTTTTTTTGAATTCTATCATAGGCAATGAGCTACCTAGATACCTCTAACATCACCATCCTATTTGTGGGGGTATCTTGATAATCTATAAGGATATGATGTAAATCCCTGCAGCCTGATATAAGTAAACTTTGGAAATTGGATAAACCAATATCCATACTCCTCGATCAGCTTTTGAGCTTCCTTTGATATCCTCTGTTGAGTCCTTCGCTGAAGGGTCCTAGCTATGTGCATTGTGAAGGCATCATTCACCCTTTTGTAGCTAGAGGTGCTGCTTAGGTGCATCTGCGGGCAAGCCTCGTGAATTTTGAATTGCTCAGGACCACAGCCAATTGGCTCCTTATAGGTTATTCCCCTATACTTAGTCATTCGGGCCAGCATATATATATCACATATGAGCTCATGTAGAACATCTTAGTTCTCCTCAAATTTTTGAACTGCTCATCCAAATTGTCACTTATCATTCTTGCCCAGTCTACATAGTCTTTCCCTTCCAACACAATCCCGATGTAGTAAAACATCCATGGCTCGAAAATGTATGATTGAGGGCTTCCACTTACTCGACTAAGCATCATTATCAAATCACAGTACTCCTGCTTCACATCATCCGAGATAATCTACTTGGGGAGCCTGGTGCGAGGATGCTTGGGTTTCTGCATCCAAACAGAATTTATCATTCCAGCACATCTCTCGAAAGAGGAAGCGTACATCCTCTCAGCCCTCTCCCTTGTTTTGTATACCATCTTCTCGGAAGTAGGAATTCCAAATGCTTCTCCGATGGCTTCAGGCGTGAGATTGGCAAACAATTTGCCATCAGGGGAAACAATAGTCCTTCGCTCTGGCCTTTAGCAGTTGGCGCACTCCATGATAAATTATGGACACTAGATGGCCGGTGGAAAACCAACAGCTGCATAAAGTCCACTCTTCACAATTTGATGCGTCGTGATTGATCGAGGATGACTACCTAGCCCATATATTCGACCTCTGAGTGCTCTGAGGTTGTACGATCCAAGATTCGTATCATTCAGCTCTCCCAACTTTGATGTAAACTTGGATTCTGGCATAAATGTCTTGCTCAACTTTTTAATTACCGCCTACCTGGATATGTTGGCCTTGTTTGATTCAGCATTTGTAGCCTTGCCTGCAGCTTTGTTGGCTTTTGTTGATGATCTTGCGCCAGTTTCAGCCATCCTACAAAACAAAAAAGATATGCATTAAAATTCAGACTTAGAAAATAAATGACCTCGAGATAGTTAAAATGCGGATCAAACTTCGAAAATAAGGAGCCTCGGCATTAAAAATCCGAACTCCAAACCTCAATACTTTTCCAGCAATATGAACAATCCTTCCGGCACTTAGAAAAATTTCACCCCAACAACTAGCTTGCTGATTAAACTTTCTCACTTCAGCAACTTCACCTCAATATTTTTCTTCTCAAAAGTAGAGCCACAACTTCGCACTTGCAAATAGTGAGAAGAAATGAAAACTTCGTGGTTTAAATAATTGTGTCCAAGAATATTTCCAATTCGTGAGGGAGTCCATTTTAGCAAATTCATTAAATCCCCACTCCCACTACTCGGCAATTTCCAATTTTGGAGAGGTGATGGGCGAGTTGTCACCAGTCGTCATAAACTTTTCCCTTATTGAAGATTCTTTCCCATGCAAAATTCGAATTTCCCCTTTTAACTGCCTGTTAACATTTCGTTATTTTAAATGTCCATGGGGGAATCATTTGATTTATTTAAAATTTCCCCTTTTACTCCTTGCAACACTTAGTTATTTCAAACATTCGTGGGAAAATTACTTATACTGTTTAAAATTTCCAATCATTTAAAACTTTACCCATTCTAACCTTGGGCGCATTTCACCATGTGTGCACTTGACGCATTTTACCTTAGAATATTTTCATCTCCCCTCATTCCACCTTGGGCGCATATGACCTCTTGTGCTAAGGTGCATTTCACCCTTGGTGTTTCATGTTTGACTTTCAACGCCTTAGAAATGTTTCCCATGTACCCCCCTTGGACGCATTCTTCTCATGCTTGTGTTAGGCGCATTTGGGAGGGTCTTCTTATTTCTTTGTGCCTTAGATATTTTCTCCATCTTGAGGGCGCATATTGCCTATCTTGTATTGGGGAATTCGTGCCTTAGAAACTTTCATGTTGTCTCCTCACACCTTGGGTGAATCTCACCCTTTTTGCTTCTTATTTTAATGCCTTAGAAACTTTCAGCCACCTTGTTACCTTGGGCGCATTTAACCCTTCTAGCTTTGGGCGCATTTCAGGAGGGAGCTCATATTTCAGGCCTTAGACAAACCTCCACCTAGGCACTTGAGTTGGGCGCACTTAGAGAGGGGCGCATTTGGGAGTGTTGTCTCATGCTAATGCCTTAAAATAATTTTCATGCTACCCATTCCTCCTAGGGCGCATTTAGAGGGGTGTGTTCACATTTTCTTGCCTTGGGCGTTTTTGACATCATCTCCTCCTCATTCTTCCTTGGGCGCATTTGAGGGTGTTCTCCTTTGATTTTGTGCCTTAGAAAATTTCTTAACACCCTATCATCCTTGGGCGCACTTGAGGGGTGGAGCTTCCAATTTCAATGCCTTAGCCATCTTTGCAAAGATTCCCACTCCAAACATAGCCAAAATGTATCCTCGTGTATGGAAGAGGATTTTGAACACTTAGCCAATTTTTGTCTTTCCTACCCCTTGCGTTCTATTTATAGTAAATTTTGAAACTCTAGTGATTTTCAAACATTTGCAACTCCTCAAAACTTGAAATTTGCTCATCATGGTCCTCATGGCTTGACAGACCTGTTCACACCTGCCCTATGTGTTCACCTGCTATTTTTAGCCATGTTCTGGAAGTGACTTACTAAAAATAGTAAGTATGCGGAATGCGCTCAAATTTTACCAATAGATTCCTTGAAGGATTCTGATCGCAGTGGGATACATCAGTTTTCAATTTTTTCCAAGTTTTGCCCCACTTTAGGCATAAAAGTAGGAAACCCTAATTTCATTGCATGCGCTTCTATTGACCTCTGTTTGATGTCGTTTCTGCTTCATACTGTTCAACTCTAGATATCAAGGACCTGGAACTGTTTGGATGACACCACACTCGCTGAAAGTGGGCCTGCTAAAAATAGCAAGTTCTCAGAATTCATTCAAATTTTGCATGCAAGTAGGTCCAAGGGTTCTAAACATGACAGTGTGATCAAAATTTCCAAAAACCCTAAGGAAAGGCCCTAAATTGAGGCACCTGCTAAAAATAGTATGTTATTAGAATTGGCTCAAATTTTGCAGGTAAGTTGCTCAAAGGGTTCTAAACATGATGTAGCAGTTAGATTCTCAAAAGCCCTGAGGAAAAGATCCCAAATGGAGCACTTACTAAAAATAGTCAGTTGTTAGAATTCAGTGAAATTTTAATGGGAACTTGCTTGAAGCCTCTCGATTGCAATGCCAAGTTCAGATTTCAATATGCCCACTCATCTTGACCACAAACTTAAGCCTGAAGAATGAAAACCCTAATCCAACAAAACGCACTCCAGACTTAGCCAAAATTCCAAATTGGGCCCAAAAAAAGGTACATCCCCGGAAAGACATAAGGAACTAGGAGAGACAGCCGCAAAACAACCCAAAAACCAAAGCCAAAAGACCCGAATGGAGCAAAAATTAGGGGGTACCCATTTTGAATGGGGTGATGTGTGAAAAGGTCACAACAGGTCTGAATCTGGTTTCCTAAGCATAACTCCATATTGGTTTGAGATGGTGATCTGGGTATTGGTTATTTGAATGCACCTATTCTAGGCAACTCCAGGCATGTATTCACACTTATTTATTGGCAAAAAACTGAATTTATAGAGCAGATCACCCTATTCTGGGTGGCTGCCCTGTCTGAGATATATTTCCAGATTTTGGGTCTGCCAATTAAGGTTATTCTCTGCCATTCGGGACGTCTGAAAACGATGGTCTTGGCAATGGATTTGCAAAGGGTTTGCTGTTAATCAAAGTGGTATTGTTCGCTGCAAGTCTGAAGTTTCATTGTTGCTGTTAAAGCCCTTTTACCAGGTCTGATATGATCATTTCTGAATCTGATAAAAGTCTGTATTAATCTGATTTTGAAACTAAATCTGATAATTTCTAATATGATGTTCATTGAAAAATATTCCTGAAACTTGTAACCATTTGCAAGTCATATGTTCTAGTTCCTTTCTATGTTTTGAGTTTTCTATATCATGAATGCAAACCAAATGTATGGCATGTGAAAAAGCAAACAAACATCTGCAAACATCTCAATCAGCAAACAGTCAAAACAAAAAAAAAACAGGGGCAGTCATTACAATGGTATCAGAGTGCAATTCATCCTGCCAACCAGTGGGTAAAACATATCTATGAACATTAGTGACCGTGAAAGAAGGTACCAAGAAAGATTGAGGAAAAAAGAAGAGGATTGGTGGGAACATTAGCCTTTGGAGGAAGAGGGACAGCATTCAGAAAATATGGGTGAAAAAGGAGAAGAAGCTGAGAGTCGGAATGCACCACCAGATAGGATGATGTTACTCCTTGATGCATTGGTTAGAGGGCAAGGAAGAGCAGCCCAATGTGCTCAAGAGACTAACCAACAACTTGCACAATTGGCACAGAGATTGGATCGTTTGGGGCAAGGTAATGATATGGGACAGCAAAGAGGAGGCAATCAATAGGATGGAGCAGCCATGGCTAGGCCTCTTATGCCTATATTTCCACCAAGAGTTGAAGCACAACCCAATCAAGAGCTTACTTTAGTTGAGTTGCAGGATCAATTTAGACAGGATTGATTGGATGCAAACCGTGGTTTCCAACATGACATACCACTTCGGGATTATATAAATCTCAGGACGAGGCATACGCCCAACAGGGGCAATAGAGAACATCATAATGACTTACGAAGGAAAGTTGGAAAACTTATTCTTCCTTATTTTGACGGGTCCGGTGAGATTTCAGCGAGAGCACGAGTTCAAAGGGTGAACATATACTTCAATCTAAACCCCAAGCCAGAAGAAGAATCCATAAAATATGATACTATGCACCTTGATGGAGTTGCACATAAGTGGTGGCACCATGGGATGATCATAATAAGGCATGCTCAGATTACATCATATACTGAGTTTACTAAGAGACTCATAGAGAGGTTTGACAAGAAGGAACCGGAACTTCATTTTAAGGAGGTGGCAAAGTTGAAACCTTATGTGTTCAATGAAGAGCAGGTGGTTGAAGAGAAGTTCATAGCAGAAAAATAAGATGAAGTAATTGCTTCTTGATGAACGTGAGATGGAGCCTCGGGATGACTCTTTGGTCATGCATGCAACCGTTGTAGTTGAGGTTGTGCATGAAAGAATTGACGAAACAACAGCCTTGTATACACCCTTAGAGCTATCCAATGAAGTTGAGACACCTTTAGATGATGGGCATGTTGAAAACAAAAGGGATGATGTCTTCAAATCAGCTAATAATGATGACACTTCACCTCTTGTTGGAAATGGTGACATGGGTGGCTTTGGGTTTGACTACGAAACCAAGCCTTTGGAAAAATATGCTTATGATGATTACAGTCCTAATGAGTTGGAAAGTGACTTATTCGGAGAGACAACACCCCAAGAGAAGCACAATGACCGCATATTCTCTGAACATAGCAATCAGCATTTTAACACATGGGATCCAAGTGTGTTGACACCAAAGTATGATGAGGATCCTAGATGGAATAAATTTCCTTCTAATTGTGATGATGTTTTGATTCTTGAGCACAATGCATGCATGGAAGATGGCATTGATGGTGTTGATTCTTTTCTTGAAAACAAACCTAATTCATCAACACATGAAGCTGATTCTGAGCAAAGGTTTAGTGGCTTTGATGATTTGAATTCACAGTTTACTACTAAAAATGATAATGGGAAGGCCCAGGGGATTTGGTACAGCCTTGGAGTCATTATTGACAGAAACAAAGGGTCTGATTATAGTGTTCATCATAGCAGCAGTTCATTTCTTTCACATGAGCATGATTGGGAAAATCAAGTGGTAATTGCTGATAACCCATTGTTTGAGATAGGTTTTGATGTGGCATATGACAATCCACTCCTTGAGTTGGATGGTGGGACTACTTCTGGTTGTAGCATTGCTTTTGGTGAAAGTAGCAAGGTATGGGATCCAAGAGAAGATTCGGAACTTGATTTGGAGTGTGGTTTTCAGTGTGATTTTGATTTAAGTTCACATTATGAGGTGATTGGTTACCCTCTTGGGAGACCACCAGCTATGAAAAGTGTGGAGGAAACAAAGGAAGATTGCATAAGGAGTGTTGTGACACTAGGAGACGTAGTATCTCCATTGGATGAATTGACTCATGGAAACTTTTTCATTTCTGAATTTGAAAGGTTTCCAAATAATGCTTTTGAACTTGCTGGGAGTTTCAGAGCAGCAGCAAGGAAAGTTGTTGGAGCTTTCATGGATGGGCTACAAGGGATTACTAAAGAAGTCACAAATTTCCATGATGTGCATGTTGATTTGGATGGCAATTGGAGTTATGTTGTGCACCTTTCTACGCATGTTGAAGATCATTCTTGGTTGGGTACCAATGCTTGGGATTCTCAACAAGGATTGATGAAGTTAATTGGGAATAGAAGGGAGGACATTCGGAGGCATAAGGACGAAAAATTTCAGAATTAATGATATCGTTCTTTCCTTTACCAGCCACTTGGTGATTCTATTTGTTTATCCACAAATGGATTGGAGAGAGATTTTAAGTAAGGATTGGAGTAAAGCACGAATGGTTACTCTTGGGAGTGTTATTTGGCAAAGAATAGATCGAAATTTCAGTGTTGAGTTTGTTTTTGGGTTACAGGTCAATCACTTCCCCTAGTTTGCTCTCATTCAAGGGAGTTGGTACTTTCTTTGCCAAGGAAGTAATAGATTTCAGTTGGAGATTGCTTGGAAATGTTTCCCAACCACTTCTGAGTTATTTTGGTGCAACCCAATGTTTTTCACGCATGCCTGTACTTGGGAAATTCATTGGTGCTACCATTGTTCTATGTGTAGAGCACTAAAATTAAATTGTACTCCACTGCTTTCAGTTTTAAACAACAGACATTATCGTTTACTTCAAACCTTCATAATCGGGGAGTTCACCTTGTGAAGATTTGTGATGTAAACTTTGATAATTTACACTCGGTGTGGGTTCAGGACAGCGAACTTCTGTATGCTTGGGTTCATCATTCAATGACCTTTGAGGTTGCAACAACAAGTGTTTTTACTAGTCTTTATGGTTGTATCAGATTAGTACAAAGAAGACATGTTAGATCCATATGGTGTTATGTTGGTGAGTTTGTTGAACTCTTGCAAAGGATTGCTTTCCTTTTTGCAAGAAGATTAGAGGAATTAGCATCTGTAGTTATGACTTGGCATGACACATTGAGGAGGTATATTGAGGAGTATGGTTTTGGGTTGAACAGATATTTCTTCCAGTTGCCCAAGATCATGTTAAGTACAGGGATTGCAGTTATGGACCTTATTAGGATGCTTCAATGGGAGATGTTTCATGATATAGGTTTCAGCCCTTACAAGTATTTCAGTTTGGGAATTTATGATGATTAAATTTTTGGGTTCTCGGAAAGGAGAATGCACTTTAGGCACGATGGTTTGACAGTTATGATCAAAGTGGCGCAGCGTCAGCATGGTGGTTCCTTTCTAAGACTAACTTGGAACCCTGGGGTCATATTGTTTGGTTCTCTTAGTTCGACAACCATTTGGGATGAGAGAGTCAGTGTTAACTTTCTAGTGTTTACTCATGTGGCACATCAGTTTGGTTCTCTCAGGGAGCATTTCTTTGAGGAGTTGATCGAGCTTACACAATATTTGACTACTCTTCTTACAAGGGGTTTTCAAATCTCTTGTGTTGGTACCTCGCGGGGCAATGTTTTGAGCAAATGGTGCTACAGATCATTGTTGGACCCAGTGTGGATCAAATTGTTGGTTGCAGGGTTGTACTAGCATTGCTTGAGGACAAGCAATCTTTGGGAAGGGCGGACAGTAATGTCCCCATTTTCGATGTCCTTCTTTGGGCTAGTTCGGTTCTGACTCACTATTTTTAGTAAGTACTATATTTAGTAACTAGTCCTAGCGGTAGTGCAGTGTAGGGTTTCTTGTTTGGACAATGTGTGGAATTGTCTGATGAGCTTTTATGTTTTGTGTCAATCTAACATTTGGAAAATACTTACTATTTTTAGCAATTGCTATTAATAGTAAATCTATTTCGGGAAACTGGTTTCAAGCCTATAATGTTCTCAACAGTGTTATTTCTATGGTGGCGTTGGAGAACCTAAGGTTGAATTATTTAATATTTGTTTTTTATCAGTCACTTAAGTTATTTTTATAAAATAACTTTATAACTTAAATGAGGAGGTAGGTGGTCATCAAAAAGTACCTTAGTGCCTAATGAGATAACTTAACGTTGTTTTAGAAAGTTGAATAAGGCAAAATAGTTTCCTTATGAGTAGACCACTTGGCCTAGTTGCAAAACGTTGTTTTAAAAAAGGGGCCATGTATTTCAAATGGATGCCTAGAAAAGAGGTTTATTTATCATTTTTAAAGGCTAAAGTTATGCCTCTTAAGGTGGGACGCCTAGTTTGGGCTAAAAGTCAATTTTAAATTAAAAATCAAAAAGGGAAACTTTGGAGGCAAAAAGTTGGACGCCCCTCTTGGGGTAATTTCATGACATTTCATAAAGTGAAATGAGAGGGAAATATATTCAAACTCAAATGCAAATTGCCTTAATCCTTCCCTCACTTTATAAATATGGGTTTTGGCTCTCATTTGGTTATGTCTATGTTGGATGAATAACAGGATGCTGCTGGATTTTCTCCAAGGGTCTGCAGTTTGGTGTTGAGGACGAAAACCCTCTTCATTCAGGAGCTGGTTTTGGCAGTGAAAGACCTACCCTAGCTGGTTTGGGTGTGATTTCACTCAGGTATCACTTTGGTGCTTCACACTTTTCAGTTGCAGTCAGAAATCATGAAGATATTTGATTTTTTTCTAGGTCTTTGGAAGTGGGTTTGGCGTGTGGAAGCTTGGGTTCATTTTGGCTTGTTTTGGGTGTGATTTTGAGGTGGTTTCCTACGTTTTCTGGGCATTTCATGACAGGGTCTGAATCTGGTTTCCTGAGCATAACTCCATATTGGTTTGAGATGGCAATCTAGGTATTGGTTATTTGAATGCACCTATTCTAGGCGACTCTAGGCATGTATTTACACTTATTTATTGGCAAAAAACTGAATTTATAGAGCAGATCGCCCTATTCTGGGCGGCCGCCCTGTCTGAGTTATATTTCCAGATTTTACGTCTGCTGGTTAAGGTTATTCTCTGCCATTCGGGAGGTCTGAAAACGATGGTCGTGGCGATGGATTTGCAAAGGGTTTGCTGTTAATCAAAGTGGTATTGTTCGCTGCAAGTCTGAAGTTTCATTGTTGCTGTTAGAGCCCTTTTACCAGGTCTGATATGATCATTTCTGAGTCTGATATAATTCTGTATTAATCTGATTTTGAAACTAAATCTGAAAATTTCTGATATGATGTTCATTGAAAAATATTCCTGAAAGTTGTAAACATTTGCAAGTCATATGTTCTAGTTCCTTTCTATGTTTTGAGTTTTCTATATCATGAAAACAAACCAAATGTATGGCATGTGAAAAAACAAACAAACATCTGCAAACATCTCAATCAGCAAACAGTAGAAACAAAAAAAAACAGGGGCAGTCATTACAGGGACCATTCCCATAGAACACTGTTATGAAATAGCAGTAACAGTTTTATTCACCTATATTTATAAATATTTCATCTTTCTTTTATTTTCCATTTTAAACCTGAGTAATTGAATTCCATTTCAATTTCAATTTGTCATGCAAAAGGAATGCTACTGAATTCCATTTCAATCTCAGTTTGTCATGCAAAAGGAATGCAACTATGCTATGAGTAATTTGGCAATGTCATCACTTCTCTGAAAGTTTCAAGTTATACAAGATGAATTAAAATGCTAATTGAAAGTCCAGACATTTTTACTCTACAAAGTCTGTTGCACAAAATATTAAAAATGGATTAATTCATTCAAGGTCTTTGCTAGTACCTGGTTTTCACTCTATGAAAGACCCCTAACTAATGAATAAAAACCCCAAAAACTGATACACACCCAAAAATATCAATACAGATCCAATAACAGCAAAAATTTTAACAGATGAACCATTTTTCAAGTATTGAATAGTAGACAAATCTTTACAGTTTAAAAGATTCAAGAAGGAAAAACCCCATATTTACTTATAATATATGTATACAACAATGAACCTATCATGGCTATGTAGGTTTTATGTGAAAATATGCCAAACAATTTTTCAAATATTTGTTAATTGCAAATCTTATTATTAAAAATTTCGTGAAAAAAATAGCCAAAAGGCTACAAATAGCCCATGGATGATACCCTCTCCAAAACAACTTGATAGATCCAAAGCAAATTGATACAGACCCCAAAATATTACATACAGACCTAGTCAAAATTGATTGAAACTCAAAACCAATCAATTACAGACCCTAATATATTCAATGGAAACCCAAAACGAAATTCATGAAAACCAAAAACAAATTGTTACGGAGCTAAAAACAATCAGTACAAACTCAATTACAATTTATACAAACCCAAAACAAATTGGTAACGACCAAAAAAATTGATTAGACCTGATTCATTTGGTGCAGCCTCAAAAAGGAAATTGATACAACCTCAAAACAAATTGACACAAATCCAAAAAAAATGGGTATAAACCAAAAAGAAATTGATGTAAACCGAAGAACTATCAATACGGATCAAAAAGCAATCAAAGCAGACCAAAAAAAAATTGATGAGGACCCTAAACAAACCGATAGGTGCCCAAAAAGAAAATTCTGCTACACACACATAAATCTAGCATCTTGATAGAGTTCCAAGTCGAGCTTACACAAACCAAAATCAAGCTGATGCAAACCCAAAAGCAAATGATACAGACCACAGAAACATTAAAGCTTAAACGGCGCATTCCACCCCACATCCAATACAAAAAAGGAATATTAATAGGAACCCAGAGTAAGTTCATGGTGACAGAAACAAATCTATACATTATCCCAAAAACATGGATAAAAACATAATTTGATACAAATCAAAAACAAGTTGATACTCGACGAAGACCCACAAACGATTGATAAAGACGCAAAACACCTCTTACAGGCACTCAAGAAAATGGTATTGGTCTGAAACAAACGTATAGAGACCCAAAAGATATAATAAAGACCCAAAACAAATTGATACGAATCGAAATCAAATCGATACAGACACAAAACAAATCAGAAATACAAAATAAATTCATACAGACAAAAATCAAATCATACAGACCAAAAACAAATGATAAAAACCCAAAAAAGATTGATATGGATCCAAAAAAATTCATACAAACCAAAAACGAAATGACAGAAACCAAAACCAAGTTGATAAAGACCCCAAAAAATTGGATAAGAACTTGAAAATTGCTACAGACCCAAAAATAGTCAGAAGACACTGAAGGTTATTTCAATTGACTCCCATTAAACTCTTGAGATCATATTTAATTCAAAAAATACCTTGAATACCATAAAACCCTTGAGATCGCATTTGAATAGAAATGCATACCTTTCTGAGGAGGCGTTGTATTGAACGAATCTGATTTTTTAAGGAAGCTGCTTTGGCCTTCTTCTCCTTCTTATCCGCCTCTCTACTGCGCACTCCCAGTCCATTGGGAGGGCGGCCAGAGACTCTCCGCTTGCCATAATCTCCATGAGCCATAATCTTTCCCGAAATTGTTGTCCCCTGCACTTCTGAACTGCCTATAGAAAAACTCTTCTGCAAATTTTGATATGTGAAGGTAGTAAGTGAGACATTTTGTTATATAGCTAATGTCTTTCAGGTATTCTTCAGAAATGTGTATGTTAAGGTTTTGGCTCAGACTGGTAAATATTTGTTTCGTAGAAAAACCCCTCCTTAAACTCCACTAATTTGAGGTTTTCTTCTTTTCTTTTTTAATCATTGTGAAAGAAAAAAACACGTCTCACGTAAATTATCTCATAAATATATATTTTAGATTTGATGTTTTAATGTGTTGGTTTGGGGATTAGTTGGTCATATTATTATAGTTATTTGGTACAATCTTGGTTTCATATTTTTAAAAGACTTGAACTTTATTGGATGGTGGAATCAAGGAGCATGTCATCATGTTCATCATATGTGTTCAATCAATTAAGCCACAACCTTTCGATAAATATAATTAAAATTATAAAGTAAAGGTATTTAGCTAAAAATTTGAATGATGGAATATGCAATACAAAATGTAGGGAATTGATTTGTTAATGTGTAGAAATATTAGAGTTTATTAGATGAATTTCTTGGAATCTTAAAATTGTCAATCTATTTATTTGGTTTGCCTTTGCAACTACGAATTTGAACCATATATGTAGATCTAACCTTGCTGTGTATATGTGAACTTTGTTGATTTTGACTTATGTGATATGCTTGCCTTAGTTTCTACTATTTTGTAGTCATTGATTGGTGATGTTTAGGAACTCTTTTAAGGATTTTGTGAGGCAATATTAATTCTCTTTTGGTCATATCCCTAAGATATTGATTTAATAACTTTTCAAAATGATAAAGAAATAACAAGTAATCATTGCTCGTATTCCTAGATGTTGATGCAATATTGATGTTATGATAATGCTCTTTGAAGGATGATGCAAGTAGGAATGCAAGATTTTATATGTCTAGATGATTTTATGGATTAGGGTTAATCCTTAATTACAACTCTAATAGGTTCAAGTGAAATGTTGTGTGCTTCAAGTCAGTACACAACAATCACTTTGGAAGGAATCAACTCAAGACCAATTTTGAATTTGAATTTTGAAATAGTTAGGTCATTACCATAAATTATGAAACTTGACTAGTTCAAATCTATAACTATGGATTTGAACTTGGATGAAGGATGATTAAACTAAGGATTAAGACCAAACCTTAGAAATGAGTATAGGTGGAATCAATTTAGATCTAAGTTATGTGTTATCTTTTACATATAAATCATCCCACTTGTACACAAGTCATTCCATAAAGGACTTGAAAGGAAACTAGCATTAATCTTATGAGAAATAATATAATATGTTACAAATCATGTTGAAAAAAAAAGTCATAGACAACACAAAATTTACCTTGGGAAAATCTAACAATAGCACACTCAGATATTTTAATCAACTCAAAAAGGTTACAATACAAACAGATGATATGTGATCAATGGAAATCTAACTCTATCTTTTGGATTTAATTTGGTAGCATGTGCATGCAACAAAAATGTCATACAATATCCATCTCAAGCATCCAATATATAGACTAATGATATTTAAAAAATCACCAATAGATTCTCAAAACCATGAGTCAAGTATTGGTCCAACTAGTCCAAGTTGGACTCGTGCACCCCCTCCAAGAGTAACTTCTGAAATAGAATGTGACTCCCATGAAGACCTTTGACTCCTATCACCAAGGTGAACATATATATATATACTCTCAAGTTCATTGGAAGCACTAATTACATTTACAATCCTCTTGCATGTTATTTTTTGATTTGGTCAAAGTTCTTCTTCTTAGTCCAATATGTAATCCTCGTCTTCAATGTTCTCTTAGACGTATCATATCACAAGGATGGTGCTTCATTCCATTAGTCCCAATTTTACAATACGTTAAAAAATTATCAAATAATTGTTGGAATTGATGATTGAACTGCCACAACTTCCTAAAGATCACTTGCAATTAAAATACCCAATCATGCAAGAGAGAAGAAACTAACTTTCTATTAAGCCTAATATTTAATTAGATGCAAAAAAATATGATTGATCATTATAATAGACAATGATAAACCCTTAT
Source organism: Sequoiadendron giganteum (assembly GCA_007115665.2). NCBI lineage: Eukaryota > Viridiplantae > Streptophyta > Pinopsida > Cupressales > Cupressaceae > Sequoiadendron > Sequoiadendron giganteum. Next base: position 164,488,523 of record VCHN02000014.1, read on the forward strand.
TATAAAGATAAGGATGAAACCCTAGTTGAAGTTCTAGAATATGATTAAATTAGATCATGGCATGTGTCATAATCCTATGACTTGAGACATAAAAAAGAACATGACTTAAGTAAGCTTGAGTATGCTAGTGTGCATGGGACCTAAAAAAAACTAATTAGGTGATATACCTTTTCACATGAACACCCCCTTAAGTGCAACTTAAGGAGTATGATAAAATGTAAAGGCGCATTGATGATGAATGGTGGATAGATCCTAGCTACAAGGCTTGATGAGCTACCTATGCACAAGCAAATAAATCTCTAATTAGAAAAAGAAAAAGTTTTCATGAGAAATACTCCTCTCCAATAGAGAGAAAATTGTAAAACTATGTACATGTGATGGAAGAGAGGAGGACTCAACATGACTCCACAAGTACTGCTTTTATCACAAATGTACTATAGGGATTCCCCCCATAGGAGAAAAAAGATGAGACTATGAATCCCTCACATAAAGAAGTAACTCCTATGCTAATGTTAAGAGCTTGAAGACAAGAAATAATCCACTGCCTGCTAACAACATTCCTCCCATAACATGCCAACCCTTAAATGTCATAAAAAAATTTCTAAATTTACACCTTGTGAGTAAATAAATTAGGTAACAAGCCATTGCAATAAAAAAATCTTTCTTTATTGAGAATATACAAATACTATGCCTTATCAAATTACAATTAAGGTTCCATTTTATTACAATAACTTCACAAGTTACGAAAATACAAGAATGCATACATTTACATGCGTAGCTCCAATGAGCTTTAGAACAAATAGTTGTAAGATGGTCCAGGATCCTTCCTTTCAAATCTTGGTTCTTTTGTCACCTGTTGTGGAGGAGAAGCATCACTCAAGTGTTTTTTTTCCAACTATGGACTCTTAATGTGGTCCCCCGCACATCTATCATTTAATAGATGGCCCTTCCCTTTGACGAAGAAATTAGTAGAGTAACTAATAACAACAACCAACTAAGCATGGTGTTGTGTCCTACATAACTAGAACCTTGTAATCTCATAATCTCAAACTAGCATGTAATACTGGATCACGGTGAATTGATAGTGGATTCTCGACATTCAAACTTTTCAGTGGAGTCTTCGGACATTCCCACCACTTTGGCCAAAGTCTTCCATCCAATATTTTCTACTAAGGTTCATCTATCACATACACTACTCAAGTTTGATTTGACTTAATACTATCTTAAGCTATGCATAGGTATTTCCTTCAATGGATAGTCTATCATCCCAGAGATAACCTATCACCATATTAATCTACTTGGAATAAACCTACTTAACAAGTAAGTACACAAGCTCCCTACCATACTGGATTATCGATCCTAGGAGTAAACACAAGCTTTCCTAGTTAAATCAATAACTTAGCTAAGTGTACCACATGTGCCCTTCATGTTTAATCATACCTATGATAAACACCCAAATCCTATTATGGAGTACTTACAAGCATAACATGAAAACATCATAAAAGCTCCAATTTCCTTTTAAAGACACTCTAATTTCTTTAATGCACACATTGGAAAAGACAACTCAAACATACATGCAAGACACATCATTCATAAGTAAAATACAAAAGAAGAAGAGATCCTCATGCATGTTATCGCTTATCCAAATAAATGACAGCAATGCAACCCTTTCCAACAACAACACGCTTGATATTCAGCTTCTCAAGAATGTCACAAAGAAACTTTATCTCTCAAGTTGATAGCTTACTTCTCTCAATAGCAATCTTCCTCTCATCAAATTATAACTCTTTCTCTTTCTCACTCACAATATAAAATAGAGTATGGATGGAATAATGTAGTATAAGACTTGAAAAAAGAATGCAAAAGATATGTAATCTTGTGAAAAAATGCATCCCTTCCAAATAAAATGGCTCAGCTATTTATAGAGCAACTTGGTAACCTCATAGCCTAAAATTTAGGCATGTTAATGGACAGCAAGCCCCATGCAAAGCAACACATGAAACACGGTAGATAGGTGGCAACCTCCTAAGTTCATGCTCAACAAAATCACCTACAAGTTGACTTGCAAAACTGACAACAATCAAAGACTTATTCAATCTGCATATGCTCAATTCTAGTTGTCTTATGAAATAGACATCTACAGCAATTTGGTTTCCAGACGTGGCGCCAACTTCATCCACACTTCTTGCTTGGCGTGGTTTCCTTGCCATCAGAAACAGTCAACTTCCAAATCATAACAACAAGTACTATTGAGTTGCATAAGAGATGAGTTGACTAAGATGATAAATAATTTTGACAATGTCTCCAACAAATGTAAATATAACATAGCGAATACTTTTACTAAGTCAATTTTTATCTTAACTTAGGCATCGACTAAGTCCATCGACATAAGATAGCAACTCAAAATGTAATATAAGTGTTTCATATTGTGTGGCAGAAAGAGTGAGAATCAGCTTCACAAAACAGTCATAAGCTATTCTATCAGCCTCTCAAGATACAATTTATGCATGATTTACATGGCTTAGGCTCAGCTAATAAATCAGCCTCTAATCATAGTCATTATAGACATTGATACTTGGTGTCCCCATGTGTGCCGATAAAATTATCTATTCATTTCCTTTGATATGTTGACTAAGTCTTTATAATACTTACGTGTTGGTTACACCTCCTATAGGTTGCGCCTAACAACAATTTCAAACTAATATTACAATGTTATAGGTATAAGATTTACCTCTTAGTGTTTTGCACATATGTATTGCACCCTCACATAGTTCGCTATCCTTGGTCTATCCAAACCTATTTTATTTTCAATAAACCTCCATATGGTTGCATATCATATATTTATAAATATATATATCACTATTTACCTTACAATAAAATATAATATATATAAACATATATATATAGTATATCCATTATACTATATATATTTATATTTCAACCTATTGGATAAATATATTTGATACTTTGAATGCTATATCGTCTTATCATTATTCATCAAGCAATACACATGCACTCATACATACATATGAACACATGCATATATATACATACATAACACACACACACACACACACACACACACACACACACATATATATCAGGTTACTTCTTCTTATATCATATCCTCGTCGATACATGCATTCATTCAAGTGTATATATACTCATATATAAATAATTGATCCCTCGTGTCAGTAGATTTGTAAGTATTTCTACTTACACATGCATGTGTATGATTATGCTCTCAACACAGATCAATGTATGTATATACTCATATACATATATACTTTTTACGTAAATATGTATCGACGAAAATCTCAAGATACATAAACCTCGAACACATAATAACATCATATGGTTATAAATATATACATTTATATATGCACCTATACATACATATATGTATGTCAATAAATAGCATTAACATTATCCCGCATATATATATAGATATATATGTATTAATATTTATATTTATATCCCAAGTCAAACAAGTATGTACACATTTGTATACAAATGAATACTAACGAGTAAACATTCACACACAATAATAATATTATATGTGTGTGTGTGTGTGTGTGTGTGTGTATACACACCCCTCTATTAAGCTTTTACGCTTATGTGTGTATTTGTACATATATATATATATATATATTATATAGCAACATGTTAGTCGAATTATCCATTCTAAATCTGAATGATCACATGATCATGTAATTATACTTTCACAAACATCATAACAAAAATTTATATACATATGTCATCATACTTGTATGGACATCCCATTATATCCATCATACGCGTATGCTGACATATGCATATATGCATATATCCCAATACTCATTCAACCACACAAACAAGCACAATAACATGTAGAAGGACTCACAAGATAGACATCGTCCAAGCAAGACTTCAATAGTAATCAAGACCCTTACAAATGTAGACACACTTCTCTAAGGATGACTTACCAACTTCCCACTTCTATGTCTAGACTCGACTATTTTATCGTGAGTGTGTGTAAGGTCAAATAGTTTACGTCACCAGTTACCCGACCAAGATCTTCTCCTGAGTGATACTTCCCCTCCGCTTGAAGGAATGAACATTTACCTGCCACCACTAACACATGTCTACGACAGTTAGTTGTTCACAAAATATGCAACATACATAATACATCTCCAAAGTTAGAATATCAATTCAATAACCATTTGTTCACATGCATTTCTTCATATAACATGAAATAAAATTCATTCATATTGCATCAATAACAAAGTGTAAGCACAATTAATTCATCTCTAGAATTCACATTACATTTACATTTTACTCTACATAGTAAATACTAAATAGTAATTACATAATTGGGGTGTAACACCTCCCCTTGACAAAAAATAAATCTATTGGTGATTGTAGAATTGTTTTTCATCATTTGGATGAACAAGAAATTTAAATCCAATTGTGTGTCTTTGTCCTCGTGCTAAGAAAATGTATCTTCCAAAATAGAAACTAAATTTGTAATTAGAGAAGTGGAACTAAGAGGGAAAATTTTGAACTGCATCTAGAAACATAAAAGACATGATTATATCATTGCCATCAAAGAGATAATGCATGTCCTCCAATGTATCCTCAACATCAACTATGTGAGACTCCACAAACAAGGATGATATGTCTAATAAATATGAATCCTGATGAGGTGGATTTAGAAGACTAAAATAACCTTGTTAAATTGAAGTAGTAACACGTAATGGTGGAGTAGAGATCTCAATGCATGTCATTTCACAAGATTGTTCAACCTTGAATGATGTTGTGTCCACACAAGATGTCTAAGTCCGAACATCATATATATATATATATATAGATGTTGGGTTAGAAGAATTTGGAAAACTAATTCCATTTATAATGAAAATTTGTTACAATTGGTTAAGTTTATAAAGAAGTTTCAAATGATCAAGTTTCTTCAACATAAATTCATCTATTGTATGCCTTTTCTTCCATAGTAATCACATTTGATTTTCCATGAATTTAGAGACACAATTATAACCAACAAAAATAAATATAAAATAGAAGAGTTGAAATGAAGTCTACAAAAAAGTAGAACTTCTCCAAGTGTCAAGATGTCCAAGTTATCAACTCAAATGTGAAAAACAATAAACTAAATAAAATATATCACTAAATTTAGTAAAATAACATGGATGGCTAAGAAGAGCTCATCAATACCTTTCCAATGTCATAAGAATTACAATAATTGGAGAAATTGGCAAAAGAGATATGAGCTTAGAAGCCAAAATGGATGATCAAGATTTAACCAATAGTAAAATTCACTAGTAGAAAAATATATAAATTTTTCTATCACCACCAAATATTGTTTGGAATCACCTTTTTGATGACTATTCATTTTTTTTAAATGATACCATATGCCCAAGTTATACCAAAATAAAAAAGAGCAAGTATCTTAAGGCAAATGAGTTGGGGGTTGGTGGCCCTTTGGTGGCTAGCTAGCAGTGGGTTGCTAGTTGGTGTGTTGGAATGGGTGGTGGAGCCCCCTAATTGGGTGAAGGTGATAGATTAGTTGTGAGTTGAAGTGGCAATAGTGATTTGGCTAGACCATAAGCTACACTAATTTCAAGGTTCAGCCCACCTCGGTTAGTAGTGACCAAGGGTGAGTGCTTGCATACAAGTATAAGATTAATTCAAAAATTCCTATCAAAATTTTTGGAAAACATCATGAACTTTGAATAAACTATCAAGAAACCAACAAAGGCCATTTATAAATAGAAAAAAATTCAACCAATTGCCAACTACCAAAAAAAATATCATCATGCAAACTATTTAACTATTAGTTTAAAAAAACTTCATCATTGTCAAAAATAAAACAACTGGAATAATTATGTAAGAGCCATTGTTTTGTATATTATTCCACACCAATATTGTACATGATGATCATACAATTGTATGAATTTTTGCTGGTAGATGTCAAGACCTCAAAATAATCACCCAAAAAAAATTTAGACTCTAGTTTTAGCATTTAGATAAGAAATCTTAAGGTGTACAAAATGTTTATGTTTGTTTTGTACCAAGATGTACCATTTGAATGCTCAAGGATAAAAATCTCAAAAAAAAAAGGAAAATTAAAAATTTAGAGCTTTGAACCATGTTGGGGTTGATGATTGAATCCCATAGCCACCAAAAGATCATCTGCAATTAAAACACCCAATCACATAAGAGAGAAATAATCAATTTGTTACGAAGCTTGAGATTTCATTAGATGTAAAATGAACAATGATTGATTATTACAATATACAACGATAAACCCTTGTTATAAAAATAAGAATGAAACCCTAGGATAAGATTGAATTAGATCATAACATATGACCTAATCCTATGAATTAAGACACAAAATACACATGACCTAAGTAATCTTAAGTATGTTAGTGTGAATAGGACCTAATAAGAACTAATTAGATGATATAATTTTTTCTCACCAATGATAATTGCATTGATCCTATAATTTTCATTGTGTGCAACACTTACTCCTAATAAGACAACTACATTAGAGTGAGCCCAAAATGAAGGGAAAAATGTGTGTGCAAATTTCACCATTGCATTTTCCCTCACTTCAAAGTACATGCAAACTACTAAAATATTCATGTCGAAATAAAAATAATTAACCAACGTGAAAGTAAATATTCAAACACTCATAAAAATGATACATATGTGGATGCCACTTTGATATGTTCTCCTTGAAATGAGTGCTTTTCTTTGAAAACCTACAAAAATAGAAAAAAATCAATGAGTAGCATCTAATAAGTATTTTAAATACACATGAGTTGTCTAACCAAAAGAAAAGGAAAAACGAGTGAGGGGATTGAAGTAGGACATTACATGGATAGAAAAAACAATAACTATTGCTTGTAGTACCAAAAGTAATGTAATACCATATGAAATGAAGGTGTTCATAAGGTAATCATTGCAACCATATTTGTGAAAGTAATGTTAGTGTCCTTATATGTCCTCCCTCCAATTTATTGCATGGAAAGGATGCAATAAATTTGGAAGAAGGAGAAAAATATGTAAAATGTGTAAAATGTGTTTAGTTTGGAAAGTCCAAAATCATATAAGAATACAAGGATATCATATTGTGACAATATAATAAGAGGAATTGTAGTACATTGGATAACTATAGAAATCAAGATACTCGCAATGTTAGCCCCAATCAAGATCATGTATCAAGTTCATCTTCTTCTTCAGTAGAGTAGTCTGCTTCCTCATTAGTGTAGAAACTTGTGTTTCCTCAGACCTTTGAACCTTCTCTAAAATGATTTCTTTCCATTTATTTGCTCAATATTATTAGTATAGACACTTAAAAATATCCTAAATGATATCACACACTCGAATCAAATATACTAACATCATTTCCTCCTAAAACCCATCCTCTTTTTGCTCAATTGATTAAATTAGCCTAGCTAATTAATTAATTAAGTTATTTTCATCTATTAACCTAGTTAATCTAATCAGGTTAATTCACCCCATTTCATGCTAACACTTTGTCCTGTTAAATTAAATACATCAAGTTATTTAATTTAAATCCCTAAGTCCTCTTATTTAATTAAATGACCCTAAGTTATTTAATTAAATATCATATCACTATCCCCCTTTTCATTAAATCATTTATTTAATGAATATCATCCAATTCCCCTAATTTTCATAAATAAAACCTCATTTAACTATCAAATTACTAATTAATCTAATTCCCCCCACTTGCAAGGGAATATTCCTTCCCCTTTTGCACATTAAAACTTAATTTTAATTTCTTAAATATATATTTCCCTCACCCATAAGAATATTCCAAATAATATTCTATTTTCTCACTCATTTGAAAAAAGGAATATTCTCCTTCATAACAAACTTACAAAACTTCATGTGCGTTAACTTACAAGACTTCTTGTGCAAGTTAAAAGAGTGTTTGTTTGAAAGAATCTGGACCCTTGATCCATGTGATCATTGATTCTCATCAATCAATTCCTTGATCCATGTTTCATTACTCCTCCCTTTTTGACCATTGATTAACTTTTTTAATCTCAACCCTTCATTTCTCATTTGCTCTCCTATAAATAGGTCACTATTTGGAGACAAATGGATCCACCTTTTTCAACGCAAAATTATGTTGTTGAAATCATTCACTCACACTCATATTTAGCACTTATCTAGTATCATCTTAGCTTAAATTACTTGCATATTAGCTTAGCTTCCATTAATGGCTTCCATGGTAATAGATGCACACATTAGTATATCTTGTAATTAGCTAAGGTTTCAATCTTTTTAGTTTAAAATCCATTTAGATTAGCTTTGCACTCATACATCTTGATCATCTTAGCACAAATCATGTTAAAATAGCTTGCATCATGTTCATTTAGCATTTAAATCATGTTTCATCACACATCTATCATTGATTTTGTCGATTCTCTTCAATAGAATCGATCAAAATAGGCTCATTTATCCACGGGATTGAGAAAGGGTTGTCATTCCACATCAATGCGACACCACTCCCCTAGTAGGATAAGTTTCAATGGATTAGAATAGATGTTTTTGAAGCTTTCATAGTTTAGTATGTTAAGTTTTAATGGATTCCTAGTTTAGTGTTTATTGATTGATCTTATTGGGATTGACGTTTAGTGGCTTCATTACGCTTCATATCCTCATGGATCAAATGTAGTCATCCCATACTAATCCATTAGTAACATGTTGGTGCTAGAAGGAGGGCATGAACTAACTAATATGACGATTTTCTTGTCAAATATTTGTTTTCCTTGTGTTTTTAGGTACAACGATGCTATTGATTATCCATCGACGCATTTGATTATGCGTCGCTATACAACAACACACTTGCAATTTTAGTTTATCAACGCATAATTAAAATAACAACACATAATTAATTTTGTCACCGCAAATTAATATAGTGATGCTAATGTCATTTTTTAACGCACAATGAATTTATTTTTAGCGATGCAGTCAATTTGGCAACGCAATTGACCTCACTGTTTGTTGTAGAGGGCCGCTATCGATTTTTCAGTATGGCGACACATATCCTATATAATGACACTATTGAATGATTTCAGCGACACAATTGACTTTAGCATCACGAATTACTAGTAAACAAAACAAAACTTGATTTTTTACATGTATTTGAATTTTTTGGCTTTATCTGATCACTAACATGTTTCTAACTCCTTGTTTTGGTTTTTAGACTAACTAAGTTTTGTAGGTTTGGACAATACAACTTGAAGAAAAGAAGCATACTATTGTCATTCGAATTATAATTGTAACAAGTGTTGTGACACTTTAGGGGCAATTATAACCCATATATGCTTCTTTTTTATTTCACGTTTAGGACAAAACTAAATTTATTTTCGGCTTTAAAATGAATGTTCAAATTGGTTAAAATTGAACCCTCACATCATTTTATTGTTGGATTAAAATTGAACAATACAACTTTCACACTTCAAATTGGTGCTTAAAATAAACTCATTTTGCGATGATGGATTAAAATGAACATGTGTTTGATTTGCTTAAATATACTTGTGTGTATCCAATCCCCTTGCACCTTTTGGCAATCTTGGGTGACGAAAAGCATTTTATGCTCCAAACATGTGTTACCTTTAGAGGGCCTACCTCCCAACTTGTGAGAGGGAACGACCCAATTAGTGCTTTCTATCTGGCTCACTATATAAATAATTTGGAGTGACAAAAGTCACTAACCAGCTGGTTGTGGTTGTCCCATACCGATGAAAGTCTCCTCTAGCATCCTTGTGATGCGTTAAAACCCTTAGATTTTTCTAATGTCTGGTACGCCTCTTAATTGAGTGAATTGTCATGTGTATGGCACCAATTTATCCTATATATGGTCATTAAAAACCTTGTTGTAATGGCTAACCAAGTCCAAATCCAAAACGTATTTCAAAGTAGTGCATGGGAGTAGCATTGTGCCTAGAATTTACTTACCATGTTTGGTTTTTGATCGAGGCATAAAGCAAATGGGGAAGGTACTCCTTTGCTTGGCGTGTCAAGACGTTACATTTCTTTGAAATAGCCTATTTTTCCACTTCATCTTCATGGATTAATCATCACTTTCGATGATGGTAAGCCTACTAAGAAATATGTACATGATCTATCTAGGATTGTAAATGCTTGTGAGTTAGTTTAACACTTGCTTGGTTCCAAAACAATTGCAAACAAACATCAACAAGTCTTTTCAAAATTTCAAACCCTTTGGTCTAAGTATGGATACCCTTTGAGAAAACCTTGATATTGATGCTTGTCCTAAAGATTTATTCTTAGAGACTTCTAAATATTTTGGTTTACATCTCAATCCATACTTCCAAAATTTAACCTAGGTAACTATGCCCTTAACTTCATCCTTTTCACAAAATGGACTTTGTGCAAGTGATGATGTTTTTGACATAGACATTTAGTTTGAACTTAATCAAGACAAAATGTTTGTGGTAAAAAGAAACTCATTTAAGAAAGATAACTTAACAAATTGAAACCCACATGACCATTTGGCATTTGATCGCTTTAGTGAACAATCCGACCTTACACCCGCTATCATTCAACCAAACTTTGAACTCATTGAAGGAGAACGAATCGATATGATTAGTAGTTTGAGAAGCTTCACTTTTGAAACAAAAGAAACACCAACCCTATAGAGAAACACAACATATATCATAGATGAAGAGGAACAAGTCGATATTATGGTTGGAAGGCCCACATTACCACCCCCCGTGTGGCAATAAATATCCTCTTTTTCATGATCTTGAACTTCTCTAAATGATCTCACACAAAATCAAAATTCCCAAGAGAAGGTCGACATGTCGTCATTTCAAACTTAGGCATCATAGTCCAAAATCTATCAAACAACACCTTATGGCACTCTACCAAAATAGGAATAGTTTGGTAAAGAAATTTTATAGACGTGTTTCAAGGAATAATCCAAAATTGTATGCCCTATTTGAAAGTCAAAACATTGGTCTTTTCTATGATCTTTAACTTCTCTAAATGATCTCATGCAAAATCAAAATCCCCAAGAGAAGGTCTACATGTCGCTATTTCAAAATTAGACATTATAGTTCAAAGTACATTAAAATTCGTATCCTAAGACAATACCACAATAGGAATAGGTTGGTAACAAGGTTTTATAGACTTATTTCGCTAAATAATCTAAACATGTATGCTCAATATGAACTCCTCATTTGAGTCAACATTGGTCTTTTGGATTTGAACACTTTTGAGGTCTAGCATGTTTCTCATCACCTTGGTCTTATCAAACAAAGGTTCACTCTAGGTCAAACATTGGGTCAAAAATTTCATCCACCCCTTCATTTAAACTCATCCTTCACTTCACCAAACTTTGCAAAAATTTTGAATACACCAACACTCTTTGACTTAAACATCTATCAACCCAAACCCTAACTTAGCTACTTTTTTTTATGTGAAATGAATCCTTTTCCATACATTTAGTTAAGTTAATTATCATCTTTGGACTAGTTTATCTTGAAGGTCACGAGTCTACCCTAAAGATTCACAAGTTCATAAATATCCTTTATCCTAACATAAAAACAATCTAACTCTTAAGTAAAAAGTGTTGTCCCAAAATTTTTACAAAGATCACTCCCCACATCATTCTTCTTTTCATCTCCCATTGTCATCATTTCTCTAAAAATACTTAGAGCATCCCTTTTACCTAGATTTGAGTTAACGAGAGAGTTCAAACATTACAAATCTCAACACAACTCTCCCATAAGTAACCCAAAATTTATGGTAAAGACAAGATCACAACATAATAGAATCATGGAGAAAACAAAAGTCACATTCACCTCAAGTGATCCAAATCCTCAAGAATTTGATCCAAGAAGTCAAGTTACCCCATCACAGCAACCCTAGTCTCCGTCAGGACCATATGAGATAGAAGACATTACAAACAACCCATTTGAACTTACTAGGGAGGAAATCATGGAACATCAAGCCCTAGAAGATGTAGCTCCAATTTCCCCACCTTTTTTTGTGCAACCTTTGACACAAGGTTTAACAACTCCATCGCTAGGGCTAAATCAAACACCCATTCCTAGTCTTGCAACTAGTCTTGCTAAGGACTTTGGCCATACTCTTCCATTTGAAAGCAACATGCTTGTGGGTACCCTAAATACCAATCCACCTCAAACCACCACTTGGAAACCTACCTTTGGTGCTCCTCCCGTTCCAGAACATACCTTACATCAAAATAAACCATAAGTGAGTGCATGAAGATGGGTAGCAATTTTGTGGTCACTTTTTAAAAAATAATTGAAAACTCATAATGTGAGTGCGTTATAAAGCGCTCACGTTATGGCTTAGTGTGTCGAGCTTGAGGTTCGGCCACCACAAACCCATAATGTGAGCGCGTTATAATGCGCTCGCGTTATGACATGTTAAAAGCAAAAAAAAGGATGTTTTAATTCATTTTCATTTGTGACTATTTTTTTCTTGTTGTCCACAGCCAAAAACCCCAAAATTTTGCGCTCACATTCTAGAAGGATCATTTTTGCAAAAATATTCATCAACGATTGTTAATTCATTGCCAGGATGTCCCCACATCGACAAGGAGATCAAAGAGGTAAGAATTTTATTTTATTTTTGAATTTTTTAGTTTTAGGTTGTATTTGATATTTATTTTTTGAATTTGTAGGAGATGTTAATCAACCTAGAAACCCTCCTCAAAATCCACAGCAAGAACAAAATCCTCAACAAAAAAATTGCTAGCAACAAAATCCTCAGCAACAAAATCCTCAACCACAACAACAACCTCCTCCACCAATCCCTCAATACCCTCCTGACACTCAACAAAATTTAATGGGTGAAATTGAGAACAATAAAAATCAAATTGAGGATTTAATCGGGAGGTTGAACAATCCAAACGGTTCAACTGTGAAAAAGAATGACCCTAGCAAATTTACTACAAGATATGTTAAAAAATATAAATTCAATTAGCAAACACTTATCTGGTTGGCAGGATAGGTAGGCGACTAGGGATTTTTACCAAGATAAATTATCATATAATGAAGTAAAAGATTTAAAAAATACAAAATTAGATTTGTGTATTATTCATTGACCCATGGTCAAATGGAAATATCTCCCTCAATGCAAAGACCTTTCCTATTCATTGGTGCCACCACCAAGAGATTTCAAAATATTTTTGGGATAGGTGGTACATGGTTTTTGATGACCCACCATGCAACAATTGTGAAGTCCTGTAGTATTTCCTATACGCTGAGCTCATCTTGAAAAAAATCCCAAATTATTTTGATATGAGGGACTTCTAGGGGAGAGGTGGGGGATTGGCACAAGATAGATTCGATGCACAGTCAGATCCTACGCGGCAAGCAAGACGACCTCTCACTAGGCCGCCTCATGAGCACATCATCATCCCTTCCATCGTGAAGGAGAGTGTTGATGTAGAGTCTCTATAGGCCATCAACTCTTTGATGCAAAGTGTCATCCAACATGCTAGCCCTCATGTGCAACACCATCCAGGGGAGTCTTCGACAGGTGGGCTTCGATCTCATGTGTGTCAATCTTGCAGGGTGACTTATTCATATGACCCTACTGACACTTAGGAGGCTGTTGCGCAGGGTCCGTTTGTAGCTATGGAGATGGAGAGGGCATCTGAAATTTTGCATGACGCGTATGGAATTCATACTCAGGTAAAAGTTAGCATGTTCATTGAATTTAATTTATTAAATTTTGATTTTGAAATACAAGATTAACTTATTTATTTTTATGATTTTAATAAACTTGCAGGGTCACAGTGTTGATATTGGATACACTGGCCCTACACCTACTTATTTCTACAGTACACCTATCAGTGGGGTACGTAACTAGTAAAAAATTATAAATTTATTAAATTTTAATAGCATTTCTTTACGAATGGTATTTTAATATGTGATTTTGGATGTTGAATAGGCTAATATTGGAGGTTTCAAGGGAACACCTCCCGGTGCTAGTGGATTTAGTCAAACCTTCACGTAGGTAATGGAATAAAGAGTTTAACTAATGAATTGTACTTAATAGATTTGTGTAGTTTATATTCATATCGTTGATTACGTTGCATTGCACATCATTCAAACTCAAAGCATTACTTCACATTCCATAACTAATAACTAGATGTTGATAGATGACAAAATTTCAACTACAATATAGTTGTTTAGAAATTCAACATAAGTAGTGATGCAATTACTTCACATAGCATAAGTAATAAGTCTAGGAGAAACTTCCAATTGTATTTGCTTGTCATGGCATTCCATGAGACCACATTTTACTAAGGCATCTTTTCAAAAAATTCACTACCTTGTTTATGCTCCAAACTAGGCACCCATTATGTCCTACTCTCACATATCTGAAACTCACTTGCAACTCTTTTGGAGCAACTGTCCTAAATTTGGCTTTTAACGTTGAATTAGGCCACAATTAGGCCTCTTTTTCAAAGAGACACCTCTCCAAACACACAACCAACACTTGAAACCTCCAAAAATTCAAAAGATAGCCAAGAAAACCTCAGATTATTCAACTTTCAGGTCTCCTCTCACTCATTTAGACCCTTTTTCATAAAACTCTCGCTTTCCTTGCAATCAATTAGGGCTTATCAAAACTCTTATGCCCTGAATTCTCACAAGCTTATAATCACTTCAATCGGGCTTATTTGTGCCTGTACATGCTCATTCCATCCTCAAATAGTTCTGCCCCAAAGATCTACACACACTTTCTTCACAAAATCACTCTTTTTCACTAGTTTTCACCCTCTTTCACGTAGGGTTTCTCACTTATTTACTTCTTTGACCACTTCTCTCTACTTATTCACCTAGGGTTTTCAGGGGATTCTATCCACTTCTAAACCCCTATCCTCTTTTCACTTACTCTAGCCTTGTTTAAAAGGCACAACTCACACAAAAACTTCACCAAACCAATTCCTTACCTTCTACACCTAATCCTACTTCATACTGGTCCATTCCACCAATAAAAAATTGCTACAAAAAGGTGGAATGGACTTTTTAGTTCATTTGGGCAATCAAACTCTTAGCCCCTGTTTTTTGATCGCCTAGAGAAATCAAGCCACCAAAAGCTTGAAACTCAATGTCAAGCGCTCAAATTAGTTTTAAATTGATGCCAACACCTAAATCCTTCAATTCACACATATTACAGATGCACTACCACCTACACGGAACCGTACACTGGTAGATGATGGAGGAAAACATAGAAAATAGCAATATAATAGTGATATTTTATTAGTTTTCTCCTTCAAAATGCTTCAACAACAACTAACAATGATGAATCACATCTTTTAAAAACTTTCCCAATTATTTCAACTTCCTAAGCACCTAATATTGTCTCTACAACTACCTTTACTCTTCATATTCCTCCACTTGGCACCTTTTTGCATTTTTACAACATTGATTGACAACTTTTTTTAAGATTCTGCAACTTTACAATTTATGCCTAAAATGACTACCAAAGACCATTAAAAGCTCAAAAATGGCTATTTAAGCCTTATTACATCATGAAAATACCTATACAACCTCAAAATCCTAAATTTTCCTCATGGAGGCATGCTCTTGTAAAGGTGCACCTGCACCACTTTTTCAAACAACTCACCGCCTTTTCTATGCTACCACATTTTCCATACATGTCTACCAAAGCATTTTATCAAATAGTTTATTTCCTCACTGCTATGGCTAAAAGCTTAAAAAAGGTGCTTTCCAACAAACTATGGATGCTTGAAAAAAATCTATCAAAGCATAATAGTAAGCAATAGCATAGACAAGGTAGTTAGTAGGTTGAAAAAATGCCTCGAAGAAATACAGTCTCATGGTGATGGAATGCCATTCCATCACCATGTTACCACATTTCTTCGAGGCATTTCTTCAAACAGCTCGCCACCTTTTCTATGATACCACATTTTCCATACATGTGTACCAAAGAATTTTATCAAACTACTCACTTCCTTGTTGCTATGGCTAAAATACTGAAATAGGTGCTTTCCAACAAACTATGGATGCTTGGAAAAATTTATATCAAAGCATAATAGTAAGCAATAATACCATAGAGAAGGCAACAAACTATCTAAAAAAATTCCTGAAAGAAATGCGATCTTATGGTGATGGAATGCCACAACGTGCATTTGTTTGTAATGGCATTCCATCACCATGAGACCCATTTCTTTGAGGCATTTTTCAAACATTTCATTGCCTTCTCTATGCCACCACAGTTATCGTACATGTCTAAGAAAGCATTTTATCAAATGGTTCACCGGCTTGCTCCTATGGGTAAATCCTAAAAACACGTGATTTCAAACAAGATATGGATAGGGAAAATAGTAAGCATGATAGTCAGAAATATATATAATAAGTCCTAATTTTATTTTTTATTATCTCATACATTATAAGTCATGACGTGGATCACTATTATAGTTTTCGTGATTGAATAATTTGTTGTTTTATTTTTAGTTGTTGCAAGCGGAAACACCTTCGAATGTGATGAGGGCAATGGAGATCGATGTTTCATCTACTATAGAATCCTCGATGGCTCTAACAGGGGAGGTATAAGGAAAATTACTAAATTTCAATTTACATTCATTGTTATAGATGTTAGTTCTAGTGAAAAGAAAACCATTATTGATTTGTGGTTTAATTTCTATTTGGATGGTTTATACAGGGCTTTAGCATACCTCAGCCTGGGCATGCGAATATTTTCCTCGTGGAGAGTGATCATCAGATGGTGGTAAGTGATTATTTTGTTAAATATATCATCTTTTATAATATAATTTCTATATATTAATGTCTTTACTCCTTATTGTAACAGATAAAACTTCACGAAGAACTAAACACTAGGAGGAGCACCAAGAGCACTCCTCAACTGCAACATAAATGAGTGACAAACGTATCGCCATCTAATTGACAAGCAAAGGGTAAGAGTTTATTTCGAGGGGATGAAAAGCGATGACTTTTGATTCCAAAGCCCTTTGTTGTATGCCTACATGGCATTTTTGTACATATTTTGTATTGGATATATTTGACATTGTATACCTATATGGCATTCTCTTAAGCCTATATGGCTATTTTGTACCTATATTTTATACTTATATCGACATATATTGATGTATGCCTACATGGATATTTGGTTAATACAATTTTTTTTATCGATGGTGTCCATATTTGCATTATAAATCCATGGTTCAATAGATATGAGTTACGTGTATTCAAGTGTATACTTTACAACTTATGCGTATACTTTTTGGCTTACGTGTATTCCAATTTATACTTTGAAACTTACGTGTTTTCATGTGTATACCTTGTATTCGTGCATATACTTTGTATTAATTTGCGTATACTATGTATTCATGTATATACTTCAAGGCTTACATGTTTTTGAGTACTTGTGCTTCCCTTATTCACATATACATGCTTGACTTATTCACATGTATACTTATTAATTGGTTATCCCTTGCATTGATCATTGTTTTCCTTCATGGTTTGTCTTGAATATTAATTGATTGATGCTAAACAACTTTATGTAAAAGCAAAAAACACGTTTTTAATTGGTATTGCATGAAATGATTCATAAAAAGATTTCAAAAAAGTATCCTTGATATTACAAAAAGATATGTGTTTATACACTTCAATTGCGTAGTCACATTTTGGTTCTTTCAAAGAAAAATCTACCTATGCCATTGTTACACTGCACAAGTAAACCAGATTTTGTATTGTGGAGCTATATTAAGCTACCACTCTCAAGACCAATGTAACAATGATACAAAATAATGTTTGAGACTGCAAGAAGACATCAAAATGGCTAGTCTACTAAACAAATTCTTATGATTTCTGAAGAATGTTGATAACTCTACTCAGTTGGCTTCTTTTTTCAAAATCATACAAATTGAACACTAACATTAATAGACTGTGTATATCAAGCTACCACAATTCAAGTTTCAACGATGAATATTTATCATGCATATTTTAAATGACATTCAGGTTTATGGTGGTTTTCTTGTTTATATGATGTTATGTGATATTCTAATCCTAATTCATGTTATATATATATATTTTACATGTTTTTTGTACTAACGAACTGAACCCCCCCTCCAAAAAGTTTTGGCCGAACCAGCGAACCGAACCCCCGAATCTGAACCTGAACCTCATACAACCTCAAAACCTCTTCCAACACTCTTCATTCTACCTGCACAAACTTAATTGACCACCAAATTATGTTGCCCCCTGACTTTACCCACTTTTACTCCCTCAAACCTCTCTTTTTCATTGAAAACCCCTCTTTTCCCAACTAGGGCATCATGCAATAACATAATTTTGACCTCCCCCGTGCTTTCAGACCTTTTGAACACATCAAACTCCACAACCTCACTCTATTTCAAACCTATTCTAACTTATTTTCAAGCAATTTCTTCTTTTCACCTCTTCTAGCCTTGCTTTTAAGGCCTAAATTCTGAATTTTCAACAGGGGCAACGTTAGTAATCTCTTCCAATGCCTTTACCAATGCTATTTTATTATTCCTACTCCCTAACCTACTTACATCAAACCCATTCCATCGAGACACAACCTGAACAATAGGTGGAATGGCCTATTCCAACATATTACACTCAAACCCTTGTATGAGCAAGTTCAAACCTGTTTCAGAAATCTACTTCGTAATTGCTTGGAACTTAATATAATTCCATAAGAATTGATTCTTATCAAATCTAAAACCATTCTACAACAGATTCAGATCATCTTAGAGCAAAATCCTACTGTTCGGACCCGTACACAAGCTAGAAATGAAGAAAATGCACATAAATTAACAAAGAAACAAAGATATTTGATTGATATTCTCCTTCAAACTCTTCAACAACCACTAACTTCGAGTTTACAGTGATCATATGTTTTTTTGTGTGGAAAACTCAGACTTCTCAACAGTCATGTGTATGTTTCTCTTTTCGATTATTTTCCATGCCATCATAAGGGATCAAGCCAGTTGAACGTAGCTTAGAGCGATTCCGCGTATTTGGGTGTGAAAGAGGACCATTCCTAGCATAAAAATACTTATTGGGACGCGTTGGAGCAATTTTTTTGGTCACATGAATTGTAAAACGAAATTTGCACTATTTTGCAACTTTACACTGCTTGCATTTGACACTTTTCCATCAAGTGAAAACTGGACACCACAGGAAAACGACTCTGAGATAAAAAAAAAAAACTGAGAAAGGTTATTATAGAGGGGCCCAACATGATCCCATAGGATTAGAAAAATAAATTCTAAGCATCACGGTATCCGAGTAACAACATGCTAAAGTTTTCATCCATTTTGCACTTTGGACCCTTAAGGGATCAATCTGGTTGAACGTAGCTTGGAGCGATTCCGCGTGTTTGGCTATGAAAGAGGACCATTCTTAGCATAAAAATACCTATTCGGATGCATTGGAATAGTTCATTTGGTCACACGAGCTACAGAACAAAAGTTGCACCACTTTGCAACTTTCAGCTACTTGCATTTGATAGCTTTTTCCCCAAGTGAAAATTCACCACCACGGAAAAATGCCTCTGAGATAGAAAAAACCAAGAGAGGTTATCACAGAGGATCCCAACACAATCTTGTAGGATCAAAATAGAAGTTTCTAAGCATCATGGTATCCGAGTAACAACATGCTAAAGTTTGCAGCCATTTTGCACTTTGGACCCTTAAGGGATCGATCCGATTGAATGTAGCTCAGAGTGATTCTACGTGTTTGGGTGCGAAAGAGGACCATGCCTAACGTAAAAATACCTATTTGGACGTGTTGTAACAGTCCATTTGGTCACACGAGTTGCAGAATGAAAGTTGCACCACTTTGCAACTTTGCACCACTTGCATTTGACACTTTCTCCATCAAGCGAAAACTGGACATCACAAGAAAACCACTTTGAGATAACAAAAATCAAGAGAGGTTATTGTAGAGGGGCCCAACATGATCTCGTAGGTTTAGACAAAGATTTCATAGGTGCCTCAGTTTCTGAGTAATACACTGTCAAATATCGCTTCCCTTTTGCACTTTGGACCCTTAAGAGATCACGTCGATTTAACGTAGCTCAAAGCGATTGTGCTCTCTTTTCAATGGAATTAGGTGGGCAGCAGACTTAACTCTATTTTAGTTGTAGTTTGGTTGGATTTGAAGTGATTTTGTGCATTTTAGAAGCCAATAACTGAGGGTTGGTCTGTATACCTTGTTTTAAGGGTTTTGAGTGCATTAAAATATCATATTAAGCCTTCCACCCACTGTATGCTTCTGTAACTCGATGGAAAGGCTTAGTTAGGGTTATAAAACATGTGTGATAATTTTTGTGTGCAACGGGGCGAATAGAGGGTTTCTAGGTGATTCCCTAGATGTCAAATGTTGCATTTTTTAGAGGAAAATGGTGGTTTAGTGCTAGGGTTTGAAGAAATCTTTGGGGGAAGCAATATCTCTTCAACTTTTAAGCTTGTGCAGACCTTTTTGAAGGTGTTTCAGGCTTTGGTTGGCTGTGGGAAGGTTTGGAGTATGGTTTTTCAATAAACCCTTGCCTAACTTGTGAATGAAGAGGGTTTTGGGGTTTGTTATGTTGGAGGGCTTATCATGCCTTAAAAGTGGAGGAATTGGTGGTCTGGCAGATTGGTTAATGTTGCCTATTGGTGGTTTGTATGTGATAGGAAGAATAAAGGGGGGTTGCTTGTTTTGTGAAAGATAATCCAAAAGAGTCCTATGAGGGTTTGATGTATGTTGAAGAAGGCTTAAATGGGTGCCTAAAATGATGGTTTGTTGTAGAGGTTGTTAAGGAATTATAAGAGTTAAGGTGGAAAAAATAGATTTGTAGACCTACAACAGTGATTAGGTGCAAAGTTGAAAATAAGCCAAGATTGAGTTTTGAGGGAAGGAAGAAGGTTGGAATACTTTTATATTGTGGAAGTGAGTTGATTGCCTCCCTGTATTGCTATCAAAATCACTTCAAGTTTACATTTTTTGCACTTTTTTCATATTGACAACTTTTCAATTTTTTGCAATTTTACATCATTTTGACAAATATGCAGCATGAACTCCAAAATGACCCCAAAACCAACTAACATGAATTATTACATTATAAATTGGTTTAATATGACCTTATTCAATTGACAGAACTCAAAACACAGAACTAACTTAAGACTTCCATGAGCCAAATTTGCTCAATAACCTTCATGCCCCTGCACCAAATTTTATTATTTCAGTAAATCTCATTACAATGCCTTAAGTAGTATGTTCTCATAGATATTTTACAATTTCACTCATACATTAAAGATTATCTTATAATGTCTACATCGTAGGTGCTCATTATGAGGTTAACTTCAAATGAGTAACTTGAGATTCCCTCGCAAAACTTCACATGCTCTTTCATAATGACTTCAAATCAGAATTGAGATTTCTCAAGATCATCAAAATAAGGATGTTGCATTACTTTTTCGGATGAGATTCTCTTTGATGGCTCATAAATCAAAATTTTGTACAAGGAGAGACCAATCAAGTTTTAGTAGTTTACTTATAGATATGCAAAGTAAAAGAAGAAAAAGAAAGAGCATCCAAAATGGAAATGAAATAAAAATAGATGGAAGGCACTTACAGATAGGCATCGTAGTCTCTCAACTTAGTCACTCCTGGTCATACATCTTCACTGGGAGTTCCAACATACCTATTGCACACAACACCTCTCATGAATAGAATATCTTGAAATTCGAGATGCTCTTATAATGTCTACATCATAGGTTCTCATGATAAGGTTAACTTCAAATGAATAACTTAAAATTCCCTCACCAAGCTTCGCACACACTTTTGTAATGGCTTAAAATCATAATTGATATTTGTCAAGATCATCAAAATAAGGATGTTGCATTGATTTTTTGGCTGAGATTCTCTTGGATGGCTCATAAATCTGCATTTTCTGCAAGGGGACACCAATCAATGTTTAGCAGGTTACTTACAAATAGGCAAAGTAAAAGAAGATGATAGCATTGGCATAAAATAAATTAATGTGCATACAAGTATAAAATTAATAAGAACCAATGTGCATATACTTACAAATTAATCCAATGAGCCATCCAAGTCTACTCTACTCTTTATTGTGTCAGGTATTGCCTCATGGTCAAACTCACAGACCTTCCACAAGGTCTTGTTCAAAGGTCTACCCCCATATTTGGTCAAACGAACATTGGATGCCACGACAAGGTTCGAGTAATGAAGAATCTTATGATGAGTGTCAAAGTCTTGAAACAACCAATGTTTAACACTCTTATGTGGGTACCTTCTAAGCCATGTTCCAGTAACCACAACTGAGCCTGTAGGGTATTTAATGTTTTCTCCATCTATAACTGGGGCCTTCGATTTCTTTTTGGCCTCAACATAATGACACCAAGTAATAGTTTGCTCCCTCTTCATTGTCTTCATTTGTAATAATTGCATACCCTGCATTGATATGTGCAACAAATCTCTTGAAATTAGTCAAAATTACGAGTACAGTACAAAGTAAGATAACAATATGGAATTTCAACAACTAAGCAAGTAGATATATTACCTGGTTGAACTAGATTTGATACGTGGTCAAAGTCAATCGATGATTCCATCTGTGTCAGTTTCAATGTCGTCGGAGGGTGATACGTGTGAAATGGGCTAAGATAACTTTTCAACCATTTGTCAACCCACTCCCCTGACTCACAATCATTTAGCTTGCATTGTACATGAAGAACAAAAGCATGCCATCTTTCGTGTATCGATACTCCATGAACTTGCATTTGAGCTAAGGAAAGAGTGGAGATCACTCGATCCTGTTAGTGTACAACAATCCTCATATGGTGCAATTTTAGTATCATCCATCAACCAAAAAAATATACGAATTGAAGACGTACCTTCATTACCAGGACCTATCGAAGTATTACACCACTCGATGATTGATCTTGCATCTGTCAACTTTGCACTGTCTTTATACTTTAACTCTTCTCGTGCTAATGCTCTTTTCACACATGCTTCTGCACCATCATGCTCCCCCTTTCCATGCCCGAACTCGCAAAAGTTCCACATATGTTAAACACCTATAATGACATGCATCCTACACAACTAGCAGAATATGTGTGAGTTCTTGAACTATGCTGCATAATTATCTAACCATATTATATACCGACTGTATGCTATGCCCCTCTGAGCCAAACCACTCTAGAACATCTGGACGCAACCTTGCACGAACTCTGGAGAATGTGTGCAATCATCACTAATAGAAAAGTGGTACTCCCTCAATACCTTCCTTTGGTCCTCTGTACTATCAAATGCATGAATGAATGCTATGCGCACAAATATCGAAACCTGTGTGGAGTTTTAATACTATGATTGCACCTCACGATGTGGTTGTAGAGTGTAGTTCTTTGCAAAGTCAGCCACTGATACTATGTTTCCAATTGGAAAGGTGTCCTTGCATAGCTTGAATTGTGTGTCCAACTATCGGGCTCTATGGGTATGCATTGCATACTTAGACAGTATATTGTCATGAAACATGGACATAAACTGATACATTGGAATCTTCTGAATAACCAAATCACACCTTTTTGATTAAGAACCATTTTTTGTAGCATATGACACTATTTATACTTCCTAAACTCTACTAGTTTCTATCCCACCTCATCTATGCTTTCCATATGTTGACATACTAGCATACGTTGCAAGCCACCGCAACACTCGCATGAACCATCCAAGCATGTTGTCCTGTAGAATATTTGGCCATCCTCTATTTCACATTTTTTTTTGATAAGAACTCTTTTGAAAATTTTGGAGGGGCTTCTATGCCACAATCCTGTAAAACATCGTTAGTATGCAAATCTAAACATATGGAACGATAAACATCATAATGGTTAGAGAGTTCAATATGTAGTCTACAACAACAAGTAGTGCATGTGTGATTTATCTTTACAGAAAAAGGTTTAAGCATTTCAAAAAATCTTTGAGAAATACTAATTTGAGGATAATCATTTTGAAATTTACGAAAAAATTGGGTTTGAGTCATATCCAAAAAATGTTTTGGATGTGGCTCACGGTTTCAACTACTGATTCTCCTTCATACCACATCCCTTTGATTCAGAGATGGCCTTGTGTTATTCTTCCAATACCCTTCAATTAGTGTTCTCAAGGATTCAACATCTTCTTTATCTTTTCATGGCAGTCTCCCCGAGAATGCCCATAATTCATTTGAATCAGTTCCCTCAATTCTTTGTCGCCTTTGAACAACTCTTGATTAAAAAATTCTACTAATTCTCATTTGTTCACTCGTCTTTTTAATTAGATGAGCTCTCTTTGTTTGACAGCTTACCAAAGTCAATGTAATGACACGTCAAGTGACATTACTATCCTTTGAGTGTGAGGTCTTACCCACACTCTCATAAGCATCCATTAGATTCTTCACAATAGTGTTATCACTTGATGAATTCAATGTACTCAACCCAAGAGTCTTCATGATGTTTCTATACTTTACACCCCGCATCCTTTCAACAAATGGTTGACATATTGCAGTCTCATTTAGCCTTTGAAAGAAGAATTTCCAAATCTTATCAACATATCTTCTACAATTGCATGCTGAAATCTTACCTTCCATGTGCTGCAAAATATCCTCATCAATATTAGTCAAATACTTTGGCTTTCTACGCAAAATTCTAGGTGGTGTTCTCCTAGGTACATACATCTCAACATTAGGAATTTCATCAATATTTAATTGAGGTGGGTTAGATTGTGTACCTTCAATTGAGGGTGGAGTAGAAGACATACCTTGAGGTTCACGTGGGGATGATGGCATACCTTCTTCTTCAAATCCGAGTGATGATGTACTCTCAACTTGAGATGCATTGGATGGTGTCCAACAATATTCACTTGTGGTAGATGGTGTCCCTCCATATTCGCTTGTGCTTAATGGTGTCCCTTCATATTCACTTGCGATAGATGGTGTCCCTCCATATTCACTTGCGGTAGATGGTGTCCCTTCATATTCACTTGTCATAGAGGGTGTGTCTCCAACTACGGTATCTAAATCTGTCTTACCACGATGCTTTCACATTTGTGCCTTTTGTGCTGCCAATTCCTTTTCTCTTTTTTACTGTTGAGGTTCCTCTTCAATTGGCTTGTTTTCGTCAATCTTTTCCAATTTATTCTTTTCATGATATTCCGCCACCTGATCTCTCTCCGTTTGTTTGAAGGTTTCATACTCTTCGTCTGTTAGTTTCTTCCTTGTTCATTTCTTCGACATGACAGATAATTTTACCTGTAGCATGGTAATGAGATGAATATTAGTTCCTCAAAAATGAATCCATTCAAATAAATCAAAATATATGTCATTCAAGGCTTCATAAAGAATACTCACAATCATCCTGTACAAGATTATTTCTAGCATAGACAAAGGTCACATGATTTATTTCAATGGAATGCCTTAAAGAAATGTGGTAATGTGGCATGCCATGATTGCAAGATAGGCTCAAAATGGAAGCATGGACAAGCCATGTGGTATATACATCCATAATAAAGGATTGAGAAATGATGTTTTATTTTACTTCCTTAAAACTTATGTCATATATATGTGTATACAAAATGTGGAAGCATATATGGTGCAGGAACACCATTGAATGAAAATTGTCAATTCAAGAAGTTGTTATCTAGGCTTTAGGATTTTGAAATTTTTACATTAAATAAGGTCAATAAGACCATTTTCCATTTTAATGAGTCATTTTTTATGTTTCCTAGGTGTTTAGAAGGTTTAGATTTCAAAATTGCAAAAAACATTGGTAAGTTGCCAATTGTGCAAAAGGGCAAAATTGTAAAGTTGTAAAAAGCAGATTTTGAGGAAGGCAAACAGTCATACCATTTTAAATGTCAGTTGAAGGTGTTAGGACATTTATTTTTGTGGTAAAAATCATATATATGCTGGACAACATCGATGCAAAGATTGAATTGAAAAATCACTGTTTTTGCAGATTTTTTGTATTTCTTTGTCTTTTGCAGCCTTGGTACGGACCGTACAAAGAGGTTTTAAATATAAATATTCTTGAATCACTTTGGGGCATGTGTTAACAATGTTTTGAATTTGATTTGAGATTGTAACTCCAATTCTAGTGGTAGTTTGGATTGAATCTCTTGCTACAGGTCTATATGCCTTGATTAAAGGGTTTTGAAGGTCTCAATTATGTAAATTGGTCCATTCCACTCACTGTGATTACTATAATTGGTGGAATGGGTTTGCATCATCAATAAATAGGTGAGGGAATGTTGTTTGTGTGCAGGGGAGGTGCAAAAGGGTGTTGGGCATGAAGCCCTAGAGTGAAATTTTGAGTTTTCCATGGGATTTTGAGTGGTTTTGATATGCCAAAGTGTGTTTTGTGTTGGGGAAGCATGGTTTATTGCTGAATTGAGTTTTTGAAGGCCATTTTAGACCTGTTTGAAGTATTCATAAGATTGTGTGAGAGTTGGATGAGTGTTTTTCAATAAACCCCTAATTTCTTGGGTAAAAAGGAGGGTTTTGTGATTTGGCACTTTGGTGAGTGATTTTCTAAATAAAAAATATGGTGGAATCCTTGGTTTGATAACATATATACTATTTCCCAATAGAGTTTGGTGTTTTCAAAAAGGATTTAAGATAAGGTCCTTTCTAAAAGAGGCCTAATTTGAGGCCTAGTTGGTGTAGAAATCCATTTTTGATGAGGTTGTAACAAAGAAGCTTATTGTGGATTGTTGATATGTTATTGTGTGCCTTGTTGGGACTTTGAGAAGGTTTGGGTCTTGGTCTGAGAAGACCTTCTCTAAAAGATATACTTGGTTGAGTGAGTTAGCTATGCTACAAGGATGACTGTTGAATTGGTGAAAGTGAAGAATTTTATGAATTTTTAATTGTGAATTGTTGTTGTTGGTTTATTTTGTGTTGAGTTATGTTACATGACCTACCTTGATTGCATCAATACACAAGTTAAGTTAATTGTTAAATAACAAAATGCCTCAAAGAGATGTGGTTTTGGTGCACTAGGGGGGTTTGAGAGTCTAAGAAGGTTCATTATGACTACTCCATGATCTAGGATTTGTAGTTCGACGGAGTAGGTTAGTTTTAGGCTGTGTAAGGTGTGTGCATGTTGTTTTGTGAAGGGGAAAACAAGAATCCATCATTTGGTTGTTGTCTTCTCAAGAAATACAGAAGTTTTCCAATAAAAATGGATGGTTACAAGTTGGTGATTGAGGAAAGAGCATTCAATGAGACTGTAAGTTTGTTCCTAAAGCACGAGTAAACATTTTGAAATGTGTTTCAAGCAGTGGCAGAGCATGTGAAGGTTTGGAGTATGCTTTTCTAATAAACCCTCATTTGGAAAGCTTGTTTGGGAGCATAAAGTAAGGGTTTTATTGAACAACATTTATTTGAGCCTTTCCATTCCTAAAATTGGTTGAATTTGGTGTTTTATGACCTGGCTAAAGACTGTTTAGAGTTATTAGGTGTTTTGGTGGTAATTTTAGGATACTTCATTTGTAAATTTGGCCTAATTTGAGGCTTATTCCAGCGTTCAGTCAAGTTTTTTGATGTTTGTTTCAAAACGAATTTAACTGACATTAAGGTGTGTGAATGTATGTCAAAATGGGATTCACATTGTGCCTTTAGGTTTTAAAGATACAAAATGACTGAAGATGGATCACCTGATTTAAGGGTTTAGTGACCTTCTTGGAATATGGTGGATAGTTTTCTAGGAGTGAATCTGATAAAATAGTGAAAAGGTTGATTTTTTATGTTTGGAAACTGTTTAAAAGATGTTGGAAAATATGTCTCAATGCTTGGTAGAAGTTAGAAAGGCTAACTTGTGGAATTTGTTGTTTTGAGCAAAGTTGACTCCTTGTGCAAAATGATGTTATGACTGTAAGAATTAAAGAGCCTGATGGAACAGTGGTTTGTGAATGTGTATTTGGTTTATTTCAATCAATAACATGCTAATTACAGTATATTGGATTTCTGGATAAAGGTTGGTAGCAAGAATCCATGATTTGTTGTTATTTTGCCATGTAAGTTGCATTGGAGAGTGAATTAGTGAATCATGAAGGAGTCAAATGGTTCTAAGTTTTTAATCAGGTTTATGCTATGTTACAATCAATTTTATGATGGTTAATTTGTTTTTGAGTCTGACAAAGAGTTGGAGCCAAGTTCTAATGTTTTGTGGAAATATGAAATCAAGTGAAATTGAAGGATTTTGATGAAAAGATGACTAGTTTGTTAGTTGATCTTCTCCAATTTAAGTTAGGTTCAAAAGTACCCTTTATGATTTCTAGATCCTAGTAGATGCTCATTTAAAAATGTAATTGGCAAGTGTATATAATTGTGTAATTTAAAATGTGCATTGACAACCTAAGGTTATAATGACAAACAAACAATGATCAACATGGAATATACAAAATAACAAAAATGAAAGCAAGCCATAATAGAATGAAAGAAAATGTGTAAAGACTTCACATACCTAAAAAACCAGAGCTTCAAAAGGAGGAGTTCAACCCAATTATGTAGCCTTTGATTCTTCTTTCTTCAAACTCCTCAACAATTTGACTATTTCAAAAGCTTGTTCCCCTCCAAACTTCAATTGTATATCACTTTTGAATGGAATTCAGACTTGAATTGATATTATATTCCTTTCAATGTGAAAAATCTACTATTTCATGCAAAGGTGGTGGAAAGATCATGAAAAATATGGTGGAATGTGAGAAACATGCATTCAGACTTCACAACATCATCACAAAGTGTTTATTTGTCATCGCACGCGCAAAACCAGGAGAAAATGCAGAATGTTGACCTTGAGATCACGGGTATATTGAGTTTTTTTTTTTTGTAATCATTTTTAGTGCAAGACAAAACACACTCATGTTATAACACACTCACGTTATAACGCACTTGCGTTATAACGTGCTTGCGTTATAACATTCTTGTATTATAATGTGCTTGTGTTATAACGTGCTCGCATTATAACATGCTCGCATTATAACATGCTCGCATTATAACATGCTCGCATTATAACATGCTCGCGTTATAACGTGATCACATTATTTCTTGCTAAAATGACCATATCTCTACTTCTTCAAAACACGCCCACATTATGTGAAAGATGGTTTTTTTAATAGATTTATTTTCTCTCTCTTTGTCTATACCCTCTACCCTAATTCTATATCTCTCCCCTGTACCCTTATAGTAGAGGAGATAAAGGTGACTGTGTGTGTGTGAGAGAGAGAGATAGAGGTAGAGGGAGGGAGAGGAGAGATATATAGTAGAGAGGGAGGGGGGTTGAGGATTTAAGAGTAGAGGGTGCAGGGTTGAGAGAGATTTGGATAGAGAGAGAGGGAGAGTGGGAGAGAGCAAGAGAGGGGGAGAAAGAGGGAGAGAGAGGGAGAGAGGGAGGGAGAGGGAGAGTGGGAGTGATTGAAAAACAAGAGAGAGACCTAAGAGAGGGAGAGAGGGTAGGAGGGAGAGATTTGAGAGAGAAAGAGGGAGTGGGAGAGAGATAAAGGGTAGAGGGTTAAGAGTTAAGGTTTTAATGGTTAAGGGTTTAAAGGGTTAAGGGTTAAGGATAAAGGGGAGAGAGATAGGAGTGAGTGAGAGAGAGAGGGCAGGAGGGAGAGTCTTAACCCTTAAAACCTCTACCCTCTACCCTATAAACCCTTAAACACTCAACCCTAAACCATCAACCCTCAACCATCAAACCCTCAAATACTCTATCCTCTGCCCTATAAACCCTTAAACACTCAACCCTAAACCCTAAACCCTCAACCCTTAAACCCTAAACCCTTAAACCCTCTACCCTCTACCCTCTACCCTCAATCCTCTACCCTCAACCTCTATACCCTCTTAATCCATCAACCCTTACAACCTAATCCCTCAACCCCTATACGCTCTTAATCCCTCAACCCTCAACCCTCAACCCCTCAACCCTCAACCCTCAACCCTTAAACCCTAATCCCTCA
>VCHN02000014.1:164518666-164652649 GCA_007115665.2 Sequoiadendron giganteum
CCCTCTTAATCCTCAACCCTCAATCCTCAACCCTCAACCCTTAAACCCTAATCCCTCAACCCCTATACCCTCTTAATCCCTCAACCCTCAACCCTCAACCCTTAAACCCTAATCCCTCAACCCCTATACCCTCTTAATCCCTCAACCCTCAACCCTCAACCCTTAAACCCTAATATCTCAACACATATACCCTCTTAATCCCTCAACCCTCAACCCTCAAACCTTAAACCCTAATCCCTCAACCCCTATACCCTCTTAATCCATCAACCCTCAACCCTCAACCCTTAAACCCTAATCCCTCAACCCCTAAACCCTCCTAATACCTCAACCCTCAACCCAAACCATAATCCCTCAACCCTTATACCCTTTTAATCCCTCAACCCTCAACCCTTAAACCCTAATCCCTCAACCCCTATACCCTTTTACCCTCAACTCTCGACCCTCAACCCTTAAACCCTAATCCCTCAGCCCTAATACCCTCTTAATCCCTCAACCCTCAACCCTTAAACCCTAATCCCTCAACCCCTATACCCTCTTAATCCCTCAACCCTCAACCCTCAACCCTTAAACCCTAATCCATCAACCACTATACCCTCTTAATCCCTCAACCCTCAACCCTCAACCTTTAAACCCTAATCTCTCAACACCTATACCCTCTTAATCCCTCAACCCTCAACCCTTAAACCCTAATCCCTCAACCCCTATACCCTGTTAATCCCTCAACCCTCAACCCTTAAACCCTAATCCCTAATCCCTCAACCCTTATACCCTCTTAATCCCTCAACCCTCAACCCTTAAACCCTAATCCCTCAACCCCTATCCCTCTTAATCCCTCAACACTTAAACCCTATTCCCTCAACCCCTATACCCTCTAGCCTATACATTGGACCCTCAACCCTAATCCCCTAACCCTATACCCTCAATCATCTACCCTCAACCATAAACCCTTAAACCCTCTACCTTATACCCTCTACCCTATAAACCCTTAAACACTCAACCCTAAACCCTCAACCCTTAAACCCTAAACCGTTAAACCCTCTACCATCTACCCTCAATCCTCTACCCTCTACCCTCAGCCCTAATAACCCTTAAACCCACTTAGTAAACTCTCTACTCTAATCCCTCAACCCTCTTGACCCTTAATCCCTCAACCCTTAAACACTAATCCCTCAACCCTTATACCCTCTACCCTATATATTGGACCCTCAACCTTAATCCCCCAACCCTATACCCTCAATCCTCTACCCTCAACCCTTAAACCATCAACCCTCTACCATCTGCCTTATAAACTCTTAAACACTCAACCCTAAACCCTAAACCCTCAACCCTTAACCCCTAAACCCTTTAACCCTCTACCCTCTACCCTCAATCGTCTACCCTCTACCCTCAACCCTAATCCCTCAACCCTTAAACCCACTTAGTAAAATCTCTACCCTAATCCCTAATCCCTCAACCCCTATACCCTCTACCATATACATTGGACCCTCAACCCTAATCCCCCCAACCCTATACCCTCAATCGTGCACCCTCAACCTTAAATCCTTAATCTCAACCCTTAAACCCTCAACCTTTAAACCCTCTACCTCTACTCTCTACCCTATACATTAAACACCCAACCCTCAATTCTCAACCCTCAACCTTTAATCCCTCAATCCTCAACCCTCAAACCCTAAACGCTCAACCCTGATACCCTCTACCCTATACATTGGACTCTTAACCCCAATCCTTCAACCATATGTACCAAATACCCTAATCCCTCAACCCTATAGGTCGTCAACCCTATACCCTCTATTCTTAACCCTCTACCCTATACATTGGATCTTCAACCCTCATATATCTATGTCTCTCCCTCCTCTTCTCTCCTTCTCTCTATCCATCCATCCCTCCCTCTCTACCCTAATCCATCAACCCTAAACACTAAACCCTTAAACCCTTAAACACTCAACCCTAAACCCTCAACCCTCAACCCTTAAACCCTAAATGCTTAAAACCTCTACCCTCTACCCTAAACCCTCAACCCTCAACCCTCAACCCAATACCCTCTACCCTAAACCTTGATCCATCAACCCTAATCCCTTCACCCTTACACCCTTAAATCCAAGAAAACTCTCTACCCTAATCCCTAAACCCTCAACCCTTAAACCCTCAACCCTCAACCCTCAACCCTTAAACCCTAATCCATCAACCCCTATAACCTCTACCCTATAAATTCGACCCTCAACCCTAATCCCTCAACCCTATATCCTATACCCTCAATCCTCTACCCTCAACCCTTAAACCCTAAACCCTTAAACCCTCTACCCTCTACCCTATACCCTATACATTAAACCCTCAACCCTCAATTCTCAACCCTCAACCCTCAATCCTTAAACCCTAAACCCTAAACCCCTCAACCCTCTACCCTTTACATTGGACCCTCAACCTAATCATTCAACCATATACCCTCAAACCTATACCCTAAACCCTCTACCCTCAACCCTTAACCCTTAACCCTAAACCCTTCAACCCTAGACCCTTAAACCTTCTACCTTCTACCCTATACCCTCAACCCAATACCCTCTACCATCGACCTTAATCCCTCAACCCTTAAACCCTAATACCCTAGAAACCATCAACCCTATAGGTCCTCCACCCTAGCCCTCAACCCTATACCCTCAACCCTTATCACTTTTTCTCTATCTATACATCTCACCTCTCCCTCCCTCCCTCTCTCCTACCTTCTCTAATTGTCTCTATCTACCCTCTCCCTCTTTCTACATACCTCTTGTTCAATCAATCCCTACCACCCTTTCTCGCTCCTTCTATCCATCTCTCTATGTCCCTCCCACTCTCTCCCACTCCCTCTCTCCCCCTCTTTCTCATGTATCTCCCTCCCACCCCTCTCTCTCTCAGTTCTCTCCCTCTGGAAACCTACCTAGGTAACTCTCTCTCTCTCTCTCTCCCCTCTCTCTATCTATCCCTCCCACCCTACCTAGATAAGTCCCTCTCACTCCACCCCCCTCTTTCTCTACCTCTATCAGGTCACTCCCTCCCACACCCTCTCACACTCTCAGGTCTCACACTCACACTCGCACTCGCACTCGCACTCGCACTTGCACTCGCACTCTCAAGTCTCCCTTTCGTACCCTACCTACATAACTCTCTCTTTCTCTATGTCTGTGTCTGTGTCTCTCTCCCTCCCTCTATCCCTCCCACCATACCTAGCTAATTCCCTCTCACTCCAACCCCTTCTCTCCCACTACCTTTCTCTTAAACTCTCACTTCCACCCCCTCTCCCTCTCTCCAGACTCTCTCTCTCTCTTAAAATTCTCCCTCCCTATAAAGACAGACGTAAATAGATACATACTTACACACATACAAGCATAATACATATGTACATATAATCCTACATCCATACAAGCATACATACATACATGTGTAGATACAATCTTACATACATATAGGCATACATACAATATACATGCAATGATACATACAGACATACATACATACATACAAGCATGCATACACACATGACATACAAGCATACATGTACATACAAACATACAAATATATCAACATACATTCAATAGAGTGGAATTTAACATAAAGGAAGACATAACGCGAGTGCATTATAACACGTTCGCATTATGTCTTGGTTGACATGTTTCCCATAGAAGCAAAAAACCATGTCAAAACTGAGATATATCGCGAGAAAGTTATAATGCGCTAGCATTATATCTTGCTTTGGGAATCCCCAACCCTTAGGATTGGTATTTTCCTTGGAATACCAATCCAAAGGCTTGGAGGGAATTCTCAACGACCAGAGACGTGTTTTTGCAAATTCTACAATATTTCACATAATTGAGTTCATGCTCACCGTCAGGATTGCATGTGGTTCAATATCAAACAAATCAAACATCTAGGTAATGTTACGTTCTCTCTTAGCTATCCAACGATGTAATATTTTCCACTTTCTAACAATGTTAAGCCTTTCATCCATAATTTTTTTTGTTTGTATGCCTCTTTTTTGGAAAAAAAGCAGTGTTTGGTGTTTTTTTCATTATAAAGTAATCGCTCATCAAAATTTCAAATAAATTACATTTTTAGAAACTAGACTCCATTCTACAAATTAAAAAAAAATCGATTATTTTAAAAAATTTGTAGGGGTAGCATGGCAAAATTCTATTTTTCAAGAAGTGTCCACTTCGAAAATTAGTAAAAAATAAATATTCATGAAAAAATTATCAAAAAAATCATGCATCAACTAAATACTATTAGCTAACTTCTGATTGTAGCGATTTTAAAAATACTAAAAAAATTACACCATGCTAGGGTCGTACAAGAGTTGCTATGTTATGTTTTTTGTAAAAAAAACATCACCAATTTGTGTACGTCCCTCGTTTGAACCCCTTAATCTCAACCATTTTAAAAATAAATTAGTAGTTTAGAAAGTAGACTGGAAGCACTTCGATCCTTGTTGTTATTCCATCTCAAAATTTTGAGTGTAACTATCTTCAATTTCACGTCTAAGGTTAGTATTTCCTGATTTCAGAAAAAAGGTGTCCACTTAACTCCCCTTTTTGGGAACCATCTTTGTGCACTTAACCCACTTACACTTCATGAATCCACGAAAACCTCAACATACTAAGGACGCCCATCTTCATCCATCCCCACGGATACCACAATTGTACCCAACATCACGCAAGGAAGTATAGGCCAAATGTCTCAAATTGACCAACAAGGGCATTCCAATACCCTTACGCAAATTCAACCCTTAATGAAAATAGGGACATCTCTATCCAATCCCCCAATTGGTTCACCTGCAACATTGGTTTCACAAAACACATCCATACCATCCATCACCAAACTAAATCAAAACAATCCCTTGGTCACAAACCCCCTCAACCCAGGTAATACCTTGACTACATCCCTAATGCAAGGAAATCCCCAAGACATTTTTCAAGGGAACCTTTTCAATCAATGGGATCAAGGTCCTAATGTGTCATTACCATCACAATACCTAATGACACCATCTTCATCTTTCCACATAGTACCCTTCACCATGCAAAATCAAATGGGACCTCAAATTTGCATTCCTCCATCTCAATCCACCATCTTATAAGGAATGTTAAACCAAGGGAACCCCCAACCTCTCATCAACAATCCGCTACCCACTCAAAACATTAACACCCAAAATCCATCATAGATATCCCAACAACTAACTGATCCTACATTACAAGCACATGCTTTAGCTTTACAACAAGCATAACAGGCTTATCAACAAGCCGTCCAATAGCAATAGCAACATCAAGCAACCTTAGGAGCACAACAAAAACAAAAAACAACCGTAGTAGAAACAACAGTTTGTAGCCCTAACAACACAACAACAACAACATCAAGCAACCCTAGCAACACAACAATAAGAACAACATCAAGTAGCCCTAGAAGAAGAAGAACAACAACATCAAGCCCATCAAGCAGGCTTAGTGACACAAAAAAACAACAATCCCTAGTGACACAACAACAATAGCGAGCCCAACAAGTAGCCCTTGTGGCTCAACACCAATAACAAGCCTTACTAGCTCAACAATATTCCCAACAACAACAAAGTTCCTACTATAATCCTCAATAGAACATCATCAAACCGAACGCGTTAAGAATATATACATCAACACCTCAATCACCTTCACAAAATCCCACATCGCCATACACCCCATACAACACCTTATCATATCAAAATTCTATGTAAAACCCATCAACCATCTTGTAATATGCAACGTATGTTCCTCCACCAAACTCGCAAGATGATCTAGCATTGAAAATTAAGGTGTTATCACAAGAAATGCAAGATCTCTGGATGGGAAATACAAAGAAGCCCCATACACAAAACTTATGTCCATATCCATTTGATCGAAACATCACAATGGTACCATTCCCTCCTAGTTTTGAAATCCCCAAATTCGATAAATACAAAGGGAGAGGAAGTCTTGTGGACCATTTCAAAGAGTCTAATGTCATGTGTATGGAGGTTGCCTACAATGATTCATATCTGATGTGCCTCTTCCCATGAAACTTGATAGGCCCAACCATGGATTGGTTTTCTCAATTGCTTCCCGGTATCAATTTTTTTTCAAGAAATCATAGATAAATTTATAGATCACTTCTCCTTTAACCTTGACATGGATGTGAGCTTAGAAGAGTTGTATACTCTCAAACAAAATAAAGGATAATATTTTTCCAATTTCTTATAACGGTGGAGACAAAGAGCTAGCAAGATCAAGGGGCCCATTTCCAATGAACAACAAGTGAGGATCATCATAGCAAATCTAGATCCGGATTTATCCTTCCAGTTGAAAATGCAGTGCATTACCTCTTATGACGAGCTTGTCCCTAGAGTCCTTAACATCAAGAAAGCTCTAATCTCACAAGGAAATACTCAAGCTTACAAAGACAATCACCCATCAACAAGTTCAAACGACAAGCCTTGTGTCTGAGCTAAGAACAAGAACGCAAAAAATGATGGTGTGGTGGATGCTAAGGTGGTCCTAAGTGATCCTAGGTTGAACAACAATCAAATATATAATGTTCAACCAACTGTGCAACAAACAACACCATCCAGAAACAATCAGATCAATAGTTCACTGAAACACAACAATGATGAACCCCTAACAAAAATAAGTATCTAAAATGAAAGTACACACAGTTGTTGAAACCTATCAAAACCATCATGAAGAAGTTGGTAGATTCAAATATGATAACGCTTCCCAATTTTGAAAACTACCAAGAACCACAAGATGAACCACCCTGGTACAATGAGAACAATCTTCGTGACTTCCACAAAATCAAAGGACACAAAACAACAAATTGCATGAGGCTAAAAAATATTATCCAAGATCTTATAGAGAGAAAAACCACATTTGTTGAGGTACCAGCTAACAATCAGGATCTTAAGATATACAAGAACCCTATGATGGACTCAAGGGAACACTGAGAGGGGGGGTGAATCAGTGTTCTGCAAATTTGAACTTTATTAATCTGAAACTTGAAACCATTTCAACATTACATTAAAGAAAAGATGCAAGCATTGAAAGTAATCATTCACAACACCATAACACAAGGATTTTTGTGTGGAAACCCTGTTAGGGGAAAAACCATGGTGGAGGTTAATCCACAATTTGAGTACTCAAATATAAGTGTTTACAAAAGAGAATGCACTTGCATTCAGGCACACTTCTTAGAGAACACTGCTCAGAAGGAAAGGCTCATTGCCTTACAAAAGTTTAGATTAAAACCATCTAAAGGTTGAATTGAGATAGTAGCATCTACTTATGCCAAGTTACAGTTCTGGTGAAGCTCATAGATTGGATTCTGAGTCATTTGTCCGACTCTGCACTTCACTCTACTCTGCTTTACCCTTATCTGCTCTTCACATCACACATGGATAAATTCGCACTATTAATCTTTTGAATTTTGCACTATACACTAATATATTTTGCATTCCACACTTCTTCACTCTCAATCACACTCCAAAATGATAGAATCGATCTCATACATATATCCACTATCAAGGATTTAATCATTCATATGTCGACTTTATATAACATTAAATTCTTTTCAACTGTTGGCTAGATCCTTAATTAAATCTTTATGCGTATCCTCCAAAGTCGGTTAAAACATAGAGAGAACCCAAATAAACATGTCTCAAACATAATTTTTTTTTAATTAATTACTCCTTATACATCCGCAATTGCTATACTTGATGGGTCGGCCATTTAGCATAGATAACCAACAAATTAATGTACCGGATCTCCTAGATCATGTACTAGTGAATGCACATCGAGATACTGTAGAAGTTGAGAAATCCAACTTCACAGACCCTGAAGATCACCCACATGCAAATAACCTGTCACAAAAGAAGACATTGGAGACAAAAAGCAAGGTGCTCTGAAAACTCAAAATTATATTAATCAGAGAGTATAAAATACAATGAGATCAGTTCTTAACAAAATAAATAGTGCAACCCTAAAAGAAACCCTAATAGGAAGACATTTAATAATTAATATAATTATTAAATATCGCATTATGCAAACTAAAGTGAAATCTTAAGAGAGGAATAAAGGCAACGTAATTAACACAATTAAGTTAAAACCTTTACTCTAACACCCCCCCTTAAGATGAGCAAGAGTGCAACTACAAACATGTGCAAGAAAGCAAAAGTGACTACAATACATGAAAGTAAACATGGGTCCCAACAACTAGGCTTGATCAGGTACCCGAATACAACCAAATCTCTGTAAAGTGGAGAAATAGAGAAAACCTCATGGGAAAAACTCTACTCCAAAAAGAGATGCTGAAAGCCATGAAGAACATCACTGAAGTAGAAGAAGCTGCAAACAACTGTCAAAAGATGACTGCTATGGTGTTAAAGAACCTCCTCTAAAGATAGGATGATTAGGATCAAGAAGACAACAATCTACATGAGTGCCCCAAACGACACTACTCGAATCAAATGGCAAACAAAGGCAAACACCTGGAATGAAGATACAAATGGCACAAGTACTAATAGTCCGAAAAGCACTGATCAACTGAGAATGGAAGATTCCTTCCAAGGCAAAACCAAGGAAGCATTAACACGAATAGTATAATACCCCCCCATAATGCTGAACTGGTAGAGCCTGACAAATCCACTGAAATATTGTGTAACACCCTGTAGTGCATGAAGGAGAAGAAACAACATCTGAAAGTGCACAAGAAAGCACTTGCAACTGAAAAAGTGGTGTGCAAAACAAAGCACACATGTATGAGGCTAGAATCATATGGATCCACTGTCATCATGGAGGGACACTCACCGGACAAAGGTTTGATGGCAAAAACAAAGGCACTACACAACCCCCCCATGGCACTTTATAATACAGTATAAAATATGGCACAACCTTATGTGCAAAATCCCCAAAATACATGTACAATAGTATGGCACTTTATCTCAGTGCATTTACATAGAAAATTGCTTACAAATGATGCTCAAAATGCCCAAAAAGGACAAAAAACTGGAAATGCATGAAGAACAACCAAAAACAAAGAATCCCATGCAAACAAGAAGTTCCCAAGAGCTAATATGTCCAGGTAATTCACCAGAGTGTGAAAACACAAAAAATTGAATAAAAAATACCTGGAGGAAAATATGAAAATATTGCATGGATGGAACTGAAGAGCTCTTAAATATGGTTCCAACGCCGCTGAGATCACGAAAAATAGAGAAACTGGTCAAAAGTTATGAGCTTGGGACTGAAAACAACTCCTTTGACTTCAACTGGCTATAGAATGCACCAATAGATAAATCAAGTGATGAGACCCACACCACTAGAAAGTTGACAAAATTAGCTTTTTGACGATATCTTGTTTGCCAAAAAATGATATCGTATGCCCAAGTTATGACCTTTGGAAGAAACAACTCCAAAGGGGGAAAAATACAGTGCAAGATTAAATTTGACGGTCATACAACCATCGCAGAAAAAATCCCGGCCTAAATTTGATGGCTAAATGGTCGTCGCCGCACATGCATAATTGGGCTTATTACAAAAAAAAAAACAATAAAAAAATTACATTGTTAATTTAAAAAAAAAAACAATAAAAAAAATTACATTGTTAATTTAAAAAAAAGAAAAAATTAAAAAAAAAGAGGCAAGGCCCGCATGGGGGCCGTCGCCTGCCAAGGTGGCAGGGCGGTACCCATGCGGTACCGACTACTATAGGGGGTGGGGCCCAAGGGGCCATCGCCTGCGGTACCATCCCTACAAGGTCAAAAAACCTACGATGCCCAAAAAATGGGCTTTTTCATTTTTTTCGAAAAAAGAAATTTTTTTATGATTTTTTAATTTGCAGGGAAAAAAATTTATCAATTTTTTTACATCGAACGGCGTGCAGACAACGGCTGTACAGATAATTTTTTTTGCCTCCTGGATCAACTGTGTCCAAAATGGATGAATGAACAGTCCTTTTTGGGGTTTTGGACCACTGCAGACTCAATGGTGAGGTCTGTTTGGACTCAAAAGACTCTGATCAAACATGTATGCCTTGGATCAAAAAAAGACAAACCCCGATCCCTTGAAGCTCCAAAATCCTTCAAAACATGGACAAGAAGCATCAGGTCTGGAGCTCTAATATCATGTAGAAGTTGAGAAATCCAACTTCACAAACCTCGAAGATCACCTACATGCAAATAACCTATCACAAAAGAAGACATTGGAGGCAAAAAGCAAGGTGCTCTGAAAACTCAAAATTGTATTAATCAGAGAGTATAAAATACAATGAGATCAATCCTTAAGAAAGGAGATCGTGCAACCCTAAAAGAAACCCTAATAGGAAGACATTTAATAATTAATATAATTGTTAAATGTCACATTATGCAAACTAAAGTGAAATCTTAAGAGAGGAATAAAGGCAACTTAATTAACACAATTAAGTTAAAACCTTTATTCTAACAGATACTCCTTGAGTAAGGTATTAAAAACATCAACAAACCTTTCTATGAGATCCACAACTCAAAATACCAGTCTGGTGAAGTAATCAGATCGATATTTGTGCCTTTAATCAGATGCCCTGTTCTTTACTTTGTTCTATTAGTAGAGACCAAAACTAGACTGTAGACCAGATGCATGACTTAGGTTGCCATAAATTACAACACTTACAAGCGATATGCTAACAATCTCCCCCTTTGGCATTGATGGCAAAACTTAGTGAAAAATGACTAAGTGTCAGAATCATTATAAGTATGCTACCAAACTTTACTACACTTTCTCCCCCTAAGATTTATAAGGTATTTTTCACTGCATTCTCTCCCCCTTTGACATCAATGAAAAAGCATAGAAACCATATTCCAAAAGTGACAAAACACGTGTTCAAAATCTTCAAAACTGATTCAAAGCTTTGAAAAAGAGTTAGAAAA
This sequence comes from Sequoiadendron giganteum, assembly GCA_007115665.2. Taxonomy (NCBI): domain Eukaryota; kingdom Viridiplantae; phylum Streptophyta; class Pinopsida; order Cupressales; family Cupressaceae; genus Sequoiadendron; species Sequoiadendron giganteum. The sequence continues at coordinate 164,529,594 of VCHN02000014.1, forward strand.
TTATCTTATGTTTTTCCTTCATTTCCGGAAGGAACTTCTTCCAAGCATCTATTGTGATCCCAATGATTATGATCAAGATGTTGTTCTTGGATGTCTTGTTAACAATCTCATTGAGGGATTCTGGAATTGTAATTGCTTCTTCTAGATTCTCACCTTTCCTTAGTATTTCAACCATTTGTTCCAACTTGTATTCAGTTAGATCCTTCACTTTCCAGAAAGTGTCCACAAGTGTGTTCTTTGTGAATTGGAATTTTGTGTGTTCAAACTGTAGATCCCGAATCTTTTTTCTTGATTGTACCATCTTGGTCCTGAAACATATCAAAGCTTTTTCCAATCCCATTCAACTATGTTTTAATCTGCTCCAGTTTCTCCTTGTATTTTCCAACTGCATGGGGCCAACAAATGCAATAGTTGTAGATGTTATTAGCTGCATTTATACATTGTCTCAACTCATTCATTTTCTTCTTCAATTTGGTGAGTGATAGCCTGAATTGCTCCTTCAAATGAGAGATAACTTCTCCTTCTTTGTCTTGAACCTCATAGTTCATTGTTTCTTTGCTGCATTCAATCATTTCATCAAGTAGAATGTTCTGCAAGCTCTCCAAGTTGATCTTTCATTGCTCAACATGAGCATTTAGCACACTCAGAATCATATCCTGATCATATGATGGTCTAATAGACCATAACTTAGCTATTTTACGCATTCCACCTTCTTCCTAAATAAGCTAATGTAGCTTCTCCTTGGTTAGGTCATCTTCTTCACTAGCCTCTTACTTTTCCTTTTCTAGTTCATTTCTCTGTGGGTCCTTAGTTTCATCATCGGATTCTTCATCCAATATATCAACAATTTCTTGTTGATTTCCTATTTCTTCAGTTCTGGGAATCTTGGGTTTTGGAGGGCTGGACTCAACATTTTCTATTTCCCTTTTCTACTTTTTCTCCATGCTACTGGAAGAGGAACCAACTTCAAGTGTTCTTGACGGAGGTGAAATACTTACTGAACCAAACATTCCTAGCAAATTCTCATTGAACTTTTCAAATTATCCATCACAATTAGGCAAATTCTTGAAATATGTGTAGATTTTCTTGCATAACGGTTCATTTGTTTTCCACATCATATTGTTGATATTAGGTAAAAAATTTAAGAAGTACATCACTAAACATATAACCAGTGTACCGAACTTGAAAGGGTAGCCCGTCTCTTTGGTTAACTACACATTCTTCATTAATTGATCCTTTATCAATCCACACAGGTCAAAGTCCTGACCTTCAATTATAATTTTATGTGAGATGTAAACTATGCCAATTGATGTTGGTCCTTCACAATTTCTATAAAAGATTTTATATGTTATTCCATGTGCAATGTACTTGGTAACAAGAATTTTGATCGTCAAAATTATCAGAGCTCTCTGATTCCAATTACTCTGGTTAGGGTTTCAAATTCTTTGTTCCAGATGGATTTCTTCCTTGGTATGTCTCTGAATTTGCATAATCCAGTCAAAATTTTGATTGCCTCCTTCAAAATGTTGTAGGGTTTGTCCAAAATAAAGGTATTGTTGTGCAATTTGCTCAAGATTAGTTTTACGAATTCCGCATTCTCGAAATGGGAAAACTCATTCCAAATATCTAAATTCTTGTGCTTTGCTTCATTCAATTGCTTCAATTCATCGAGTAACAACAAATTTCTCATAGACCTAATATTTGCATTGTTATATTCATCTAGAATGATCAACCCTTTGATTTTTTCCATTTTTCTTTCGTACTTACGATTTACAACCGTACACCAAATTGTATGAAAATTCTGACAATGATTGAAATACCAGATGGATTTTGAGTTTCGCCGTTGAATCAACTTCTTTGCTTTGAAATTTTGCTACCAGGTGCTCTCCTCCTTCTTTTCTTCCATGCAAAGTGACAAATGAAATTACAACTTGAATTTTATAGCTCGCACACTTACAATAAATGCATTTGCCCTAATTTTCCGGATGCTCTATTTTCTTAAACATTGAGAGAAAAATTCTTCTACGGACCTATAAATTCTCTAAATTTTCTTGCGAATGTTCTCCAAAAATTTTGCACATCATTGATACAAAATTTTGAGCATCCTTCACATTTCAGTACCATCTACGGATAAGGGAGGAAGGATTTTCTTGAACAACTCCCCATGGGCCAGTGGCTTGAGATCAATTACCATATGAATTATGGGAAGCAGGTTTTGGTGTAGAGCCATTTCCAACATCAGACTCATTCTTCCTTACCCATGTCTTCTTCATCTGATCTCTGATTTCATCCGCATCCACTTTTCCTTTTCCTTTATCATCTTTTTCTATATTTTTGCCTCTGTATACCAGACCTCTTCTATCCACATTTTTGATTCTACAGAATCTTGCAATGTGACCATATTTATTGCAGTTGTAGCACTCAATACTTCCTTGTCCAGACCAATCATTCCAGTGATTTATTCTTGATATGCATTGATTTTCAATATGTCCAAATTTCCCACAAGTATAACACTCAACATTCCTTCTGTTAACAGAGTAGTTTGACATATTTATGCATTCAACTGATTTATGACCAAACTTTTTACAATTGAAACACTAACCAAAGAATGATGAATCTCTTGACTTCATATTAATTCTACATTGAGAAGCCATATGATCGAATTTATTACAAGAAAAATGATATCCATTAAACTTTTGAGCATTAGGTTGTCTTACCAGATACCTTCCACCTTTGTTTATGTGGTTTCCTTGTCTGAAATTCTTTTGTCCTGATCTGGAACTTTCTCCTTTTTCATATCCAAGACCTCTCTTATCATTTCCACTCTTTTGTCGCTGAGTTAGCTCATCAAGCTTCACTGAACCGATCTTAAACTTCTCCTTGTACTCATTTGCAATGGTAAGACAATTCCTGAGAGTAACAATCTTCTTTTCAAGTTCTTCTCCATTGTTTTTGGATCGTTGTAGTTCACTTTCCAATTGAGTGAATTCTCCAGTTATTCTTATGTATTCATCAGATTTCTCTTTCAAGGCCTGAGCAAGGTTTTCCTCATTCTTCTTCCTTTCTTCAATCTCTTTAGTCATCTTCATCACCATAGATTCCATTTCATGTTTTAGGGTTGCATTGTCTCTGGCAAGCTTTTCACATTCTTTAGTTATTTCCTTCAAGATTTGATTCAGGTGAGCATCATCCATATTTTTGTTCTAATTCTACTATATCTGATCACAAAGATCCTTTCTCTTCTCCCTGGATTTAACAATCTGATCCTTCAATGTTTGAATGAATTTCTCTGCATCTTTAAGATTCTCTCTCAAATCCCTGACTTTTGCTTTAGATTGATCAAGGTCATCAAGTGCCACTAGAAGCTGTTGTTGAAGACCATCAGAGTCCATTACATTCCAAGATCCACCTCAAGCTGCTAAAATTCTTTAGAGAAATTAGGCTTTGATACCAATTGTTGGACTCAAGGGAACATTGAGAGGGGGGGTGAACCAGTGTTCTGCAAATTTGAACTTTATTAATCTGAAACTTGAAACCATTTCAACATTACATTAAAGAAAAGATGCAAGCATTCAAAGTAATCATTCACAACACCATAACACAAGGATTTTTGCATGGAAACTCTGTTAGGGGAAAAACCATAGTGGAGGTTAATCCATAATTTGAGTACTCAAATATAAGTGTTTACAAAAGAGAATGCACTTGCAGTCAGGTACACTGCCTAGAGCACATTGCTCAAAAGCGAAGGCTCACTACCTTACAAAATTTTAGATTAAAACCATCTGAAGGTTGAACTGAGATAGTAGCATCTACTTATGCCAAGTTATAGTTCCAATGAAGCTCATAGATTGGATTATGAGTCCTCTGTCTAACTCTGCACTTCGCTCTGCTCTGCTCTGTCCTTATCTGCTCTTCACATCACACATGGATAAATTCACACTATTACTCTACTGAATTTCACACTATACACTGATATATTTCACATTCCACACTTCTTTGCTCTCAATCACACTCCAAAATGATAGAACTGATCTCATATATATATTCGCTATCAAGGATTTAATCATTCATATGTCGGCTTTATAAAACATTAAGTTCTTTTCAATTGCCAACTAGATCCTTAATTAAATATTTATGCGTATCCTCCAAAGTTGGTTAAGACATAGAAAGGACCCAAATAAACATGTCTCAAATATAAAAACATTTAATTAGTTACTCCTTATACATCCATAATTGCTATACTTGACGGGTTGACCTTTTAGTATAAATAGCCAACAAATTAATGTATTGTATCTCCTAGATCATGTACCAGTGAATGCACATTGAGATACTCCTTGAGTAAGGTATTACAAACATCAAAAAACCTTTCTATGAGATCCACAACTCAAAATACCAGTGCGATGAAGTAATCAAATCGATATTTGTGCCTTTAATTGGATGCCCTGTTCTTTGCTCTGTTCTATCGATAGAGACCAAAACTAGATTGTAGATCGGATGCATGACTTAGGTTGCCATCAATGACAACACTTACAAGCCATATTAAAACACCCTATGCCTAGTCATAGCAAAGGAAACAACACTAGAAAATCTAAGGATTATGTAAACATGCAATATACCTATTCCAATGCGGTCGCTTCCCATGATAGCGTCATCACTTTTGTCACCGTCAAAGGGCCTAGTGTGGAGTGTGGAGTCACCAAATGACACAAAAAGTTAACCATCCAAGGAGTCCCATCTCAATCTAGGGCACAACCTACTTTTCCAACATCAAACCCTAGCAAGTACAACCTCCTAGATCAACTTAAGAAGACCCCCACACAAATATCAATCTTGGAACTATTGAGGCTATCACCCACACATAGGAAAATCTTAGAAGAGGCTTTATCTTCATCATCCGTACTTGAGGATATTGATACAAAACAATTTAAATCTATGGTAGGGAATATAACTAATCATCTTCTCACCTTCTTAGAACAAGACCTACCATCACAACCATCTCATAACCATGCTTTGCACCTTGAGGTCATCATTCATAAGAACAAGGTCAAAAGAGTCTTAGCAGATGGACGTTCTGGTCTGAACATTGCACCCTTCAATTGATCAAGAACTTGGGCTATTCAGAGGTTACCATTGATAAATCAAAGAGTACCACCATCAAATCATATGATGATCAAGAATGGGTATCACAAGGCATCATTGCCCTACCCATCCAAGTGGGACCCATCATTTCCGAGACTACATGCCAAGTGTTAGACCTCGATCTCCCCTACAACATCTTGCTTGTTCAACCATATATCCATGCCCTAAAAGCTATAGCTTCAACCTACCATCAATGTGTAAAGTTTCCTTTTGAGGATAGAGAATTTACCATCCATGGAGATCCTGAGCCTTTTTATTATTGCAAAAATCTTGAGGCCAATTTTTACAAGATACCTTAGATCCCTAAAAAATGATGAAGGGCCTAATCCATCCTCCTCATTCGTTGACCCATCATCCCTTGCATCTACCTTGGAAGCAAAAACACCCATTATGCAAGATATTCCCAATATCAAAGCAATGATCCATGATGGTGGATGTGGAAACTATAAACTAATGAAGGACACTTTTGTATTTGGAGAGCTATAGATCTAATCCTACACAAATTTGGAAAAGAGATGGGGCATGGCTATATATGAGTTTGCCTTGATCAAACCCCTATTTTGGTATTTCTACCTCCACAAATAGCCAATAAATTGATTGATAAAAATGGGTGTGCTCCGACTAACCTTAAGTGTATCTAAGGTTGTAGTGAGCTATAATGCATAAAATCCTACTCAAGTGTATTAGAGAAGGATTCCTAAATGACAATGACAAGATCCATCTAAGAGAAAGTCAAATACCCTTAGGAAAATCTAAAACGTGCAATGATACCTCACTTTAGGTAGCAAGTAATATTAAGCTTGAAGATGAGAACACTTTGAAAACAAGTCATTAGGTTGTAGAAAATGGCTAAGAGCACTTTCCAAAACTAGATTCCATCGTGTCCTCCTATCGGTATCAAAATCCCATCATAAAATGAAACTTGATCAAATCTGAATATATGCTTGAAAACCTACAAATTCAAATGTATTTTGGCATAGTGGAATTGTTGTGATAATCTCTTTCTTATTCTTCTTGTCCTTCACTTTCAAATGGTGAAATTATTGGGTATTTATAAGCTATTAATCTAATTTCTCAAGAATTAGATCCCAAAAGTTTACATTTGAATTTGAAATTCAAATAATAACTTGCTATCTTTACATATTAAAAATTGGAGCCAAAATAGGGGGACATAGTCGCCTAGGGTGCCATTATCCTAGCCCTATTTTGTAAAGTGCAAAGTGTTGGGAGAAAAATACTAAATTTTTACCTTGGTATTATAAATGTAATTTCTTGATAAATGTTCAAATGGACCATGGAATGCATAATTTAGGACATTATGACATGATTAGTGAATGTTTAAATGCATTGATGAAAGGGTCATTCAAGTAGGTTCCAAACAAAGTGTGAAACTATGCTTTCACTTAAAAGGTAGTACAATTTTTGACTCTACAGAAGGATTTTTTTTATATAGGAGGTTCATTTAATTTCTTATTTTTCTAAATGAATCTCACTTTGGTATATTTTTCTCCTTGATATCCTTTTATAAGCATGCCAATTTTCTTTTAAACATATTTTGAGTTCTATTTTGAATAGATTTGTATTATGGTAATGACCAATTGGTCCCTTATATGGCTTTATCAAATTTTTTATTCCATATGTTGGATCCATAACATCTCCATCATCTAAAACTTCATCAACAACTTTTATTTTGAAATCTCAAATTTGAAAAACTACAAGTCCAAAATAATGCCTCTTGTGGATTTCATCTTCATCATAATATTCAACCTAAAATTCCTCCAAAAATTGGTTTATGTGTAAAAGTTAACCCAACTATCTTCTCTATAAATCTTCTTAGATCTTATATAGGTCTTGGCTCAAAAGGATGAAGAGTTTTAATGCTATTTTTTATTTTACATAATTGGATTTAGTATAGGAATGACAAGTGTTGTTACCAATGGAGAGAGGGGACTAGATACCTTGAGTATGCTTACTAGAAATAATTTTCTAAACAATAGCCAATTATTGGAAAAAATTCAATAATATTAGCCTATCACTAACATATTTTGGTAGCTCGTAAAGAGGCACAATGAATATACTAGCTCTTATATATGAAAGTGTGAAGAATTGAATGAACCCATGTCCCCATAAGACAAAAATTATGATTGCTTCTATTAAATTACATTGGTTAAGATCATTCTCCAACACCCTTATATTGAAGGAAATGAAAGAATAATCTATCCTACTAAAATATTTATGGCTTTCCTTGAGCTCAAGTCAGTGTTCATAAAATTTGTTTTTCTCTATATGCATGACCCCTTCTCTCTTTAGATTGGGAAGAACTACTCTCCTAGCAATATAGTATACTAGGTATGAGTTTAGGTATAAGCACTTTAATTCTTTAATCTCCACCAAATACTTATGTATATTTTGCTAATGATAGTTTACTAGTCAATGTGTTCCTTCCCTTCCAATATTTTGGTAATGAACTAAAACATACACAAAGGAAAATCCTCAACATCTATATTTCTACAAGATTAATTGAAAGAGTTGATAATTTCATTGATTTTTTCATGAAATTTACTTTTGTAAGAACTTTGGGTACTCTAGATGTAGTAGTTCTTTCCTTCTTCAACTAGTTATTATTTATTTATTTTATACACTAGTCTAAATTATCCTTAAATAAATTCCTATAGAAATATATTTTTATCTCAACATATTCCACACATTTAAGGATCTCCAACATTTTCTCCATATTTAGGCATGATTTGACATACTATTAATTTTTATAAGAATTACAAGTTCTGGAGATTGAATAGAAATGGGAAATTAGTTGTCTACATGATAATTGTACTATCCACCTATGAGATAATTCCTTCCTTGTCTTGATGTTTCTTTATGATTGTATTAAACTTTATATTGAGCTGATTATGATATGATGTAGTTACAAGATGGATATATGCCTTGTTAGATTACATATTCTCATTGGTCATTATATGTTTCTTTTTCTACGAGCTTTGTTGTTGGATTTGATACTTCATCTTAAGTGTGCAAAAAATATATAAGTGGTCGACCAATGGAAGGATGTGGAGAAAGAAATGGATTCACTTGACCTTCTCACCATACCTAGTCCATGTGATTGAGTTAGTGACCCTGTTATTCTTGTGGGTATGTTGGGTTGCTTAAGCCATCCTATTCAGTTGTGAATAAAATGATTATTCCATTTGTTTATTTGGTTTTCCACTAATCTAAATTATTTGTGATTTAGGATCAATATTGTGTGAAGCTCAAAAATTGCATGCTTTTCTTGTGCACTATTCTATATTATTGAATACAGATTAGTTCTCATAAGTTCTTAGAATAATTTAATAGCTTATTATGAATGGTAATATGTAATTAGTTTAGTTGTGAATCAGTGAATTATTATGAGTTTCCTTTTTTTTGTTAAGATTTAATGTTTTTCTTGAAAATAAAATACACGTGACTTAAAAGAAAATGTACTAGTTATTTTTGAAATATTGTATTTAACATTGTGTTATGAAAGAAATGAAAAATATCTATTAGTAAGTTTAAAATGTATATTTAAAAATAAATAGAAAGTCGACTTCTGGGTTTAGGGATTTTTGAGTGAACAAGTCAAAGAAAAGGGTTTTAGAAAAAATTGTGGATCTCTCAGTTTGCTCTCCTCCATTTTGTGAGTTTTTCTTTCTTGAAAAATATTATTTGTGGATTGCTTGGGGATTGTAAAAACACGTAGAAAGTGGGATTGAATATTGTAAGATTTTGATGTGGGGATTAAGAAAGATCTCCATTTGAGCTTGAGTGTTTTCTTAGTAAATCAAGGTAGTCTTCTATCTAAATTTTATAGGAGCTGAAAATTAGCTCACACCCCAGAATCGCCTACAAAACAAAAGATAACCTTCCACAAGAGAGTATGACAAGATAATATATTTCTTGATATGATATGATACAAATATACAAGAGGCATTGCTTATATGGACAATGTGAAAGATAGGATTAGACAAGATCATGACATGTGTCTTAATCCTATAATATGAGACAACTAACTAAACAAATATTAAATGACCTAGGACTCAATAATTAAATGACATAATAAAATAAGATAAGATCACATGACACCTAAGACTTCTAGAAATATTCTTAGGACCTAATTAAACTTAACATACAAATATGACCTACTAGAGGACTAGTTAGGTAAAACACCTTATTCAGACCAACAAATTTGTGCACATACTTAATTGGATTCTTTTTTTGACCATGCCAAAACTATGTGGTTTCCTATGATTTTTACTTCATTGGTTATGATTTGAGCAAGAATCATATATCAGCTTGTGTATTTTAGTTGTCATATGTTTTCAATTTTTAAAATAAATTGTTTTTGATAAAGGGAATGAGATCTCTAATCATCCAACATCATCGATTAATCAGTTGAGGGTTAAGTGGAGTCCTCCCTTGAAAGTCTTATGGAAATTAAAAATTTTGACAACACACCCCAAGGAAATTTGAGCCTATTTAGTAAAAGGTGTTTCATTCATGATTCTTTGGGTAGATTGATCAAAGTGGAAATAAAAATATTGAAACCAATAACATATAATGAAGTCAAGGTTGAATCATTTGTGCTTAGGTTAGAATCAGTTAATTTGTGCAACCTTAATAATATTATTATTGAGGGAAACTTGATGGTCATCATCCTCTACTTTCATCATCACTTGACTAATTGGAATGTTATGAATATCTTAAAGGAGGCCTTTGAGATATTGGACATTATAACTAGAAAAAAATTGATGATAGATTATTTATCAAACCAAGGTATAGATTAGTTATATGTTTTAACTATTGATGAAAGCATCACATGATGGTCATATCTCCAACCAATTATGCGAAAAGATTTGAAAGAAAATCCTTAATTAATTCATGAAAGGTGATAATGATAATTCAATTGTTATTAATTAGAAAGGGAAGTACTACCACTTATTTTTTCTTGTTTGATCTTTGATATGAAATTTTAGGAGGCCTCATTCATTTTCATTCCAATTTTTTTCATGTCTACTACTTATTGTGTATCATGGAGTCTTGGTTGTAGCTAGGTTATATTATGAGAATAATGGCTTTCATTGGTGAAATAACAATAGCTTGAATGATGAAAATTTTCTTCTTTCAAGAGGAAGAGATCTTGGAATCCATAGTGGTGATACTAGGTAGAGATTTCATTAAAGAGGCTTCAAGGCACTATGCCAACTATGAGATTTCGCCAATGTTTATGGGTAATTGTCTTTGATGAACTAGAGATAAGGAGGTCACTAAATATTTAGGGGGATAACCCATCTAAGGAAAAAGAGGGCTAGGTTGGACAATGCATTTGATAATGTAGAAATGAAAAATATCTCCTCTCTTCTAGTGGCTAGTTATGAATTATATGGGTGGCATTGGTTAATATATAACAGGTGCATAGAGAATTGTTATAAGCCTTCATTTAAGAGGTAGAAACTATACACAAGTTTCTCTTTATGGACAAAGTAAAACTTGTTTATTTCCATGCTTGGGATGTTCTTGAGATACTATGTCCAAAAATGTCCTCCCCTCTTTAATAGCACTTCAATGTGGCCAAAGTAGAGAAGACAATAAAATTCCTATTGAACAGGGCTACCCTTATCAAGAAAGAAGATTAATCATATGGGATTGATTATAGAGGTATGTTTTAGTTCCCTTTGGCTTCTTTATTAATATTATTATGTAATATAACTACTATATGCATGTGTAGATATGCTTTAGGTCTACACATGGGGAAATTATATTTTGTATGCTTGATGATATAGTCTCAATTATTTGATAATAAAATGTATTAGGATGATGTTTTAGTCAATTCTAGGTGGTTTGAATATTTTAATTCTTTCTAAAATTAACTTTCTTCTTACTCTTTAGGGAAGATTTTTCTATGTAATACTCTTAAGTTTGATATATAATATAATAGGAGGGGGCCCTAATCCATATCTTGAATGATATAAAAGGGAGGTTTTTGAAAGGGAATCAACCCTTAAACAAGAATAAACAAAGAGAGTTACATTAGAATAGCCCTGACGTAGACTACATCAAAATTACAACAATATCAACTTCCCAAAGACCAAAAAGGAAATAGAGACATAACCAAAATAAGTGCAAACAAAACAACCCCTATGACAATTAGAGATCATTGAGAACAATGACAACATCCCACTCCTCCTACAGTGATTTGATGTTATCTTCCATCACAACAATATTAACTTTGTCATCCTTGTACATCACCTTGGCTATATTCCCCTTGGATCTCATGTTGGGTCAAGCCCAATCTCGTGTGGAGTGGAGTTTCAACTTATCTTGTAGCACTTGAGTACTTTCGATAGAGTTTTTTATGAAACATTTTTCTAAAATCCACCACCCTTCTCAAATTGATTTTTATGTCCTCAAGGTTCTTCTCAAGTTTTTCAAAATTTTATCTTGTTTTGAAATTTCCCTTTCAATTTTCTAGTATTCTATGTATCATTCCATTAAACCATTTATGATGTCTTCAAATTCATTTTATTGAGATCAATATAGAAAACTGTAGTTTAATTAATTGGATTGTCATTGAATGGGTTAACAATCAAGGCCAAAATGTAAAGGGAGGAAGAAGGGAATACAATATCGGTTGGAAAATCAAAAGGAATAGGACAAAGGTCCTCAACCTCTAGGATTTTAGTTTTGAAAAATATGAATAATGTCATTACTTTGAAACATTTTCCTCAAAAACCTATATTATATAAAAAATGTGTTGTTGTGCTTTATGCAAACATGAGGCTATTTTTTATTTAAATGTAAATTGTGTATTTTAAAAATTGAGGAAATTTTAAAGCTTCAACTAATGGTGATTTTTATTTTTTACATAATTCTTAAAATTGTGAAAAAATGTGAATTTTGGATTTTAGGACATGTAAAAAATTTCTATTTTATTGGATGAAATGTTTCATTGTGGAAATGTGACTTTCTATCTTTTGGATTAAAGTGTCATATTTTTCAGCCTCATTTTTTGTCATGATCTTTTGATAACTTTTGGACATTTTTGTGTTAGGAATAAACTTCATGGATAGGATTAGAGTGGACCCCTCTTTTCATTCATAATTGGGATATTCCCACATGAAAAAAATCAAGGGGATACGATTTAAAAAGGTAAAATTGATTATGTTATGTATTGTATGATGCGTGAAAATCATGTGCAACCCTTGTGCAGATTATTTTGTTGTCTTGTTTTGAGACCCATGTTTGTGTGTGAGAATTGTCTAGTTGGCGGTGTATTCAATATATTCTCCTTGATAGCTCAAGGGTTGTATTCAAATATTCTATATGGATTGTGGAAATTTGCTATCTCTTAGCTCAAGGGTTGCCTAATGTGGAATAGGCATCTATTGTTCTCAATGATGAAAATCTAGTTGGGAGGCGAGTTGTTGGAAAAATATTTCTCATTGATGTCAAAGGTCTGTTGAAGCAAATCAAAAGTAAAATAGAAAAAATAAATTTTCTTGGACTCTTGGCGCCCTTCTCAAAGTATTTTAAAATTGTAAAATATATATATTTTAATTATGGACGAACCCCTCTTGGAGCCGACCCATCCATGGGAACTAAAATGAATTTAAAATAAAAATAAAAATATTTTATTTGGCTCAACCTTGTGAATTTGAGCGCTTAGTTTTGGAGGGAAATGAAAATTGAATAAAATATTTATCTTGGCTGACCTGTATGAGGGGTTGCATCCATTCGCTTAAGGGGTGCACTTGCATATATATAAAGGAGTTCATTTGGGGTTCAAAATTATCAGCCATTCATTGAATATCATTCCTAATCTCAGAGTAGATTTACAACAGAGAAGAGTAGCTTGTGTGAGAAAAAAATTATGAAGACTATGAGCAGATTATTTCAGACTTCATGAGTAGATGGTTGTAGACCTTATGAGAAAAAATTATTAAAGAATATGAGAAAATTCTATAGTTCATTATTGCAGACCTATGAGCAAAAATATTTGTGGAAGTTGTGCATCGTTGTGATCAGATTTGTGAGCATATTTTGAAGATCATATTGTAGATTTAAGTGAAGGTTAAGAGAGCATAAATTGAAGGCAGATTTGTGGAGTGGGAAGATTTTATTTAAGGCCTTGAAGGGATATAGGGAAGATCAAACATCTTATTATGATTTCGAAGGTTGGTGCCTTCTACTTTGAGAGATTGGGAGGTTGGTGCCTCTCATCCTAAGATATTGGTGTCTCTTGTTGATTTGGTGCTCAGTTAAGGGGATTGGTGTATCCTGTGGGTTGGTGCCTATGGAGTTGTAAGAATATTTTTATAAAAGTAATATTTTTTCGTGGTTTTCTCCCATAAGGGTTTCCATGTAAAATCATGCAGGCATCTTATGTTCTAATTTGCTAGATCAAGTACTTGTGTGTATGCTTTGATTATTGCTTATGATTGCCAAAGTTATAATTTAAAAAGGTTGTTCTTATAATGATTTAGCCCCCCTCTTAGTATAAATCTGCGTGTTTTCTTCATGGGTAACATCTCCCATCAGTTCTATTCTCAAATATCTTGAGTAATTAAACAATATTTATATTTTGGTACAAAACACATGTGTAAGTGGGTCTTGTAGTCCTATCTTAGAGTGACTAATCACATATTATTCGATTCTATTTTTGGAATTTGAACCATTCATATTTGGGACAATATTATTTTCATTGTAGTATGTGTATGTCATGAACTGAGATGTTTTTCTTACCTTCTTATGAATGATTTAGCATTTTTGGTGAAATCTTGATAATACAATAAGTAGATTCAATTTACTTAAGAACTTATAAATGAAGCTAGAAGCTACAATATGTTTATCATTTGAATGGTATGAGTAGAAATAATCAATAATATGTTTTTATGTCGTAGACATTATGTTTAGGAGTTACATTGCTCTTTTATGCTTGTCACATTTAATATATTATACTAATGTTTGAATGATAAAGTGATTTTCGTTAAAATTGACTTAGTGGACTTTATGAATGTTTAATGTGGATAAATGAACCTTACATGTGATTTAAATTTATGGTTACACTATTTGAAAACAATCCTTGGAACTTGAAAATTACATTATGTTAGTGTTTGGTTGCTTATGCTTGCTCAAGCCTAGCCCTTCACTTGTCTCACATTTTGTACACTTTAATCTTGTCCTAAAAAGTGGTAACTTAGTGTTGTAAGTTATTTGTGTCTTTATACTTGTTGGAAATCCTTGGGTTTCCCTTGGAACTGATTTTATGCTTCTAGGAATCTCATTATCCTCTTAGGACCCATTTCCTATTAGAAATTGCTTGTTTGCAACAAGGATTATTTTAACTGGCACATGGGAAATTTGGAGAATCACTTAGGTGAATTTTTTTACTCGCCAAATTTACTTGATGAGTATTAGGTTGTAAACTAAATAATATAAGATAATAATAATTCAAAACAATATTTTTGGAAAGATATGTTTGAATCATTCATTCATAAGATTTTCAATAGGTACAAGAGTTCATACATGTGGTCTCAACTATGTGTATAATACAAAATATATAGAATAGCTAATGATGGTTGAGAACTCCAACCATTGGTAACTACCAACTGGAAACTATTGTTGGGAACTAATTTATTAATTACAAATCAATTTTTTTTAGTATCTACATACTACATCAACACCCCCAACAAGAAATTCATCTTCCATACGATAAAATAACAAAATTGGGAGTTGAAACAACAAAAAACCAAGAAGTTATTGAAGAGGTGGTTGAGAAGACATCCTTAGAGTTGTTTGTACTGAAGATGAGGGAGTAGTTTTCGGGGAGCTAAGTTTTCGAACACTATTTACCTCCTTCGTATGCAACATGTGAAAATGAACTGCTAACAATTCTTGCTCTCTTTCTGCCTTGACCATTTTTGCAACTTCAACTAATTGAAATTTAGTTTTCCCGAGCTTATTATCCTTCTCTACCAACTTTACCTTTTTGGTTGTCACTTTGGTTTGTTCAACTTCTATAAGTTGAGACTATTGGGCAAGTTGTTCTCAGAATTTTTGAGTAATCTCATCTACCTCAACCCTCACTTTTAGCACCATTTGTACAACTTCATCCTTGATTTGTGTGCAAGCTAATAATTGGAGGCAGCTTGGTGTTTCAACTTATATAACAAGTCTCTAAAAGTGGTCTCCATACTAAATACAACTATCACATTACCATTTCTCCCTTTGATAGTAGGCTAGACAGGGTGCCAAGCTACCAATATCTCAAGGGTCTCAATCCAAAGCAATCCTCGAGATATGAAAAGAAGAGTAAAATCCACCTTGCATTCCTCCTACATAAATGCCAAGATGTTTTGGGCCTCTTGCCCCACCAAAGAAGAATGAGATGTGCCCATCCGTCAGGCTATGTAGGCTACCTCCTAAATCACAACTATCATGGGCTCCAAGTCCTGTATGTACCTCTCAATCATGCCTAGGGGATCCTCTTCATCAAGTTTGAAAATATAAATGATGATACCCTTTGAATCACTAGACTTATGATCCTGAGTAGGTGCAATGAGAATGACCATAGGTAAATATCAAGTAGTCGAGGAAGATTTTTGTACATGGGAAGGGTCACCCTCTCCCTAGATGTGCTTAATGCTAGGTGAAGTTTCCTATGTAGGGTTAGGTTGAGTACTATCAATAGGAAATTGAGCCATCATCAAATGCTATGTCATTTGTTGCTCAATCCCTTCAATTATGTCCCCTAGTGAACTAGGTGGAGAGAATGTTGGAACAACAATTAGAAGCCCAAGTAGCTTCAACCAACTATCCTGTTGGTTTGCATACCATCACACTTGTAGATAGTATACCAAATATCTTGGTGAAGTTGGATAGCCAGAAGGAAATAGTAATCAAGAAACTCATGTAGTCCATCACTAATTAATGTGATTACTGATTATAATTTGTCACTATGGATTTTAGCTATGATTCAAACTCTAGGGAGTTGAAGAATGAAAGTTGGGTGACTTTGTCCACCTGTGCATGTTGAAGCGCCAATTTCAAAACATGATTATCTGGATTATTTTTCCACTCATTCATATCAATGAGGCTTTTATAGGTCCTAGATTTGACTATGTTATCATAATTTTCCACCTTACTTCTTGTCCCTGTTGCAATCCTTGGCCTGTACCTATCCATCAATCAGTTTTCCTTTTTACTGCTATCCATACTTTTTGAAAAATATGGTTGGGGAAATGCACAATTGAATTTAAATAGGTCACACCTCTTGAATAAATAATTAATATAACTATTTGGCAGTGTGAGAGCTTGTATACTGAAGGAATGAGGTTTCCAATTGATGAGAAAAGAATGTCACTTCCAAGTGGTGAAAAAAACACTCTTAAAGAAGTGATCTCACACTAGAGGTTTTGTACTAAGAAAGTCGTATAATCTTAGAATTTAATCTACTATACTTAGTACTAGGAGTGTTGTGAGTGTTGAACAAAGGTTGTCATTGATGTCAAAGGTTGATGTAGTATGAAGATTGATGTCAAAGGAGTTCATTGTGTCAAGGGTGTAAGGCTAAGTAGTACTTGAATTATCATTATATTCCCTTGTCATATCATTTTGAGTTGTAGAGATTTGTAGAAATATATGTTACTAGAAGCATGTTGTATGTCAGAAGATTAGTGTTGCTAATTTTACTACCATATCAATCATATCACTAAATCAAGAAACATAGATTTTGAGTTTTGAAAGTTGGTGTGACTGATGTTTTCTTGCAATATCAAACTTGCATATATTCACAATGATAGAGGTGATCTAAAAGGATGTACTCAAATGTTTTAGCTCAATTCTAAAAGAGATTTATCTAGCAATAAATTATGGTATGTATTTCTTTTAGAAATGGAGTTTGGCTCTATGGTTTTAGAGGAGAGTATGTCTACACATTTGCTATCATACTCTAGAGTTTTTAGAGCATATTTTCAACAAGAAAAAAGAATGAAATGACAAAAGGTTCTTTGTGTCTATCTATCAAAAAGTTGGTGTTTGAGACATGTGTGATAATATCTAGTAGTGTGTGGAATTCAAATCACGTGTGGTGTCAAGATAGGACCTTGTTAAAGTTCATGTGGTAACGCATGATATTATGTTCTTTTAGTGGCAACAAAATTTATTTTTGGATTGACTTGCTACATGTTTCATGTAATTTGAATTTAGGTCCACCTTATGTCATCTTGACTATTTGTGGATCTTTGACCGACATAGAAGAGTGTTAATGTAATGTTATGTATACATTTCTTTGTTGCGTAAATGCATAATGTGAAGTAGAATTAAACCAGTGTCAAGAAAAGTTGGTTACAGGTGTAATCCCAATTTCTGTTGTAATATCAGAAGATTGTATGAAGAGTGGAAGAGTTTTTGAGGCAACTTTGACACATGTATGAGGTGTGTTATGTTGTATTGTAGATCCACAAACTTTATCTATGTATTTCGGTAGGATTGGTGTTCTACTTGTAGAGCTAGTGCTCAGTTCATTATATTTGGGGATTGGTGTCTCTAGTAGGTTGGTGCCTATAAATACATTAGGGGATTGGTGTCTTCATAGGTTGGTGCCTATAAATACATTAGGGGATTGGTGTCTCTAGTATGTTGGTGCCTACTTCATATTGTAAATTCACTTGTATATTTATACTTTGTGAGGCTAGATTTGGACAATAGTTCCAAGTAGCTATTCTCACTGTGGTTTTTCTCATCTTGGGTTTCCACATATATCTGGTGTTCAATTGTGTGAATGTGTGCTCAATGATTTATTAGTAGTAGTGAAGATTCAAGTTGCATGATTTAATTTTTGAGTTGAAGTTATGAATTTTGAATCAATTAGATCTACTGATTCATCCCCCTCTCAATAGATTGTGTGTCATTCAATTGGTATCAGAGCTAGGTTCTTTTAAAGAAGTCTAATAGCTTAAGGTAGTTTCAAGATGGCACACTCAGTTCCTTAGGAAGGGTTCTCTATAAATAAAGCACCACTCTTTGATGGATCCAATTTTTCATTCTAGAAAGTTAGGATGGAGTCCTACTTGATGGCTTTAGGACTTGATATTTGGATGTCAGTTATAGAGGGATATGAGATTCCTGAAAACCCTCCTAGGTATCAGGCCGAAAAGAGGGCTTGTGAAATTAATGCTAAAGAAAGGAATGCTATTTTATTTGGTTTGACTAACTTTGAGTTTGTGAAAAGGATGTAGTGCAAATAAATGAAGGAAATATGGGGAAAATTACATACCATCTATGAAGGTGATGAAAAAGTCAAAGAGGAAAAGTTGCAAACTCATAGATCTCTATTTGAAAGCTTGAACATGAAAGAAGATGAAAATATTGCCACATTTTTGCCTCGGGTTAATGAATTTGTCAATTCTATTCAAGGTCTTGGTGAGGAATTGAAAGAAAATAATGTTGTGAAAAGGTTCTCAAATCTCTTCCTATAAGGTTTGATTCTAAATTCTTTGCAATTGAAGAAGCTAAAAATATTAATGTTTTGAAGATGATTGAATTGCATGGAATTTTAACTTCTTTTGAAATGAGATTGGAAAGTGAAGAATCTATAAGGAAAGAGGCAACATTTAGAATATCTAAGAAGCAAGTTGATCTAGATTCTGATATTGGATAGCTATGAAGGAAGCCAATTTTGTTAGAAAACCACAAAGAGGTTTTGATAAGTATAAAGGAAAGTTATCTTTTAAGTGTTTTAACTGTGGTAAAGTAGGACATTTTATGGCTAAGTGTCCCCATAAGGATTCTATCAATGTTGAGAAAAATCATGGAAATAAATCATTTCAGAGAAGGAATAAAGGTAAGAGGAAACAAAAGAGTTTCTACACTAATGAGCAAGACTTCTCTACAAATTAAGAAGATGAAGATATCTCCAGAGATGAAAAAGTTAAAGTTGTATTCATGGCTTTTGAAGCTACTGAAGAAGATGTAGAAATGGACTCCAAAAATAATGAAGATGATGTAGATCTTGTAGAATAATTGCTATGTGTTGGAAAAGAGATTTAAGAGATTGAAGAAGATAATTGTAGAATAAAGATTTAAGAGACTGAGGAAGAGAATTGTAGAATAAGTGAAGGCTACAGAGAAGATATCTCTGGATGGAGAGAAAGCAAATAAGATGATTGTTGAATTGAAGACTCAAACAAAAGAAGCAAAAATGATTGAAGAAGTTTTGATAAGAAAATTGTTATCAAAATACAAGGACCATTAGAAGCTTGAAGCAAAAGTTGTGTCAATAAGAAAAGAACTTGAGAAGGTGAATCAATAGCTGCAAATGAAGTTTGGAAAAAGTATCAAGAATCTAGATTAGATATTGGGATGTTAGAGACCTTTGCATGTCAAAACAGGAATTGGTTTTGGTCATTAGAAGAATAAGGTAACAAAAAAATCAATGAATCCTGCTAATGCAAGTATGGAAGTGACTGGTTTTGGAAGTACACAGTCTAAAAGAGTTGTTACAAGTGATGAAAGCAAGACAAAAAATGATGGCTTTATTCAAGCTTAGAAGAAGAGAAGGAGATCCGAAAGACATGGACACAACACCGGGTTTAATTATTCTTTTTTCGGTCATTATTTTAATTGAAATAATTTTGGTCATAAGGTTGTGGATTGTAGAAAAGATTTGGTAAAAATAAATAACTTTGTCAACAATAATGCATTTTCTCCTTTATTCAATTTTAATATCATTTGCTACAAATACAACAATTTTGGACACATTTCTAGGAACTACAAAAGCAATTTTGTGAGCCCCCCTCTACTAGAAATAGAAAGAAGAGGATTTGAATGTAGAAGTAATGAATCGGATAAAGTTTGGAAGAAGGTTCTGGAAGAGAAAAATTTAGAGAAATCAATGATTTCTCAAACTTCACTACATTCTTAGAAAGAGAAGAATCTATGGATCATAGATAGTGGATGCTCAAGCCACATGATTGGAGATAAAAGTAAGTTCATGAATTTCAAGAAATTTGAAGGAGGTTCTATGACTCTTGGAAATAATTCTATTGCCAAAATCACCAGTAAGGGTACTTTGAGTCTTGATGGTGGTAGAACAAAAACTCATGATGTTTTGTATGTTGAAGGATTAAAGCAAAATTTGTTAAGTGTAACTTAGATGTGTGATAAAGGTTATAAGCTATCTTTTAGTGGTGAAGGCCATGAAATCATAAAATCAATTACTGAAGAACTGATTGCGGAAGGAAGTAGGAAAAACAATGCCATATATCATCTCAACGAGTTGAATGGAAAAAATGTCTTATTTTATAGAGAAAATAAAGTTGGCTTTGGCACAAAAGGATGTGACATATTAATTTTGATGACATTGTAAATATTATCTCAGGAGTAATGGTTTGAGATATGCCAAAGATTAAGAAGCCTCAATCTACCAATTGTAAACCATGTCATGAAGGAAAACAAAAAATATATTTTGGGCTAAGGAGTATTCTACATCAAAACTATTGGATTTGGTCCATATAGATTTGTGTGGACCTATGAGGACAAAGAGTTTACAAGGAGACATGCATTTCATGATGCCCATTGATGATTACACTAGAATGGCTTGGATTAATTTTCTAGAAGAGAACTCAAAATTTTTTTGAGAAGTTTAAGGTATTCAAGGCATTAGTAGAGAATGAAATCGAAAGAACAATCAAGGTTTTGAGATTAGATAGAGGTGGAGAATTCACTTCTGACAAGTATGACAAATTTTATGAAGAGCATGGAATTCAAAGATAATTTTTTGCTCCCAAGACTTTGCAATAAAATGGAAAATGAGATTGTACATGACATGGCAAGAACAATGTTGTGTCAAGCAAATATATTAGATGTGTATTAGAGAGAAGTGGTTCAAACTGCAATATATATCTTGAACAAAGTTCAGATAATATGCAAGACTGATAAAACACCATATGAGTTATGGAGAGGAAGATTGACTTTAGTCAGACATCTCAATATATTTGAAAGCAAGTGCTACATCAAAAGGGATGAAGGAAATTTGGGTAAGTTTGATTCTAGATACGATGAAGGTATTTTTCTTGGTTACTCTTTGAAAAGTAAAGCATATAGATGCTATAATAAAAGAATGAAGAGGATTATGAAAAGCGCAAATGTGAGAGTTGATGAAACGATTCAGTCTACTTGTACTTCGAAAGTAGAAGATGATGAAGAACCAATCTGTAACTATGATGAAGATCCAAAAGTTGTTACAAAATCTCTAGCAAAATATGTATAGAAGAATCATTTTGAAGACCAGATTATAGGAGATAAAGATAGTGGGGTTTAGACCCAAAGGAGAATTGAGAAGGAAAATGAGCAAGTACACTTTGCATTACTATCAAAGATAGAACAAAAGTCTTATAAAGAAGAAAGGAAAGAGAAAGGTTGAATAGAAGCTATGGGGGAAGAGTTGAATTAGATCAAGAAGAATGAAACTTGGGAACTGGTCCTAAGATCTAAAGGAAAGAATGCAATTGGAACCAAGTGGGTTTTTAGAAACAAGCTAAATGAAAAAGGTGAAGTGATCCAAAATAAGGCTCGACTTGTGTGCAAAGGATATGCTTAGGTTGAAGGTGTAGATTTTGAAGAGACATTTTCTCTAGTAGCAAGACTAAAAGCAATTAGGATGTTTTTGGCTCTTTCAACATTCAAGATTTTCAACATATACTAGATGGATGTTAAGTCAAAATTATTGAATGGATAACTAGAAGAAGAGGTCTACATTGAAAAATCAGAAGGGTTTCAATGTTTTGATAATACAAATTATGTGTACAGATTGAAGAAGGCCCTTTATGGACTCAAACAAGTTTCTAGAGCTTGGTATTCAAGTTTCGATGGATACTTACAACAACAAGGGTTCCAAAGATGAAGTGTAGATAGTAATTTGTACATTAAAATAGAAGGTGATCAATTGTTGATAGTTATGGTCTATGCAAATGATATCATTTTTGGTGGTAGCAGTGATGAAACATGCAAGGTGTTTCAAAAGGCAAAGCAGAGTGAGTTTGAAATGTCAATGCTAGGTGAATTATATTTCTTTCTTAGGTTGCAGATTGCATAATCAGATAAATACATATTCATTCCCTAAAACAAGTA
Organism: Sequoiadendron giganteum; assembly: GCA_007115665.2. NCBI lineage: Eukaryota > Viridiplantae > Streptophyta > Pinopsida > Cupressales > Cupressaceae > Sequoiadendron > Sequoiadendron giganteum. The sequence goes on from VCHN02000014.1 coordinate 164,551,896, forward strand.
CATAAAGGAGATGCTAAGTAAGTTCAAGATGGAAGATTGCAAATCAATGGGTACAGGGAGCAATTTGAGTAAAGATGATGAATTTTCTCCGATAGACCAAACCTTGTACAAATATATGATTGGTAGTTTGTTGTATGTGACAACATCTAGATCAGACATAATGTAGGCGGTTGGAATGGTAGCAAGTCAAGCATCACTTAAGGAAACTCATTTCAAATCAATAAAGAGGATATTCAAATATCTAAAAGCTATAATAGATTTTGGACTATGGTATCCAAAGAGTGAAAATTTCACTCTGATTGCATACACAAATGCAGATTGGGTAGGAAGCGTAGATGACCAGGAGAGCACAAGTGGTGGATCATTCTTTCTAGGTGATAGTTTGGTGTCTTGGTTGAGCAAGAAATAGGACTCAGTTTCTTTATATACAACATAAGCAAAATACATTGTTGTATCCTCATGTTGCACTCAAGTATTATGGATGAAGTAGAATATGAACGAGATGAAGATTGAGTTTGATGAACATATTTTTATTCTTTCTAATAACGACAGTTCCATAAATATCTTAAAGAATCCAGTACTGCATTCAAGGAAAAAACTCATTGAAATCAAGTATCATTTTTTGGGAGAGTTGTAGAAAAGGAGGTGAAGTTGGAGTATGTTGAGACAAAGGAGCAAGTAGCAAATATATTCACAAAACCACTTCCCAAGGAGAATTTTGAGTTTCTTTGATAGAAGCTAGGAGTTAGCGCTCCCTCCTCTTGAATCAAGAGGAAGTACAGGGTGCGGGAGAGCTTTGTATCCCTACCACAAGAAGGCTAGGTGGTCTTACAAAATGATTTCAAAAGTAGTGAAGCATGGACTCAGGAGGAGTCTATCCGGGAAATCATTTTCAGATTGTGTAGAGTATCTAAAATGAAAAAGGAGGAATGTTGACCTTTTCCATTGATGTCAAAGGCAAAGAAAGTAAACTAAAAATTCTATATCTTCCAAGGGGAAGAAATTGATCTAAGGGGGAGAAATGTCTTCGTGCATGACCGACTAGTTTTATGGATGGCCCAAAATTTTTTTGTTTGCCATCAATAACAAAGGAGGAGATTGTTGAACAAAGGTTGATGTAGTAAGAGGATTAATGTCAAAGGATTTCATTGTGTCAAGGGTGTAAGGCTAAGTAGTACTTGAATTATCATTATATTCCCTTGTCATATTATTTTGAGTTATAGAGATTTGCAGAAATATATGTTACTAGACGCATGTTGTATGTCATAATATCAGTGTTGGTAGTTGTATTGTCATATCAATCATATCACTAAATCAAGAAACATATATTTCAAGTTCTGGAAGTTGGTGCGATTGTTGTATGCTTGCATATATTCACAGTGATAAAGGTGATCCAGAAGGCTGTATCGAGATGCTTCAACTCAGTTCTCAGGACAAAAATATTTCTCTAGCAATACAATTATGGTCCTCATTTCTTTCAAAAATGGAGTTTGGCTCTACCAGTTTAGGGGAGAGTATTTATACACATGTTTTATCATATTCTAAAGATTTTGGAGGATATTTTTAGCAAAAAAAATATTGAAGTGACATAAGGTTCTTTGTGTCTGTTTGTCAACCAGTTGGTGCTTGAGACATGTGAGATAATGGCTAGTAGCGTGTGTAATTCAAATTTTGCATGTGGTGTCAAGATAGGACCTAGTTAAGGTTCCCATGGTAACACACAACATCATGTTCTTTTGGTGGCACCAAAATTTGTTTTTGGACCAACTTGCTACACGTTTCATGTAATTTGAATTTAGGTCCACCTTATGTCATTTCGACTATTTGCAGATCCTTGGATGACATAGAAGAGTTTTAATGTAATGTCATGTATATATTTATTTGTTGCATAAATGCATAATGTGAAGTAGAACTACATCTGTGTGAAGAAAAGTTGGCTGCAGGTGTAATCCTAGTTTGTGCAATAATATCAAAAGATCATATGAAGAGCGGAAGAGTGTCGTGTCTGAGGCAACTCTAGCACATGTATGAGGTGTGTTCTGTTGTATTGTAGATCCACAAGCTTTATTTATGTATTTCAATAGGAGAGGTGTTCTACTTGTAGAGCTAGTGCTTAGTTCATTGTATTTGGGGATTGTTGTCTCCAGTAGGTCGGTGCCTACAAATACATTAGGGGATTTGTGTCTCTGGTAGATTGGTGCCTATTTCATATTGTAAAATCACTTGTATATTTTAGCTTTGTGAGGTTGGATTTAGGTAGTAGTTCCAAGAAACTATTGTCACTGTGGTTTTTTCCATCTTGGGTTTCCACGTATATCTGGTGTTCAATTATGTGAATGTGTGCTTAATGCTTGATTAGTAGTAGTGAAGATTCAAGTTACATGATCTGATTTTTGAGTTGAAGTTAAGAATTTTGGATTGATTAGATCTACTAATTCACCCCCTCTTAATAGATTATGTGACCTTCAGTGAGCTGGCTATGTGATGCAAATAGGTTGTTATACATTGAATAATGGACATTGTATGTTATAGTGTGTATGTTGTATAATGAAGAATGGGTGATGTACGTTATAATGTGTAGGTCATACAATGGAGAATTTCACAAACTCTACAATGGATAATTACCTTAGATGTATGGTGTCAAGGAAATCTTGTTGTACAAAGTCAAGTCCAGAGTGTAATACAATGAAGTGACTTGCAAGCCATACGTGGGAAGATTTCAATTGGAGCTGTACGGTGATGAAACTTGTAGGCCATAAAGTGTAGCATTCCCATTCATTGTAATTCCAAATTTTTCATACATTGTAGGATGTACATCATTGTAAATGATAAATAAAGTTTTACCAAGGTTGTATGATGTGTAAAGAATTTTTTTAGGTCGTACAATGTGGATGATGATCTTCAATCGCCATACATTGAATGAGTGTATTGTATGTCCTACGTTGAATGGATGTGATGTATGTTGTATGATGAATGGATGTGTTGTATGCCATATGCCAAATTTTTACTCACTAACTCTACTTGATGAGTATTAATAAGTAAATGGAATGACAAAATATAATAATAATTCACAATGTTTTCAGAAAGATATGTCGTTCCATTCAATCATTCATAAGATTTGCAATAAGTATGTGTTCATACATGTGGTCATGACTATGTGAACAATGAGAAATATATAGAATAACTGACAGTGGTTGAGAATTCCAACTGTCAGTAACTACCAATTGACAACAATTGTCAACTACTAACTTATTAATTCCAAAGCAATTATTTTATATTGTCTGATAGGCCAAAATTGGGGTAAATAATAATAAGGATTTAATATTTAATAATAAGACTCATCTTGGTCTAAGTGTCAATCCGAGGCGTAAACTTGTGAAAGATGCCATGGCTATATACAACAAGGGCTGTGATTCATGAGGTGAGTAGGGATGAAAATGCATTCCTAAACTACCTAAATTGAAAATCAAATTAATGTTTATGTCTTGCTTCTGTGACTATGGTAGTACTGCAATAGAAATAACAACAGTAATGATTCTAGAAATTGGACTGATAGTTGTAATCAATCATTAACATAGATAATCATTAGATCCCATAATTGAATTATAAGCAATAAACAATAAACATTAAATAGATTCACAAGATAACAAAAAAAAACACACTGTTGAAAATAAACTCACTACTGAAAATAAACACACTGCTGGAAATAAACTCACTGCTGAAAATAAACACACTACTAGAAATAAACACTCACTACAAAATCTACAAAATCACCAAGCATTCCAAGAAGGGGACGCCCTTCCTCCTCAGCCTGCCTAGTGTTGAAATGAAATTCCTTTACGCTAGTTGAGTGATGTGAATATGTTTTTTTATTTATCAAAATAATACAAAGTCTACATGTATATCTCTTTTCACGTAGCTCATATTTATAAGAAATATGAGTGCAAATCGTTCCCTATTTTTATGCCACCTTTCCACTATTTTTTGGCTGATATCTATTTGTTTGATTTGTTGAAACAACTCACCCTAAATTGAAGGAGCTTATTTAGCTCATGGTTACAATCATCAAAATAGAATATTATTTTCAACGTGAAGACATTCTCATAAAAACTGAATAATAATAGTTATAACTAAATAACCAAATTATTTTATGAGAAAATAATTATATGGCCAAAATTAATTTTCTAATATGTGTACCCACGGGCAACAAGAACCAGAAGGCGATAGGAACAAGAAGGTGATAGGAACAAGAAGGTGATAGGAACAAGAAGGCTATAGGAAGTATGCATTCCTCTCCTTCAATCAACTTGCTGCAAAATATATTTTCTTAACATAATAGAAGCAAATACTAGTAAATACAATCTAACAATTATTATTCACTTATTTTATCTAAAAACTAAATAAAATAATGCTTATTTATATTTAACCATAAGCAACAAAAGGTGGTAAAATGGTATGATAATGTATGTAAATAAAATATGGAAATGGGTTAAATGGTACAGGAAAAAGGATAAAATTTGGTATAAAATGGAGCATAAATGACACTCATCATTGTCTATGTACTAAAAATTTGAATCGAAAAAGGGGTGATTTGATGCCAACATGGACAATTTGGAGATGGTGATCACTTCCAAACCTTTTCCATAATTTTTTTATAAAAGAGAATATATCCCTAGGGTATGTTGTGGGTGCCTATTATATTGGTTTCTTGGTACTTTGTGTACCTTGCGAGTTATTCACCTCTTTGTGTTAGAATTCATGTCTAGGTGTGATACAACTACTCCTTGTGTGACTAGGTGAGGTCTTGGATCTCCCATTCATCCTATCGCCTAGGCAAGTAGATTGAAGGTTTGGATGTTGTTTCCACTTCTTTGCAAACATATGTTATGCTTGGATTGGGTTGAGGGATGGGTCATTGAACCACTCTCACCCTATCCATTCTATTCACAACTAATGGAGATTGTGGTCTTGGATATGATCATTAGAGATATAAAATTATTATGAAGTAAGGTGCCTCAACCATAGTAATTTCCTAGCATTTATTTTTAATTGTTTATTACTTTCTTGCATTTAGTATATTTTATTATTATTATTTAATTTAACTTCACATTGAAATGGGGAATTGGAATTTGAGGTGGAATATTTTTCAAGTGTTAGTTCCTTGTAAGGTGTGTTGTGAGTTTCCATTAAGGAGACTATACATAGAAAATTCAGAGTGTCCTATTTTAAAGGGATTCTATGATAGATGCTTATGATGCATAAGAGCTTGTAAGAGGGGGGTTACTTTGGAATCTTGACTAGTTATTATGGATTTTTACACTTGTCATGCAACTATATTTTGGTGTAGTGGGAGTTAAAAACTAGGCAACCAAGTTGAGTGGAATATTATGACAAAACATAATAGTTGTAAGAGACACAATCTTTTTACTATGTTTAGCTTGTTTGTTAGGATCTTCATATGTGACATTATAAATTAGGTCAAACTTGGGTGCCATACATTTGGTGATTTCAACATCTTGTTTAGAAAACCATTTATGGATTCTACTTTTCTCATTGCCTAAAAATTGGGTGTTGGAGTTGTAGTATGTATGAATTTTTAGGTAATGGAATGTTGCATGAATTACTCCATGATTGCATGTTGGTGACACTCCTATGAAAGCTTTCTTTGCAAGTGTGTTGTATTCTCTTATTTGATTTGATAATGCATTGATCAGGTTTTGAAGTGTAGGTGTTTTCTCTTGAAAGGATGTTCCCCATGTAAAACTAATGTAATGTGTTTTATTACTTATATTGTTATATGTGTTTCCACATATTTTTTTGTAATTATTTAGATTGGTTTTAAAAATACTATGTACACTTCTTTCAAGATCAGCATAGGAAGCCAATTCTCCTACCCCCTGCTTCTTTACAAGAACTCTATCTACTCATAGGGTTGTTTTGGGGTTAATTTCACATGATTGAATACATTTTCCACTTGTGTAGTCATGCTTGAGAACTAACTTAACCCTCTATTGAGTGTCATCATGTTGTGTTATGGAAACTCTAGGGCATAAGCATGTAATTGGGCAATGTGTGGGTTGCAATCGTAATGTAAAAAATTATTCATATGGTCATTGATCATTAATGTCTTGGGAAGAAGCTTGGGGCATTACAATACCACTCTCCACAAGTTCTTTGACCAATTATCTTGCTTTCTTCATTTTTTCCATTCATTTTAAAATCTCCCCAAGTTCACATGGCCTAAATTTGTGTCCAATATTTGTGCTAGATCTAAAAGAGTCTTTAAAGGGGGAAAATCCCCCTTTGAGATTTTATTTCATTGGCTAAAAAATCCATTGCTTTTGGAAGAATGAAAAAACAAATCAAATTGTGCTTAGGAACTGGTTTGGGTTTTTTTTTATAGGTTTGTAATTACGTAGGGAATTCAAAAGTCTAGATGTTGGCATATTGTAGGGATGTAGAATTTTGGTGTAACGATGTAATTACAAGAGTGCTTGGAAAGTTTGAAACTCCAAAAGGAATAAATGGGTGGGATTTTAGGCTTTTGGTGTAATAATGTAAGACTACAAATATAATCAGGAAGTCTAAAAATCTAGATAAGTACATATAAGTAAAGATTCAAGGTTTTGTTATAGTGATGTATAACTTGAAAAGTTTCATGTAAAATCTAGAAATCTAGAAGGAATGAATCTATGTGAGATTTCAAGTTTGAACTGTAGCTTGCTAAAAAATTATAGAAGTGAAGACAAAACTTGGAAACTTAAGGATGAAGACTTGGGAAAATTTTAGGGGACATGATATATTTATCAAAGGTGGCAAAGAGAATACAAAACTCCAAAATATGCAGGTGTAGTCCACTCAAGAAAAAACCTTAAATTTTCAAAGGAAAGTTTTAGCAAAGAAACCCAAGGATGGATATTTAAAGCATTGTAGGTGTAAGATTTGGTTATGAAGATAGCCACCCGAGATCAAGAAATATTGACCCATATGAGAGCAAGATGTGGGTATATACAAGATACACCACTAAGATATGTGAATGTACAACTAGTATAGGATAAATGATATGTAATTACACATGTATGCACAATAATTAAAAAAAATAATGAATGTATAAGTCACATAATCAAGGCACAACCTACCTAAGTAAGTTTATCCTATCCTAAGTGCATAAAATGTAATAAAATAAAAACCAAATACAAGAGAAAATACACTAACACCCTCCATAAGTGCAACTTAGGGGGGTTTGTAGAGATGGATATATGGGTCTTGACAAATGTGTAGACATGTTAGATACTCATGTACAAATTGACCCCCAAAAAAATAAGAGTAAGAAAAAACTAGGGGGGATGAAGAGAGTAGTGCTAGAGGTGACCTCATTTGAAAGACTAAGGACACAATCCCATGAGAGAAAAAACTCCCCCACAAATGAGAGAAAAAAAGAGAGACCACATAACCCTATCTCCTTAATGTGTATTCTCTTGCATTGATGGTAGATGTTTGACATTGAATTTTGAAGATGGTCCAAGATAGTCAAACAACATTTATCTCATTGCAAAGAAACAAACCTAAGAAAGTATGCAAAATATTTTCTCATTCCTAAAAATAATATGGGGTAAAAAAAGATATGAATCTATATCTCTATAATTTTCTTAGATGTTATGATGCTAATGATGAAAGATGTCATAGTCAAATAAGAAGTCTTAGGTGTAACTAAAAGGTGTAACCTCTCAAAACCATGTGGAAATAGATGAAGAATAGATACAAAGATGTGGATGAATCCTCCATGTACTACTCAAGGATCTCCAAGCTAATACCAAATTATGACTCAAAATAATATGATGAATCAAGTACCACATACAATACATGTATGATAACCATGGGTGTATAATGTTCACCATAGGTAATACAATTGAAATTATGAGAATATGGTACTTTTGCAGAAGGTGTCAACATGAATTATGACTATTAGATCTATGGACTCTTGAGTATCTGCATAATATGTCATTGCAAAAGCATATGTAGGTGGAGAAAAAATAGGAGGGTTTGAATGTATGTTCATGATATTCAAAGAAGGGAATGCAAATCCATATGAGTAGTCATAAAAAAAGAGATAAATATTCTCAACTTTTCCCTTAAGATCTGAAATGTGGGACTACATAATCAAATGTGAAAAATCCAGTAAAGTAGACCTCCCAATGAGGTGGATCAAGAATATTGAAATGAAACTATTACAAAGAATCCCTAAAATATGTTGATAATACAACATTGAAATCTAACGGAGCAACATGAGATGATGGAGATGAGATATCAATGCATATAATTTGACTACACTACTCATCCATGATGAGGTGTTCACACAAGATGCTCAAGTATGAATAATAGTTAGATCTATGGATGCTAGAACAAAGGATCCTTAATGGTATCTACAATATTCTTAAGATGGGATTCTACAAATATCATGAGATGTCCTATAAGTAGACATTCATGGGTAGTGGATCTTGAAGACATGTAGGGTATTGCTGAGGATAATCAAAAGTATCAATTATAGAAGATAAGGCCCATGTTGTAGGAGCAACTAAAATCTCAATGCAATCCATGTGTTCTTTACACTCCTAGAAATGATCATAAGAGAGTATAGTATGCTTGATGCGATGCTTTGAATGTCTAGGAATAGTACAAAAAAATAGTTTGTAGACTATGTTGTTGTCGCAACACCATTTAGAATTTTTGCCTAAAATATCTCAGTTTATGAATGATGTCGTGAGTAAGAGATATTCCTATTTAGAATGACTCTCGACCCATCTAAACTAGGAGAAGTAGTTCCATGGAGTAAGTTTTACAATTGAAGGGTGAAATTGGATAATAGTAAACATGATGGAAGTCCCACAAATCAATTAAACACAAGACCAATCAAGAAACCAATCACAAAAACAACCCCCAAAAATTACTTAATCATGAAACTCCAACATAATATGATTTTGGAACTTTATATTTAGTGAAATTATAATTACCACTTGTTGAAAATGTAAAGTAATCTTGATTTTAATGCTTTATTGTTGCTAGTAATAGGCTATAATGTTGAAGTAAAATTCTAGATCAAATTAAAAACAATTCAATAACACTACTTGGAAGTACATGAATAAACATGCACTCAAAAAAATGCCTCAAAAAGAGCCAATAAAGGAGCCTTAGAGTGTCCCAAAACAAGAAATTGTACAATAATACCTATGACAATCTACAAATTCTAGACAAATTGTGCATCAAAATAAGAAAAATACTAGCACTGCTATTAAGCATATGGAAAAATGTGGCCCAAATTGAAAAAGTTTAGAAAAAGGAGTTGATATGTTTGAGTTACCAAGCTTTAAAAATTAGGTGCAAAACCAAAAGCCCAATAGTAAAGGGGGTTGAGTTGGGAGTAGACATGTGTTGATGTTAGGATGATGCCACCATCAACTTTGGTTGAACTATTTCCAAATGTGGATCCAAAAAATGTAGAGATCCACGAACATCATTGCCAAATGTAGGGTTTTTGCAAAGTTTAACAAATTGTCCATGTAGGTCAAAAAGGAGGGTTATTGATTGAGTTAGAGGCCATGTAGAACTAATGACTAATGAACCCATGGGGTTTTTGATGTCATAGACCTATGGATTGGGGATCTATATGTACAAAGGCCATTGAATCAATAGAGGTTATAAGTCTTACTAAAATACTATAGTGGCAGATGTAGCCTCATGCCTTATAAAGGCACCTCAAAGTACAATGATGTAGGATACAATAGGTACCTTCTACAACTAGCAAAACAAATATGAAAACAATATAGGAAAATTATGCAAAATAAAATAAAGTAATACTTAATTGACCATTTGTAATACTGCTTACATAATATATCACAATATATGTAGAGAATATGCCTCCTATGTAAAATAAATATTCTACCAATACATATGGTATGAATGGTTGAGGAGGTCAATTTTTTTCTTGAGGGCCTAAAGAAAAGTGCTCTAGTTTTAATGAAATGACAAAAGACCTATTAGTTTTTGGGATTTACGAACACAATCGTACGATTGGATTTGATCCAAATGCTTAAAAATAATGGTTACTTACTAGAATTGGAAAGCACCTCCCAAATGAAAGCTCTTGTAGATTTAGCCTCCGATGTCCAACTAAGATGCAACAAAAGAAAAACTCTATTATTTTGAATGCTCAAGACTCAATAGTGAGCTTAAATATTCTCCACCAATCTCCAAAACGCACTTGCACTACATTGTAAAAAAAGGAACCCCTCCCATACCTCAAATTTGGTGTTTCTATCTCACTTTTTAGATTTTTTAAATTATCTAGGGATGCAAGAGAAGAACATATTTAATGTTTCAAGAAAATCTAGGATTTTCAATCTAATATTTCCTAAGAAACTAACTAAAAACTCCTAATTGTTGTAATAACATGAATTAGATTTGAAAATAGCCAACTAAGATCAAGGAAACCTAAAGGTGAACACAAATCACTCTAAAGATTAATATAATAAAATAAATTATATTCTAATCAAAACTTGCAATACAATGAGATTGCCTCATATGAGAATAAGAGGTGTGTATTTATAGGATACACCATCAAGAGAGGTGAATGTACAACCAACTTGGGATAAATGAGATGTAGTTACATGTTTGTACATTGGTGGAACTCTCAAAATCCCTTGTTCTAGTGGTCTAAAATGCCTTTAATTTGGTGTCCTCTTGGTTTGGAATGGGAATAGGGTTTAGGGTTTTATGCTAGGGGTGGATTTTTACTTAGTATATTTTCCCAGGTTGTTTAAACCCTTGTTCTCTAGTCCAATCTTTTATTGACTTTCTATGTCTGGTTATGTTGGAAAATGTGCCTCAACTTGCTGGCTTGAACCTTTGTTAAGGACTTGACGAATTTACCTTATGTTCATGATTTTTTCGCTCTACCACAGAGTCCTTCCTTCTCTTTGGAGGGAGTGCGATGAACCTTGGCTTCATCGACAAAACGATCGCATATTGATGAGTGACAATGTGTTGTCTCATTGATATGCCGATATGCGATGATTTGTATCGGTGTAACTTGGGGTCATCGGTGGAACTCTTCAACGAGCTATGCCGATGGACCGATGGTAGACGAAAGTGACTTGGATTCCAACGGTAGTGGGGATCATAGCAAAGTGTATCGATTAAAGGTGATCCTGATCTATGGTTGTGATGTGATTAATCCAACAGTGCTTGTTTATTCCATACTCCTTTGTGATGAGAACTAATAAACTCTTATGAAGCAAGCAGAATTAACTGAGTGTATGACACTTGTTGGCTTAATCACGGTGCTCGTTAGTCCCGTGCCTCTTGTGGTGGGTCCCGAGTGACTCATGAGGGGTTGTGCAGGCTTCGAGCACGTGTCGTTGTGTTAAGTATTTTTGGGAGACTTATTGGGAATATTGTAGATTCTCTTTTGATTCTCCAAAAATTCACAAGCAGTTTACGCGTGTCTTGGTAGACCCTGGCCATGACAAGCGGTATATGAAGGGGGAAATGCATAGACCTGTTGACTACTGATGTGTACATCGTTTAGTGGAGGTTGCTAACTTGGATAGCGGTTGTTTGGATTCCTAAGAAGTTTCGATGGTTAGTCTGTAGGGGAAGTTGAATCAAACCAGTTGTGTAGAGAATGAATCAATAGTGGCATTTACTGTGAATGGTAATGCACCAGAATCATAACGGGTTGAAGGTTCTATGGTTGAACGGATCGATGAGTGATCAGTTTGTGAATATCTTTGTATGCTGAGACAAGAATCATTAGTTAGTGTTGTTCAGTGTAAGGATGATTAGGGAGATTTGCTGCTATAGTAATTGTCACCTATGAAGGAGAGACTGAAACTTGTATGTAAATTATTTTGCTGTAATACAAGAGTTCCTCTTTGGTGTGGTGGGTTTTTCTCCCGTAAAAGTTTTCCCACATAAATCTGGTGTCAATTGTGTTTGAATGTATTTCTCAATTATGTTATTTCTTTCATATGCATCTTAGTGAACTGAAATTGCAAAGTTTAAAAGGCATATCTCTTTCTCCTCTTAGTTTTGACATTAGGAAAAGTTTGTTCCGTAATCAAATTTTTCCTAACAAGTGGTATCAAAGCCTGGCCAGTTGTGTTATCCTTGTGGGCAAGTTGGATTTTTTGTGTCAATTTCTATTAAGTGGGAGTTTTGTAGATGTCTTGAATTTGTCTAATTACAGATTGAGATGGCAATGACAAGTACGTCTGGAAGAATTGATATTGAGAAATTCAATGGCAACAATTTTGAGTTGTGGAAACTCAAAATGGAAGATCTATTGGTTGACCGTGATATCTGGGTTGTTGTGTTTGAAATGAAACCTACAGGTATGAAGCAAAGAGATTGGGACCTCGTAGATCGAAAAGAAAAAGGGTTGATAAGACTCTGCTTGGTAGATTCAGTTCTTCTAAATATTCATGAAGAGAAGACTGCATCTTCTTTATGGAAAATACTGGGAGATATTTATCAGGGCAAGACCTTGGTGAATAAGTTGTTTTTGAGGAAGAAGTTGTACTCTTTGAAAATGGAGGGAGGAACATCTGTTGCCGATCATTTGAATACCTTTAACATGCTGATTGCTTAGTTAACATATGTAGGTGTGAAGATTGATGAAGAAGATCATTGTATGCTCTTGTTGTCTTCTTTTCCGGATTCATGGGATCACTTGGTGATGGCGATTGGGAGCACGACAACCACTTTCAAGATGGAAGATGTGGTTACTTCTTTGTTATTAGAAGAGATGAGAAGGAAGTCTTCTGAGATGGCAAAGGAGCTTTGGCTGTTTGAGGTAGATTGAAAGAAAAAAGACAAGAAGGACAAGAAGTGCAAATCTAAATCAAAAGGGAGATCAAAGTCTCCTGGTAAGAAGTCCAAGGTGAAGTGCTGGAATTGTGGGCAGCCTGGTCATGTTCAAAGGGATTGTAAAGAGGAGAAAAAGAAGAAGAAGAATTCTTCTGATAATGATTCTTCTCAAAGCGATGCAGATGCCTTCATTGTAACCTTGGCAACTCAGGTATCAGATGATGTTTGGCTAATTGATTCTGGAGCATCCTTCCACATGACATCTCATAGAGACTAGTTTACTAAGTATGAAGAATGCGATGGTGGAAAGGTGTATCTGGAAAGCGATTCATCTCTGGAGATAGTTGTCCATGGAAGAATCAGAATTCAGTTTCCTGATGGTAGAATTAAGGGAATTGATGGCGTAGTGCATATACCAGGTATGGCTCAAAATTTATTTTCTATAAGCAAGCTGAACGATGTTGGAGTGCAAGTCTCGTTCTCAAGTAATGGCTGCAAAATGACTAGAGGATCGATGGTGCTAGCTAGGGGTCCCCGAATTGGTACTCTGTACAAGATGGATGCACTAGTTGTTCAATACAATAGTGTCTCTGCAAGGTCACAAAAGGCTATTCTTGAAGAGAAGAATGAAAATGTTCCTATTGGAGAAAATTCCTTGGAAGTTAAACTTCCAATAGAAAAGACTATGCTATGGCATTAGAGGTTTGGTCACATTGGTGAAAAAGGTTTGAAAGCTTTGAAGAATAAAAACCTGGTTGAAGGGCTTGATGATTGTAACCTAGAATTTGAATTTTGTGAACACTATATATATGGAAAACAACATTGTGTTTCATTTTACTCCAGTCCTTATAAATCTTCTGGTGTTCTGGATTATATTCATTCTGATGTGTGTGGTCCAATGGATGTTCCTTTGTTATCGAAGTCTAAATATTATGTTTCTTTCATTGATGATTATCCAAGAAGGGCATTTGTGTATTTATTAAAAAGTAAATCAGAAGTGTTCAGTCGTTTTAAGGAATTTAAAAACCTTGTGGAAAATCAAACTGGAAGAAAAATAAAATGTTTAAGGAATGGCAGTGAGTTTTGTTCTGATGAGTTTGAAAGGTATTGCAAAGACCATGGGATTAAGAGGCATAAAACAACACCTTACACTCTGCAACAAAATGGAGTTGCTGAAAGGTTAAACAAGACGTTGATGGAGAAGGCTAGAAGTATGTTGAGAAATGCTGGTCTGGAGCAGAAGTTCTAGGCTGAGGCTGTGGCTACAACATGTTACTTATTGATTCGTTCCCCTTCATCAACACTTGTTGACAAAACGCCTATGGAAGCTTGGTTTGGTAAGAATCCCTCTCTCAGACATATTCGTGTCTTTGGCTACGAAGCATATGTTTATGTGCCGGATGTAAGAAGATCTAAATTGGACAACAAAGCTAAAAAATGTATCTTCATTGGGTATGGACTTGGTGTGAAAGGATACAAAATTTTGAATCTTGTGACTAAGAAGGTATTGTACAAAAAAAGTGTAATCTTCTAGGAGCTGAAACCTTCTTCAGTGGATTTGCAGAAAGAGATGAAAGAAAAAGAAGAAAAAAATGATGTTGTTGAGATACCTCTAACTCCATAAAAAGAGGAACAACATATTGAAAGTGTACCTGAAATTGAGGAGAGTTCAAGTAGCTTTGAGAGTTCTGAACAAGAAGAAGAACCACAACCTCAGTCTTAGTCTATGAGGAGGTCTACACATGAGAAGAAACAACCAGATAGGTATGGATTCTCTATGTTAGATTCTAGTTGTGCCTATGCTTTGATTACTAACACGGATGAGCCTAGGACTGTAAAAGAGGCAATTGAAATGTCTGATTCAGATTCTTGGTTCGAAGCCATGAATGAATAAATGACATCATTAAGGAAAAATGATACTTGGGATCTGATTCCATTGCCTAAAGGTAGAAATCCTATGGGCTACAAGTGGGTGATTAAAAAGAAAATTGGCCTGGATGGCCGTGTTGAGAAGTATAAAGTGAGATTGGTTGTGAAGGGTTATTCCCATGTAGAGGGAATTGATTATGGGGAATTTTTTTCTCTTGTAGCAAAGTTGACATCTATCAGATTTCTTCTATCATTTGCAGCAACATATGATTTGGAGATTGAGCAAATGGATGTGAAGAGAACATTTCTTCATGGCGATCTTGAAAAAGAAATTTATATGTCCCAGCCTGAGCACTTTGTGAGAAAAGGTAAATAAAATCTGGTTTGCAAGTTGAAAAAATCTCTGTATGGTTTGAAACAATCACCTAGAATGTGGTACCAAACATTTGACACATTGTTTTGTCATTGGGATTTGTAAGATCATAATAAAATCATTGTGTGTACTACAAGACTGAAAATGATCGGGTTCTTATTATTTCCCTTTATGTTGATGATATGTTGTTCATAGGAAATAGTAGGTTAATGATTTCTGGTCTAAAGTCTCAATTTTCTACAAAGTTCAAAATGAAAGATCTTGGTGCAGCTAGGTATATTCTGGGGATGGAAATAACCAGGGACAGAAAAAGAAGAAAAATTTGGCTTAGCCAGAGTAAGTATATTAATATTATTCTAGAGAGATTTGGTATGAATGATTGCAAGCAGCTAGTTGTTCCAGTTTTGCAGGGGACAAAGCTATCTGTTGAAGATTGTCCAAAATCTCCTACTGAGATGGAGGACATGACCAGAGTGCCTTATGCTTGCCCAGTTGGCAGTTTAATGTATGCAATGGTCTGTACAAGGCCTGACATTGCCCAAGCAGTGGGATTTATTAGCAGATTTATGGCGAATCCAAGAAGGACACATTGGGATGCTGTGAAAAGAGTGTTTAGATATCTGAGGGGAACTTCAGAATATGCTCTATGTTACCATGGCAATTTGGTTGGTTCACAGAGGACTCTCAACATTCGTGCATATGCGGATTCTGATTGGGCAGGGGACATTGACAACAAAAGGTCCACCGGTGCATATAATTTCATGTTGAATGATGGTGCAATTAGTTGGATGAGCAACTGACAAGCTACAGTCGCTTTGTCCACTACGAAGGCTGAGTAAATGGAAGCAACTCATGCCTGTAAGGAAGTCATTTGGCTTAGAAAATTATGTTCTGATATTGGTTTTGATGTAGGGAAAATTATTATTTGTTGTGACAGTCAGAGTGCTATTTGTCTAGCAAAAACGAAACATATCGATGTGCAGTATCACTTTGTTCGAGATATGGTGGAGGATGGAAAGGTCTGTTTAGAAAAGGTGGATACTCTGAAGAATGTTGCTAATGCATTAACAAAGCCAATGAGCACATACAATTTCAGGTGGTGTGCAAGTTCAATGGGCCTTGGGGCCTATGATCTTTAGTAAGATTGAAGTCTAGAGGAAGCCAATAAGTCTTCATCAAGTGGGAGCTTATGGAAAATGTGCCTCAACTTGCTAGCTTGAACCTCTGTTAAGGACTTGACGAATTTACCTTTTGTTCATGCTTTTTTCGCTATACCGCGGAGTCCTTCCTTTTCTTTGGCGGTAGCGCGATGAACCTTGGCTTCATCGGCAGAATGATCGCATATCGGTGAGTGACAATGTGTTGTCTCACCGATATGCCGATATGTGATGATTTGTATCGGTGTAACTTGGGGTCATCGGTGGAACTCTTCACTGGGCTACGTCGATGGTAGACAAAAGTGACTTGGATTATGATGACAGTGGGGATAACAACAGAGTGTATCGATTAAAGATAACCTGATCTACGATTGCGATATGATTAATCCAATGGTGCTTGTTTATTCCGTGCTACTTTGTGATGAGAACCGACAAAATCTAAAGAAGCAAGCGGAATTGATTGAGCGTATGACACTTGTCAGCTTAATCACGGTGCTCGCTAGTCCCATGCCTCTTATGGTGGGTCCTGAGAGACTCTTGAGGGGTTGTGCAGGCTTTGAACACGTGTCGTCATGTTAAGTCTTTTCGGGAGACTTATTGGGAATATTATAGATTCCATTTTGATTCTCTGAAACTTCACAAGCAATGTACATGTGTCTTGGTGGACACTGGCCACGACAAGGGGTATATGAAGGGGGAAACGCACAAACCTATTGACTTCTGATGTGTACGCTGTTCAGTGGAGGTTGCTGACTTGGACAAAAGTCGTTTGGATTCCTGAGAAGTTTCGACAATTAGTCTGCAGGTAAATGCACAAAGTTGGGTCCATGAAACGTGGAAGTTTTTGCCTTAGCTGAAAAAATGAAATCGGCTAAGCAAAAATGAGATCCCGATTTTTAAGAACGGGATCCCGATTTTTAAAAATCGGGATCCCATTTTGGTTTGAGATCCCGAGCCTGAATCACAAACGGGATCCTGCTTTTTGAAAAACGAGATCCCGTTTGCTAGAGGGTCCCGAACCCGCGGAGAGGAAACGAGATCCTGTTTCATAAGACTATTTATTTTTTACAAATCGGGATCCCGTTTTTAACAAACCAGGATCTCGATTATAAAACGGGATCCCATTCCCCTACCAATGATCACCGCATTGAATAATCAGATATTTATCGGGATCCAATTTTTTATAATTTGATTTTTTTTTTGCCTTGTGGTCGGGTTTTTGCCTCAAATTTTGGTTCGGGAAAAGCATTGGGAGTCCGAACCTAGGCCTTCAACCTGGTTTGACTTGCAAGTTGAAGGTTCTAACAATGTTAGGGAAAAAAATCGAGTTTGGACATATGGCTGACGACGTTTTTTGCAGATTTTTTTGATGAAATTAAAACCCATTTTAGATAAGACAATGCATATTTCAAATATGTAAATTTTTTTACAATTGGATTATTTTTTCTATTTTTCAATTAATTTATTATGAAATTGGTCCATAAACTTTAAATATCAGTGTTTTTTACTATTTTAATAACTTTTGATCAACATAACATTTTGACGAACGGATTGCACAAGGAGAAACTTCAGACAATTATTTTCAATTTAATTTTTTTTTTGCAAAAAATGATAACTTTAGGTCATCTCATGCGTGTCGTACACGACGATTTTTCTAAACGTCAAATATGGCTAATAAAAAATTAACAAAAAAAAAAATTTAATAAAAAATTACAAAAAAATATCCAGGACACGCTTCAGTGAGTCACAAGTCTTTTCCCAAAAGGATTTAGAAAAATATGATAATTTAAGTCAAAATATGGATGTCATACACATGCATGGTATAGTAAAACAAAATGACTTTTAAATAGTGGTTTTTACAAAATCCTATTGAAACTCAATTTGTACAATCTGGGTATTGAAATAAATTACATATTTGGAAACTAGACTCCGAGTACTACATTTTATGATCAGTGACTTGTTTGAAGATTTCATCTCTAAGTGCTTCAAATTTTAAGGTCAAATGTGTCAAACTCTGAAAATCAGGGAAAAGACTTCCACTTTTTGGCCAAAAAGTGGACTCAACTTCTTGCCAGCACCCCTACAGGGGAAGTTGAATCAAACCGATTGTGCAGAGAATGAGTCAATCATGGCATTTGCTATGCATGGTAAAACATTGGAATCATAATGGGTTGAAGGTTCGATGGTTGAATGGATCGATGAGTGATCAGTTTGTGAATATCTTTGTATGCTGAGACGAGAAGCATTAGTTAGTGTTGTTCGATGTAAGGTTGATCAGGGAAATTTGCTACTGTAGTAATTGTCACCTGTGAAGGAGAGATTGAAACTTGTATGTAAATTATTTTGCTGTAATACAAGAGTTCTTCTTTGGTGTGGTGGGTTTTTCTCCTGTAAGGGTTTTCCCAAGTAAATCTGGTGTCAATTGTGTTTGAATGTATTTCTCAATTCTGTTATTTCTTTCGTATGCATCTTAGTGAACTGAAATTGCAAAGTTTAAAAGGCATATCTCTTTCTCCTCTTAGTTTTGACATTAGGAAAGGTTTGTTCCACAATCAAATTTTTCCTAATAGGTTCCAGGTTGTCTTAGTCATATCTTAAGTCTTTGGTCTCATTTGGTTACCTACCCCTTGTGGTTAGGATTCCCCGTTTACTTGTCGCCTAATAATTCCCTTATTACTTTGGTCTGGGGATTTAATATTTTATAATGTTGAAAATATGGTTTTGTTTTGCCTTTAAATCATTTGTAAAAAATGAGTTTGTCCTTTTGAGGCCTTGTCCTACGTTCTCCCTAGGTGGTCCCTCTTCTAAAACAACATTTTACGTATGTTCCTTTTTTCGCCAATTAAGTCCTTGTATCGCTCATCATCGAATTCTATTTATTCATCGGGTTCATTACCATGATGAGCGATGAGCCTTTGAGTTTCATTTGTATCACGCATCGCAGAAACCTTCGGGTCTTCATGTTTTGTTTCCACGATGAGCGATGGGCTTGGTTTCTTTTATATTGCTTATCGCTGAAGACTTTTTGCTCCTTGGTTCCACTTCAGCGACGTGCGATGGACTTAGTTTTTCCTTTGTATCGCGCCATTGTAGAAATTTTTTATCGCTTATCTCAATTACAATGATGAGCGATATGGAATGAAAGGAATGGCGGGCTATGATCTTTCCACCTGTCAACATTTGGTGCCATCGCTCATTTCGCCTGTCACTGAAAGCATTTTTATCTCCAATCCGACTACGATGATGAGCGATGGACTAGGGCGAGTTCTTTGTATCATTGGGAATTGCTCTTCGCTAAAGTATAAAGGTGTCTTTGAAACACTTCAACAAAAAGCGATGGAGAATATGATGGCGAATATTCCTTTCATCGGAGGTTTTCCCTTCATCTTCGAAGTATGGGCCTAACTTTGAAGCACTGCAACGATGAGAGATGGAGTTCAAAAGCATTGTGAGTACATGGGTGGCTACGTGGTAGCTTCCTAGTGTATCATTGTTGTTTTAAAGAACATTTGTGAAAGCATAAAGCAATGGTCGAGGAGAGTCGTAGATCATGTTTTAAATCAAAGAGGATCGAAAACAAGAATTTAAACTTGAACGAATACTTGTTAGTTCACTCGTGCGAGCTATCTATCAGACATTAATGGAGGAGACACTCCATCTTTGAGTCGTAAAGGGGTTGTTGATAATTTTTCTTTCACAATTGCAACTGTTGAGAGTTGAAGAACTGGTTAAGTGAAGAAAAGAAGAAGGCAAAGCTATAGAAGAAGACAATTTGAAGGAAAAATTGCTGGTTTTTCTCAGGTAAGTTGAATTTAATACCTCTATGAGTGATTTTATAGCACTAGGTGATTTAGGAATTAAGTAAATTGCTAGGGTTTGCAATTTAGGGTTGCTACTCCCTGTTAGCAAAGGAATTGAAATTGTTGCACGTAGGGTTTGGGGTAGGATGGTGAAATTTGTTGAATTTTTAATTTGAAACCTATGAAATTGTAGAATTAAGACTGTAACTCTATGAAATTTTGAAACCCTAGTTCCTATTACACCTTAACAATGAGTGAGCCTAGTGAATCTTCTACTAAAAATGAGAGGAAATCGACACAAAAAAAGTCAAGAGACCAAAACCCCAAGATGATAAGCCCAAACCAGAGGTACCTAAGGCACTTGCAAAGAAGAAAATTGTTAAGAGAGATTACTCTCGTTTCATGGAAGAGGCTCTTAAGGATCCTGTTGCAAAAGTTAAACTGGTTGGAAAGAGAAAAACTGGTGAAGGTGCATTGACAACTCACTTTCAGGATTTAGCTATCAGGGTTGGTGATGTGGTGCTGCCACAGAGTGGTTGGGATCTATTTATATATGCTTTCAAAAGGAGGTTTGCCAATCACCCCACCTGTCATCTATGGACTTGTGACATTGGAAAATTGGTTTGCCCTAATGTATTTATGGAGGTGGAATTGATTCTTGAATTGGGAAGATGTTATGACCCTACTGATGTAGAACAATCAAGAGATTTCCAGACTTTGTTCCCATGCTAGAAATTTCAAGGAGCCAAATAGTGGAAGTTTTCAATTTGAACCCATCTGCAACTGAGTCAATAAGCTTCCATGCATTGTACAAT
Source organism: Sequoiadendron giganteum (assembly GCA_007115665.2). Lineage (NCBI taxonomy): Eukaryota > Viridiplantae > Streptophyta > Pinopsida > Cupressales > Cupressaceae > Sequoiadendron > Sequoiadendron giganteum. The sequence goes on from VCHN02000014.1 coordinate 164,572,774, forward strand.
GAGTATGAACAAAACAAATTTGCATACAAAAAAAATATTTTTCCAAGACACAAAAGATGTGACCTGAAGAAGAATGGTGCACCTTTTAGTTCTCTGGAGTTAGAACCATTTGACTGTGATGATTTTGAAGACAATTTCAAGAATACAAACTATGCATTGTGCTAGGTTTTGCATAAGAAGTTTGATATCAATATGAATGTTGCTCTGATGGTTTTGGCAATTGATAGTCAAAACAAGTATCAGAATAAGACTTTTGACTATACCTCATATTGCTGATCACTTGCATGAAGACTTGATAAAGTTGAACGATGCAACACCTCCATTGCATGCATAAACTATTCTTTGTTAATGCACATACTATTATGGAAAGGCGAGAAGGTAATGAGGAATTTCATGAAGTTGAGAGAAAGGGATAATATGGACAATGAATTGCCTGTAGAAATGTGGACCCATGTCTGGGATGTGCACTGTCCTGAATTTGACTATACTGTATTTTGCAATGTTTTTAAGTTTTTGGTGTTGAATTAGTTGGGATTAAAGCTCGTTTACAAATATCAAGGGGTGTAAAAGAAATCCTGAGGCCCCTGAAATATGAGCAAGATACTACACAAAATTCAATTGGGGGGATTGGCACCTTTATTCCAACTATACTATAATCAGGATATATGGGTCCCTAGTGCCACCTCACTGACTGCCTACATATATGTCTGATAGGAAAAAATTTATGGAAATAATGTGGCAGCTTGATGCCATGGACAAAGAACATTTCAAAAAATAAGGAAGGCATCTTGGGATGTGCACTATCCTGAATTTGACTATACTGTATTTTGCAATGTTTTTAAGTTTTTGGTGCTGAATTAGTTAGACTTAAAGACCATTTACAGATATCAAGGGGTGTAAAATAAATCTTGAGGCCCTTGGAATATGAGAAAGATACTACACAAAAATTCAATTAGGGGTATTGACACCTTTATTCCAATTCTACTATAATCAAGATATATGGGTCCCCAGTGCCACCTCACTGACTGCCTACATATATGTTTCATAGGCAAGCATTTATGGAAATAATGTGGCAGCTTGATGCCATCGACAAAGAACATTTCAAAAAATAAGGAAGGAATCTTTGATAAACCCCAATTGTGGATTTGCTTATTTCACATGCACATCAAAGGAGGGCATTGAGAGATTTGGGTCTCTCTTAAACAATTATAGAATGAAGCAGGACATTATCAGACATTGTGACCCTGAGGGGGTTATCACTGCTGAAAGAAGAGTAAGAGGATTGTTAGGGAGACAACATCAGTTCCTCTATCAAGAAGATGCAATCATAAACTTATCTTCTGATGAAGAAGTTGCAGAAAGGAAGAGTGTATGGAGGAAAATTTGTGCTATTGAGGAAAAGATGTTAAAAGAAAACCCTTTTTATGTCAGTCCTTACTTTGAGGTATAGTATATGTATGTACAAGCTAGAATGATGTTAGAAAATTTTAAAGATAAAATTTTCTTTGATAAAGTGAAACAAGTTGAGATAAAGGCTAAGGTTGCCAAGCAACATCACGATGCACAAATAAGGAGCCAACCGGCTCAATCCTTTGCTCAAGGAATCCATGTGCAATCAAAGGAGACAGGTGAGCAACCTGCGGTCACCCCATTAGTAACCTATTCAACAAGTGAGCAGGGAGGTGACATTCATGTTCCTGAGGAGTCTATAGAGCATATTCCCATGGAGGAGGAAGTGGATAAAAAACCCCCATCTCCTGAAAAGGAGGATGCCTTGAATATTATTGTGCCAGCTAGTAGGATAATAAAATGGGAATACAATGAGGCAGAAGATGATGATGTAAGAATTAAAGCTTGCAATGATTTCATGAGTGATGATGCATTTGTGCAAAAAAAAGAATTTAAGGATTTTTTCAACCACTTAAGAAGATTTGATATCAAGAAAAGGATTGAAGAGGCAAAGGAAAAGGTTGACCTTTCATTACAAGAAGAGGCTAAGAAGGAAGAAGAGGGTAAAATAATGAATGAGATAGCAGCTATACCACCACAAGAGGCAAGAGATATGGTTAAAGGAAGTGGGATCCTATTGTTGCCTGGGTGGGAGCTCTCATTTGTTATTGCATTAGATGCAATAAGAAAAGATCTCGATGCCTCCATTTCTGAAGAGATTTTTGGCAACAAGGTTTTTGGTTCAAGTTTTAGCCCTAAGTTGCATACACTTGCTAGTTGGTCCATGGCACGAAATACTGGGAAACCTGGGGTGATCAAGTCTGTGGAGAAGGAGATTGGTGTTGTGGTTATCAAGAGGGCTACTGAAATGACTGCCACTGTATCTGCACAATTAACTATGCATGCTACTATGTTGGGTGTAGACATAGCCCAGATCATAGAGGACAAATACAAAAAGTTGTTGGATAAGTACAATAAATTGATGGATGAGCATAACAAGGTACTTGCTACTAGTACCAGTACTGTTGGAAAAACAAGGATAGACAATTGAGAGGGGGGGTGAATCAATTGTTACCAAAATCAAACTTATACAACATTAATCAACCTTAAATCTTAGATATGATAATTAACAGTGCAAGCATAAATCAATAACACATCAGAGACACATGAACACCGAGATTTTATACGTGGAAACCTTGTTAGGGGAAAAACCACGGTGGATATTAGTCCACAAGATTATACCCCGTTAGAAGTATAATGAAGAATAAAAGAGGAATGCACTTGCATTCAGGCACATTGCTTAGAGTACACTGCTCAAAGGGAAGGCTCACTGCCTTACATAAAATAATCAGATTAAATCCATCTGATGAAGTTGAACTGAGAAATTAGCTTCTACCAAAGCTTGATTACAGTTCCAGTTAGGCGCGCAAAAACTTCTACACACTCTTCCACACTCTGCTCAAAATTCTTCACACTCTGCTATGCTCTGAATGATCTGACCTTTATTCGCACATGTACATCACTTGTACACATTGAGCATTGCCTCTAAATGAGGAAAAAAACACTTATATATATACACTATAGGGATTTACATCCACTATTCAGTCGGCCTCAAATAAAGAATAAATTACAATTGTCGGCCTCAATACATGAATAAATTTCAATGTGCACCAACACTAGTTGGTCACAACATAGTGAAGACCCAAAAAAACACCTTGAAACATGCCAAACAATAAAATATTAATCTTCATGGATCTACAACACGCTAACACCATCATGTCGGCCAAGAACATGAAAACTCGAGCACACATCAGAAAATCTTCCAATCACGAACACTCCGATGAATGCAGATGTAAAACAAGGATAAAGTACGATCCAGAATCATCCATGAACATCATAGGTACATGCACAACACATGAAATTACCATAATTTCATCCTCTTCATCCAAGAACACCATCTACAAGAACTGAGTAACTGTAGGAACACAAATCTTCATAATTTACACAAATCTTGATGAAAACCTCTGAAACTTTCAGAAAACATACTAGAAAGCTTCAACAATAGACCCTATGAAGCGCACCTTCAAATCTTCAATGTACATAAATTTCCAACATTCTGACCTTCTCAGCTTCACTGGCTGCCAACAATATTTTTTTTACAATTTTCTCAATATCCTCGACATATATAGCCTCAAGATTCATCAATGACAACCACTTATCAGCAACACAACCACAACATCCAACAATCTCCCCCTTTGGCATTGATGGCAACACATGATGTGAAAAATAATACCATCAACCCAACTAACTCTCCTCCAACAATCTCCCCCTGAGATTGTGCACTCTTCATTGCTCTTCTCTCCCACATTTTCACATTGTTTCTCTCCCCCTTTGACATCAATGGAAAAGGTACACATGCTTTGATCACAAGTTTGAATCATCTGACTACTCCCCATGAGTAGCAACCACCACAACATCAATCCAAAATAGGATATGGCTATGAATTCACAGACTGATGCAAAGACTTGCACCTTAGTTTTGATCAGGAGGGGAAATCACCCCTAACTTGCCTCTGAGGTACTCAAAAGTATCCTTAGGCAACGAACTAGTGAAGATTTCTGCAATTTTCTCCTTGGTAGGTATATACTCTAGTATAACTTCTTTGTCACTCACTTTATCTTTCAAAAAGTGATATTTGATGGATATATGTTTTGTCTTTGAATGCAGCACTGGATTCTTGGAAATATTAATGGAACTTGAATTGTCACAAAATATGGCAATGGGTTCTTCATACTCAAATCTGACTTCTCTCAACATTTTCTTCATCCACAATACTTGGGTACAACTATTTGCAGCAACAATATATTCTGCCTCAATAGTAGATAATGAAACGAAATTCTGCTTTTTGCTTAGCCAAGATACCAATTTCTTCCCTAAGAAGAATGCACCACCACTAGTACTCTTCCTGTCATCCACATCTCCTGCCCAATCAGCATCAGTGAAAGCATTCAGGATAAGATCACTATCCTTAGCATACCAAAGACCAAGATCAACTATCCCTTTCAAGTATCTGAAAATTATTTTCACAACAGTTACATGAGATTATTTAGGATCAACTTGAAATCTAGCAACCATGCATACAACATTCATTATATCTGGCCCGGTCTGAGTCAAATAGAGTAATCCACCAATCATTGACCTATATCTTGTCTGATTTTCCTTAGGAGAATCATCATTATGTGTAAGTTTGCATCCGGTTACCATAGGTGTACCAACTGGTTTTGAATCTTCCATGCCAAAAATTTTCAGTAGCTCATTCACATACTTAGACTGAGATATGAAAATTCCATCATCTAACTGAGTTATTTGCAATCCCAAAAATAATTTCAACTCTCCTATCATTGACATTTCAAACTCACTTTTCATTTCATCAACAAACTTCATACACAAATCATCACCTTCAAAAATAATGTAATCAACAAAGACTTCAATGATCAATTCTTTATTCTGATCCAACTTGAAATATAAATTGTTGTCAGCAGTACCTTTATTGAATCCAAGCTTCAATAAGTATTTATCTAGTCTAGCATACCAAGCTCTAGGAGCTTGCTTAATTCCATATAGAGCTTTCTTCAATCGACATACCATGTCTTTTTCACCAATCAATTGAAATCCATCCGGTTGTTCAACACAGACTTCTTCTTCTAGCTCACCATTTAGAAATGTTGACTTTACATCCATCTGATAGAATTTATAATTCTTGAAAGTAGCATAAGCAAGAAGTAATCTTACAACTTCAATTCTAGCAACAGGGGCAAAAGTTTCTTCAAAATCAATACCTTCCATCTGTGAGTACCCTTTGCAAACCAGTCTTACTTTATTTTTGACCAGTTCACCTTGCTCATTCAGCTTATTCCGAAACACCCACTTTGTTCCAATCACATTTTTGTTCTAAAGTCTAGGAACAAGATCCCATGTATCATTCTTCTCTATCTACATTAGTTCTTCTTTCATGGATTTCATCCAATGTTCATCTTTGCATGCTTCATTGATATTGCTAGGCTTAGCTTTGGAAATTAGACAACACTCTTCCAAAATTCTTCTTCTAGTTTGCACTCCTTTGCTCTTGTCTCCTATGATCTGACTATTAGAATGATTTCGCCTCACATACTTGAGAGTTTTAGGATTTTCTCTAACTTCTTGTTCTTGTGTTCTTTCTTCTGCTCTTCTGCTAGTCTCTGCCTCTTGATTCTCTTGGTTCACTGAAACAATCTGAAGTTGATTTTGTGTCTGAACATAATTGTTAGTATTATCATTTTGATCATCTGAATCATATCCACTATATTTGGATGGTCTAACAATATTTTCATCAACTTTGACATTTGCACTTTCAACCATTTTCTTTAACCTCTTATTAAAGCACCGGTAAGCTTACTTTTAGTAGAGTAACCCAAAAATATTTCTTCATCACTTCTAGCATCAAAATTGCCTATATCATCATCTCTCTTAATGTAACACTTGCTTCCAATTTTTTTGAAATACTTGACAGTAGGCTTATAACCAAACCATAGCTCAAAAAGGTGTCTTACCAAAATTACTGTTGACATACACCTTGTTAATGGTATACACAACAGTACTTACAACTTCTCTCCAGTAGAAATGAGGAAGATTTGCTTCTAGCATCAAGGTTCTAGTAGTGTCTAGAACGTTCTATTCTTTCTTTCAACAACTCCATTTTGTTGAGGGGTCCGGGGAGCAGATAATTGTCTCTGGATTCCATGCTCTTCACAAAAAGAATTGAATTCCCGGGAAGTGAATTCACCACCTCTGTATGATCTTAGACATTTGATCTTCTAACCTATCTCATTCTCTGCCATAGCTTTGAGACTTTTGAACTTATCTAACGCTTCATGTTTTTTTCTTAAGAAAGCAACCCATATCATTTTAGAATAATCATCAATGAGCAACATAAAATACCTTTCACCTTGTAGACTTCTGATTCTGGATGGACCACATAGATCAGTCTGTATCAAATCCAATACTTCATTAGAGCTATACTGTTTTCTCCGAAAATAATTTCTTGTCTGCTTACCCATTTGACATTCCTTGCACATAGTGTCAGTAGGCTTCACTAACTTAGGAAGATCTCTGACTGTTTGAGTAGTGCTTATCTTGACAATGTTATCAAAGTTCACATGACACAACCTTCTATGCCATAACCAACTTACATCAATCTGAGCAATTAAACAACTTTCACTAGCAACACTCAAATGAAAGATATTACCTTTTGTCTTTGTACATGAAACAATCATATTTCCAGAACTTCCCCTTATTCTGCACTTACCATCCTTGAATTGAAGATTGTAACCCTTGTCTACCATCTGTCCAACACTTAACAAGTTATGCTTTAAGCCTTCTACATAAAGAACATCATCAATATTATGCTTACCACCAAAAGAAATAGTTCCTTTGCCATGAATCACACTAGAAGTGTTGTCTCCAAATCTTACAACACCACCATCATAGTCTTCCAAGCTTACAAACTTGCTTTTGTCATCAGTCATATGATGTGAGCATCCATTGTCAATTACCCACTCATCATCTTCTTCAATTTTTGCTGCAAGAGCTTTCTCAACATTCACATTACTAGTAGTTTCAGTGGACACTTGACCATTTTCCTTGATAGCAATAAATACCCATTCATCTTCATTTTCGGTTTCTTTATCAGATTCTTCATCAGTTACACCTTCTTCAGCATGATAACATTTCCTTTGAAATCTAGTCTTCTTAGGTTTGTACTTAGAAACTCTTTCAGGACATCTAGATGCAAAATGACCTATTTTACTGCAAGAAAAACATTTGATGGGTAACTTTCCTTTGTACTTACCATGACCTCTGGCTTCTCTTTTCACAATCAATGCTTCCAGTTCTTCCAATTCTCTTTCTTAATCTTCAATATTTTTCATTTCATCTTCATATTTGAATGTCCTTTTGGAACTCTCACCTGAATTGAATCTCTGTTGGCTTTTTCCGGATACTGTAGCTTTGAATTCAAATTCAGTCTTAGGAGCAGATTAACCAAATTCACTCAACTCAAATGCAACAAGTTTTCCAATCAACATATCTCTTGTAATATTTGTCACGGTCCTGAGTTCATCAATAGCATGAGCTCTTGTTTTGTAGGAGGGAGACACATATCTAAGTATCTTAGCCACAACTTCTTCATCATCCAAGGGTCCACCAACACATCTAACATTCATCACCAATTCATTTATCTTTTGAGAGAAAAAGAGGATATTGTCATCTTCACTCATCTTCAAGTCTTCCCACTTTCCTTTTAGACTTTGTAGCTTAGCACTTTTCACTAGCGCATCTCCTTCATACAATGTTTCCAAATTTTTCCAGATTTAGTATGCAGTCTTCAATCCTAACACATTTGTCATCTCCAAATCTGTCAAAGCACTCAATAATGCTTCAATAGACCTGGTATTAGCTTCTGCTTGCTTGATCTCATCTTCAGAGGATGAACCATTCTGAGGAATAGTATATGCACTGTGTCATCTTCCAGAAAGGTTCTCCAATGCACTTCAAATGACACTGCATTCTAAATTTCCATAAGGAGTAGTTTGTACCATCAAATCTAGGACTATCTTTCTTGTATGATGCCATCTCGAATCACCTCAAGCTGTTAGGCTTCTTCATAGGAACTAACTTTGATACCAATTGTTGGCAAAACAAGGATAGACAACTGAGAGGGGGGTGAATTAGTTGCTACCAAAATCAAACTTATACAACATTATTCAACCTTAAATCTCATATCTGATAATTAACAGTGCAAGCGTAAATCAATAACACATTAGAGACACATGAACACCAAGATTTTATACGTGGAAACCTTGTTAGGGGAAAAACCATGGTGGATGTTAGTCCACAAGATTATACCCTGTTAGAAGTATAATGAAGAATAAAAGAGGGAAGCACTTGCATTCAGACACATTGCTTAGAGCACACTGCTTAGAGCACACCGCTCAAAGGGAAGGCTCACTGCCTTACATAAAATAATCAGATTAAATCCATCTGATGAAGTTGAACTGAGAAATTAGCTTCTACCAAAGCTTGATTACAGTTCCAGTTAGGTGCGCAAAAACTTCTACACACTCTTCCACACTTTGCTCAAAATTCTTCAAACTCTGCTATGCTCTGAATGATCTGACCTTTATTCACACATGTACATCAATTGTACACACTGGGAATCTCATCTAAATGAGGAAAACAAATACTTATATATATCTGCTATACGGATTTACATCCACTATTCAGTCGGCCACAAATAAAGAATAAATTACAACTATCGGCAACACATGAAATTACCAGAATTTCATCCTCTTCATCCAAGAACACCATCTACAGGAACTGAGTAACTGTATGAACACAAATCTTCATGATTTCCACAAATCTTGATGTGAACCTCTAAAAATTTTAGACAACATACTAGAAAGCTTCAACAACAGTCCCTTTGAAGCGCACTTTCAGATCTTCAATGTACAAAACTTACCAACATTATGACCTTCTCAGCTTCATTGGCTGCCAACAATATTATTTTTACAATTTTCTCAATATCCTCGACATATACAACCTTAAGCTTCATCAATGATAATAGTGTTGACATCAATGAAAACCACTTATCAGCAACACAACCACAACATCCAACAAGTACATCAAGGGGTTTTCCCTCTCCAACAACTTCTTCTGAATGATTAGCACAAGATAGAGAAACCTTGTCATTGAGGATTCAAAGTTTGAAACAAGAAGTGAAAACATAAAAGGATAACACAAAGAAAGCCAAAGAGGAGACAACCAAGGTGGCTAATGATATTTTTGATGATGTGTTAAAACATAGAGTAAAAAAGTTATTGAACAAGGCTGACATTGTTTGGGAGGTTTATAAGAATGTTCATGAAGCAAATAAGAAGTATTTGTTGGTTCATAAGGCATTCTAGACTGAATGGAGTAAGTGGAGTACTAGGGTGAGAACATTAAAAGAAATGATGCCACATATGCAGGACGACCCTGAAGCTCCAACTAGCATCCATGATTTTTTAAAAGCAATTGATTTATTAAGTGAGATTACAACATTCCATGGCAAATTGGGCATGCAATTACAAAATAAGTTGAGAATGTTTAGAGAGATGGAAGGGCATGGTATGCCCCAGATATTGGATGATAAAGGTGAAGAGAGATGGAAGGGCATGGTATGCCCAAGATATTGGATGATAAAGGTGAATTGAAAGAATTTGCTGCATGGAAAGATGAATTGGGAGGACCGCTCCCATATTTTAAGAAATCAATTAGCCTCTTGGATTACACAATGTTGAACCCAACTGTTGATAATATGTCAGGAATTGAAGGATGGATACATTTGTCAAAGAGGCCAGGGTATTGATTGATGCAAGATACAACCAACATAATACAAAAGTGCAAAAAATACTAGACATGTAGTGGCCAACTGAGGAGTGTAACACATGGCTTGAAAAGTTTACAAATTAAGCCTTGGATGAAGAATTGTAAAATGTTATCTCCTCCCAATCTTGAAGATTGATGACAAATGTGATGATGTGGATGGGTTTATGCTTTCCTCTTTTTATTGCTTTCTTGTTTTAAAGTTTCTGGTGACTAGACGTGCACGTGAAAGACAATTTTGCTCGTGGAGAAGATGCTTTGGTGTGACTACAACGATGAAAGATGCCCTTTGGAAGGCAAACAAATCTTCTTCAACAAATAGAAAGAGTTTTTGTCTTATATGTTTTCCCCCTCACTAAAAATGCAAATATAACTGAACGAGAATGTTTTGAAATTCAAATTCAAATGAATGTCAAATGTAAAATGTGATTGTGAGTGTAATTTGGCCTGAAGCTTTTTGCTCCCATGTTTCTATAAATGAGAATTCAAGGCCAATTGCACGAGTCTTTGGTTAGAAGACGTTTTGAACTCATGTAGTGAGAATTTTGTAATCAAGCACAAAGGAATAGAATATTATCGAGTCTTAGGCATAAATTCTAGTTTTGTAATAGGCATAATAGTTTTACAACAATAATGACATTTGAATGAAGAGTGAGAATTTTAGAACAATTTCTCTCCTATTATATTTTGTTACTCAAATTATGAATAATATGATCAAGGATCTTTTATTTGTCCTCAATTGTTTTAGTTGGGTGTATGGTTTTATCTTTGCTTTAATTCAAAGAATTAATTAAGATGCTTTGATGAAGTCATAGGTTTGTGTGATGGAATACAAGGATTAATAAGTAGTTTCTGTTCTAGAAGATCTTGAGTTTTTTTATTGCAAGGCAATATCACAATAGTCTATGAATGCTTTTAATTATTGATGTATTACAATTTTTTGCAAATTTAAGTTCGTTGCCCATGGATAAAGCACTAATCTATCATTTTGGTCATCTTTGATGTAATTGAGTCGACCCCGCCTGTCAAAGAACACAATCTTAAAGAAAAACATTCATATACCTTTAATTTGCAATAAAGTTATGAGAACCACCCATTCCTTGTTTTAGATGGTAATTAGTTTGAGACTCAGCCAAATTCTTGAAGGATTATGTCTAATTTGCAGTCTATAGGAATGTATCTGTTATTCACAATGTTTGTGGTAATTTGGCACAAGAGTATCATTTAAAACACTGTAAGGATCACCCTCCTGGGTCTTGTAGAGCCTAAAGTGCAGAGGGAAAGCCTAGAAAACTTTCACCTATTCGTTGGCTAATCCTCACCATTGCTGATCATTCAATAATGGCAAATTCATAGGCAATTGTTGAGATTAAGTTTGGTTCTTAAAAAACAACCAACATATACAATCTCTTCACCAAATAAAGAAAGTGTAAGTCACAAGTTACAATTACAATCTACCCAAGTAGAAATTGATTTTAATAAGCTTATTCTATCTTAGGTGCATTAAACAGAGTAAAGTAAATAAACTAAATGTTGTTAGGAAAATACCACGTTGATCAAACCATTTCCTACATAATCCAATGAGACCATAAAATATATACAATCTTACAAAATAATGATAATACAAAGATCAAAGGCATACAACAAAATTACACAAGATATACCTTGGGAAAGCCCTCAAGAGGGAAAAACTCAACCTCCAAAAGTATCCACACTCAATGTATTATTCAACAATGAAAACATTAAACAATATACTCATAGAATCTCCATGAGTACTTCGAAAACATGAAGCTCCTCCAATGCATCCTCCATGTCCAAGCATATACACAAAGATCCTATGCTATGCTTCGCATATGCATTCAACAAGAGAGCTCGATACAATGACAACCAAGCTAAAGAACCAACTAGCCAACCTGCCAACCCCAACCACTAAACATGTGCTTGCTTTTATAGGTTGAAGCTCACACAAAACAACCAAATAGTAAAAATAAAATTATGTGTCTCAAAAGCATAAGTGCACAAAACCATTGGCTCCAACATTTACTTTTTGGTATTAAGTTTTCCGAATATTAAATATTTTTTCAATGTACAATCCACGCATAAAATATCTAACCAATATCACATACATCTTTACAAGTGGATTCAAATAAATATTTAATGTGACTAAACACATCTCCCTCCTAAAGATGCAACACAAATACATATTTATTTTATATAATTAAAACATTTATTTTCTTGTGCAAGGAGTAAACACCTTTTACCTTACAAATGCAAGAAAATAAATAATGCACCAATAGTAGGATACCTCAAAATGTGAAGGTAATGCATGTGACAAACCCTTGTGAAATTGTTGTAGATTCAAATAAGAACCCCTTTAAGCCTAACAATCTTTGAAACAATTGAAATCTTAGCTCTCTACAAGTTCTTCCACACCGAGAAGGTTAGATTTGTTGTGAAATTGATTGAATAAAGGGTGATAATGACTCTGGATGTTTGTAGGCTTAATGTAGAGTTCGGATGGGTCTTGACTGCAAAATTAAATGAAAAGTTGCATTACATATGCCAAGGGAGTCATGTGGATTATATAACCTTTTGTACATATGCGAGCCAAAAATGAGCTCTTTTAGCTTTTGCAACCATTAGGGTTTCGAGGATATAGCATTGGCATAAAAGTACAGATATGATTAAAAACTCTGCAAGGAATTATGGTTGCAAGTTTCTGGGATTTCACATTAGAATGTAACAATTACAAAATTAATATGGTAGTCTGATTTTTGGCTTATATCAACAACACAAACTTTTGTTCTTTCAAAGTATGTTTGTAACAATTGTGAAATTACACCAAACTTTCAAATCCTTGATACAATATAAGCTCGTGGATTTTTTGGATTTTTTGTGTTTTGGTGCATGTCAGAAAAGTTACAAAGGTGCTTGAAAATCCCATAATTCTGGAAAATGAAAAACGCGGGGTTGTGGGGTTTCTGTTAACTTCGTAAAAAGCTACAAAGTTGTGCATCAAAACTCCGGAACTCTACCCAAGGCAAATTTTGTACTTTTGACTTGTAAATTCTAACCTTCTTGAGACCTAGCTTCCTAAGGAGCATCTTAACATTTGAACATTTTGGCATTACCACTTTTGGCACAAATTATTTATGCTTAAGATTTGAATTGTTATATTAAACACAATGGATTAATAATAAGAAGTGTAAGAGACAAATAGATCGACATGGAAGGCATGAAATTTGAAAATGGACAGTGAAAATTTCAAGACAACAATGTAGACTACTAGAAAAATTTGTGAGGAATCCTACCCTCTAATGAAAAACGTATGAAAATGGGAGGTTTTGTATATAATGACAGTCACATAATGGCTCTTCCGAGTATTGAGACACGTTGATTCAGATTCTCTTACAGTTTATTTTTCTCTTACAAGACCCTTCACTTGCACACACACATTTATATATGGCTCTCCTGTGGCAGAGCAGAGCAGAGGGAGGTTACTCTATAGTTAGTTTTCCCCACAGCTTACAGTAAAGGTATTTTGCAGTCATGCCTTCTTGAGCACAGTTATCATTAACAACTTGGCATCATATCCTAAGTTTTCCCCACATCATACAGTGAAGGCATTCTGCAGTCATTCTCTCTCAAGCAGAGTGATCATATAAAATGTGGCATCATAACCTTCACACGTGCAGCCTGTTGTTAGGTGCAGGGAGTTCATGGACATCCTTTGAGGCACACTCAATGTTTTAGTACAGGTAGACCACACACATACCTTGGCACTTCAGACTTCTGTATTACTTACTGTCTTGCCATTCATCTGAGGCAGCTTGCAACACAAGTCTTTACACTGAGTTGTACTATTATGTAATCTTATACCATGTACAAAGACTGATACAATAAACACAGTCTATATTTATGCTATCTTCTCTTGTCCCCATGTAGATTATATAATTTTCAACTCACTATTCATTCACTCTCCAGTTTTACAATTGTCTTCGTATTGCAATCGTTCTTATTATTTCTTTCTACTTATAACTTATCTGGGTTCAAGCAATTTGTAGTGCTTTTACTTGGATTGCTTTTGAGATCTGGATCAATGGTATTAGAATAGTGTTGTATGTCACACAAGCAACATAGGAATGAGAAACAATGGTTGCAGAATAGTCTTGGTACAAAAGTAGATACTCTCAACCTAGGTTATACAAAAAATAACTAGTATTACAAATGAAGTGTGCTCAACTTGGTAACCCTATCTTTGAAGGGTTACAGCAAGTACGAGAAAGATGCAGCCAATCTAGGGGGAAGCTTCAACAAGAATTATCTGGCTAGTAGGTAACCTGTAAAGAGATTCAACAAGATTTTACCATACTACGTGATGCATTTAAAGAGATTCAGAAGAACCGTGGGCATTGCAAATCAACTCAAGCAATAATATTCACGGGAATTTAATCATTCATCAAAATCATTTACAAATTTTAACTAAACAACACAGGAATAAATCTTAAGCCTCTAAGGTAAATGAGATATTCTGATCAAGGATTGGGGAAAAAAGAGCTAAGAAATTGGTTGTCCCCTTACGATAGAAATGTGACTTATGAATGTATATTTTGCATACAGTAATGCAACTACAGAATGCAGATTTTGTTTTCACAATTCTTATCAACTTCGATCATATATTATTTTGATTTTATTTATCTAGTCATGACTATATATCTATATCACATTTGGAACTTGTATTGTGTTATTGCCACTTAAGTGCATCCTGACCAATGCTAATGTTATATGTCACTAGTCTTGTTGCATCTTTATCAATTAAAGTAAATTTCGCCAAAGGTGTAACCACCTGTCTTTAAACATAAACACCAGTCTACAACCAGCTTGACAATAATAGATATACAACTCATGTCTTCCCTTACAAATAATTTAGATCTTATCTTGAACATTTGAATTAAAAGTAAACATATGGCATTGTTAGTCTAAGCTGTAATGGTGTGTTGCTTGTGAATGTACCCATGTGTTCAACAATTAGAGAAGGATGTGGGAAACATAATACTTTTTCTTGAGCAATTGTTATTTCATGTTAAATTATATATATATATATTCTTTTCATTCTTTTCAAGCTCAAATTTTCAATTCATTTAATTTTTAATCAATGCAACATAAAATCAAGTTGATGAGTACCATCCTAAATTCTTATTTACGTACATTCTAGGATAGGCATAATTAGCAAAATGTTGTCATGTCATTCCATTGATCTGAGTTGTCTCCAATAAAAATATGAAAATTAATACCAAAACCAGTGAATACTTTGTCATCAAATGGCCAAACAAAACAATAATCTGAATAAACAGTCACAATTATGAATCATCCTCCTACACTAGGTTTCACAACTATGCAAGATGACACCATTATTCCACACTATATTTCACAAATATGCAAGATGAAACAATTGTTCTGTTAGTTCTTAGCTTACTATAGCCATAGTATAATAGGTGTGAAAGATCAATGCATTAACTTTATAAGTTATTAACTTATTTATTATTTAACATTATATTTCATTTATATCTTGACATTCTTCCTTATCATTCAATCACTTGTAAATGTTCATAAATGCTGATCTCTATCTTTCCTATTCTCTCTTAGAACTCAATGTCTACAAAGTTTTCTGAAGGGCACATGATTTGTGTGATCACACTTAATAATACACAGTAATATGCAGGCATAATGCAGTTTTTTTTTGCAATGTGCAATGAATTAAGTAGTCATTGTTAGGTGGTTGAATGTAAAAGTAGTTAATAAAGCATTTAGAAAGAGTTGCATATGCATATATTTATATTAGTAGAGCATTTAAGAATGGTTCCCATCATTCACTCTGACCATGGATCACAAAGTGTTGTGTTAAAAGACAATTATCCAAATTTTATCACATTTTTTCTCAATTTTATATTTTAATTAAATTATAAGTTGTAGTATGCTCACTAAACAACACAAAAACCCTAGTAAATTATTAATACCGACATATCAACATCATCATGAAGACTCGAAGGACTGACAACCTTTGCAAGACAGAAAAATTACTGTGACCGAGTAATTACAGAGTGTCATATCGTAGGGGAACTGATTATAGGTGAATGACAGATTGTACTCATCTTGAATATCTTTGCTCCCTTGCAAGTACTTTGAAAGATAAAGAATCCAAATATACAGTCAAAATACAATCTTCTAGTACTTGGAACAATATTTGACTTGCACTTAGCTCTTGCACATGAGATTCCCACTTTTCAAAGTTGTGCGTACAGAATACAAATGGACAGGATAAGGTTTAGAAAATTTTATCCCCCACTAACTGATACAATCAGACAAATACATCCTCAGCATTGTCAAATGAAAAATCCTCATTTTTTGATGCGTTTTTATCCTCAGACAGCAGTGCATTAAGATCAAAGATCGTTTCTCCTTTCTGTTGATGAGCCTGCACAACATAATGAACTATAAGTTTTAAGTAGCACAGCAATTCCATGATGGAGGGTTTTTCTGGACAGAAATACTCATCATGGCTCACAACAGCTTATCCATTACAAACAATACTATATCTCGTAATCTCTAAGTGTATGTAATTGCAAAGCACTTTACAGACATACAACATCTTATAAAGCAACCAGGAAATCTATCAACAGTTCCAGGGAAAGCTTCAATGAATGAAATGTTTTCTATT
Source organism: Sequoiadendron giganteum (assembly GCA_007115665.2). Classification (NCBI taxonomy): domain Eukaryota; kingdom Viridiplantae; phylum Streptophyta; class Pinopsida; order Cupressales; family Cupressaceae; genus Sequoiadendron; species Sequoiadendron giganteum. Next base: position 164,589,401 of record VCHN02000014.1, read on the forward strand.
GGTATTATATAATTGGTGAATGGAATATTGTAGTCAGAAAATTCATAGAAATGACTACTTTTTGTAATGTTTGGTGAATTTAGTTTAGGTTAGATATGTTTTATAGAATAATAGTGGCTCACCTCTTTGGAAAATGCCACCAATTTGCAAATATTTATTTTGAAAGAAATGGTAAAAGTAAAACCACAACCAATTTGATGAAAAATAGGCCACAAGCTTCTCTTAACAGAACATTCATTATACAAAATTTCTCTCTGTGCTATTTGTCTCTTTTGTGAAAGGTTACTTGAGATTAGCAGGGCCTCGCCTGAATTTCAAGATTTCAGGACTGAGATAAGCTACCTACGGTCCCTTTTCTAACATGATACCAACTAAAAACTTCTTAACAAGAAGAAATGCTTTGAATTCAAGAAAAACTTGGCAAAGGCAAATAAGAAACAGCATCAGTCCTAACTTGGACAGATATTTGTACAATTATAATAGAGTAAATCAATGGAATATATGATGAATCCAAGCTTGTTAGAGAATGATAACTGTGATTAGACAAAGAAAGGCCTACAAAGAAAGGCCTAAACGATAAGTAAGACGAAACACCACCATATTGATTTGAAAAGCCTCTAACATCCTTAATCTAGGCTATTTCAAAATTTTAGACTGGTGCAGGAACTCGAGTGAATCAGTTAACATACTGATAGACTCCAAGCAGTACAGACCAGAGTTACACAACAAAAGCGTGAAAACAATTCAAATAAGAAAAAAGATCACAGACTCTATTGAAACCCTCAGAATTCAATTGAGAACAAATGAGATTCAGCCAAAGCACAAGGCAATCTTAGTCCTAAATACAGCCACACAGGCAGTGACAGCCAATCACAATGAACTCCAAAAACAAAAACGAAACTGGAAGCAAATCCCAACAACTTAGGATATCAATGCTAAAAGACTTCTGCTGATATCACAAGCACTCTGCCTTAGAACTTGGTCACTCAAACCTACACTTCTGCTGATCAATATGCAGCCAATAAAAAAAAATCCATATTGCAGACACATAAAGGCAGTCCTTCTAGTACAGGCAGAAGAAGCTTTCCACAAATGTCACACGGTTATCTTTTTCTATAGCCCCTATTTCCACAGCTTGGAAACTTCCTGAATTCATGAGGATAAAATAAACACTGATTTGTTTTGACAGTCATTCAATCAGAATGTTCTTGACATCAGACATCCAATGGAAAGTTTATTGTATCACCTATCCAATTAGAAAATCCCAACTTAGAATCTACTATTCCACATCAAGCACCTATAGATAAAATAAATAAGGACAAAAACAAAGAAAGTTTTCTTCTCTCTCCTTTTTTATGATGTGGATCGCTCTTGGACCTTAAGGTTCTATAGCATCAGACACCCAAGGTACAAAATAACGTAAGCTACTACTGACAGAGCTCCCACAAATTGAACTATACTTTTGCTAAAACGAGCAAATTTTGCTTCAGATAACCATTCATCCTCCATAGACCTCTTTCCTTTCCATCTTACCAAATACTCTTCATAATCTTTATTTCTGCCTTCTTCACAACTCTTTCCTATAGTATTTTATCAATTTCTTCTTTGCCTTTGTTTTGGAATTTGGTCAATCCAATTACCAATGCCTATAAATCCTCAACATCTATAGTAACACTATCATTACTTGTATATGAGTGTAAACCAATAATGTTGAAGATTGGTGAAATATCTATCTCTGGTGGAAGACTGATCTCAAATGCATTATTAGATACTTTTTGCAAATTTTTGTAAGGTTCAGTTTTTCTTGTATTTCAATTTATTTGTAAAATCCGCCCCTAAATCACTACAATATTTTTCTTTTTAATTCAACTCACGAAAACTACTAACTTAACCGATCCAACATCTTCCATCTAAATTAGAAGTACTGATTTTGAAAGTTCTTCATTCACCATGGTGACAACTGACAACAACTCAACATCACCACTTATATGCTTACACTCAAAAGTGTTAAGCTCCTATGGTTAGGGTCATCCCTACATCCAAACCTAAACCTCGAGGGTTCATTCGTGATGACTTTGCCTGCGTATCCCTTTTGGGAAATTGATGGCTTCGTAGTTCGCCCACCAATGTTAGAGGGAGTTCATTCTCTCCTCTTGTATGAGATTTTTGATCTCACCTTTAAACCATGACTATTCATTAAGCATAAGATATCAACTTAGTCCAATCATAATAGAATGATAACAATTTTCCATCAAGTGTTGGTTCCATACCAAACATTACCAATCATTAGTGTGCAAATACACACATGAGTCATATCATTTCATAATTCTAAAATCACACACAGTGACTGTCTCGAGCATACATCACATATACACAAGGTGACTAGCTCATACACATCACAAGTACAATAGCGATTGACTCATACACACATCATAAGTACAATAGTGACTGACTCAAATGCACATCACAAGTACAATAGTGACTAGCTCATATGTACATCACAAGTACAATAGTGACTAACATATACATAGTGAATGAATGACACATCCCCAATGGCTGACTAACACTTTTCCATAGTGCATCCCAAATAGAAAAGGAATGTTGGTGCATTGCACACTACACCGTGGGTCCATCCTTTTCTCCAATTTCCTACACCATCGGGCAACTGCGAAGAGGATTTGGTGTATCCCACTACACTAGGGGTCCATCCTCAACCCAGAGATTTCCACAAGTAGTGAACCTATTAAAGCCCGATGGATTCCAACTTCAATCATCTATAGGCCATTGGCAACAAGTCTATCCACCCAAAAAGAAGTAGCTTCCAACATATCCCATATTGTGACCCTAGTGATATTGTCAGCTATCTTCTTCACAACCTAGGCAACACTTGGCATGTGTCACCCCTGTGCTATAGGTGACTACCAATGAACCCTCTCGATGCAACAATTAGCTCCAGTTACCATTACCCTTACCATTACCTGAATGGTAGGGTAACTACCCGTGTAGCCATTACCGTACCATAACCAAGGTAGCCTTTGGCAACCTTCACCTCTATGAACCAAGTGAATGCCAACTAATCCCTAATAGTAGCCTAGGCATCGATCATTGGCATGGTCCAATGATTGTTTGTCATTGCTCAAATACCTTAGAGGTTCACACTTGGGTCATCTCTAGCTCGAAACTTACACAACGAGATTCACAAATATTGGAGTATATCACAATCAGCAAATTCAAGAGCCTATACATAGAGTCCTCTAGGTCTAGAGTTGAATTCCACAAACATATAAGAATCACATTGAACCAACAAAAGATGGCTTGCACTCAACATGTGCACATAGACAAATATCAACTATAAAGTAGTCAAATCCATTCACTTCGTTCAACTTACAATTCAAAAGCACAATATGTATTGAAATACAAGTTATCAAGTTTCTTTAACTCATTTATAGCCATCTAATTCTCATTTCAACCTCAAACCGAAGCCTACTAAAGAGGGAAGATCAAACATGTTTGGAACAACCCCAACTCTGGAGTTATCCCCCCTAAACCCTCATCCTAAAGACTTGAGGTTACAGGAGCATCCTTTGCCCAAGGATTTCCTACGTACCTGCTTCCAAATGGGATAGAAGTCACACAGTTTTTCTTATAAGGTCTCTCAAAGGACCTAGACATAGGTTCCCATAACCCAGATTTCATTAAGTATTCCCTTCAAATATTAACGCCTGACAGCAAGTAGGAAAATGTTTAACTAAGCTTACAATATAGTAAATCTATATTGAGGAACTTCCAACAAGGTCATCCATATCTCGACCTCCCACTGATATTGATCCTAATTCGGCGTGAGCATCCCAAAACCCTTACAATTACCTATCGAGGATATTGTACAACATTTGGTACCCGGATAATAGTTTATAATATAGGGTTTTATTTAGGATTAGAACGTGATTTGGTGATTAATAACTGCACCTTGACACAGATTAATTTTATAGTCCACTTTTATTGGGATGAAACCGTATGATGTTTTAAAAACCAGAACAGGAACCATGTTAAGAACAGAATACATTCATTGTACACCATATGGAAAGGGAAAAAGTTTACAGAGTTATTCCAGAAATATATTTCTATAAGAAATAAGCTAATTCAATGATACTTACATAACTTGTAGGTCCAACGTCCATGACTTCTTTGAGGACATCCCTCGTAATGTTCCCCTTCATCTGGAACCACAACGCCGCAGCCGAAATTGTCAAACTTAGGGATTTGCAACACAAGCAAGGGTAGACAGATTATAACAAGAAAATTCAATTAATTTTTTTTCCCTCCTTCAGAATCCCTGGTTTATGAAGACACTAGAAGTGTTAAAACTCGGAAAATATACGTTCAAGCCAATTTTTCAAAGCCAAGTCTCATATCATTCTAACCAGGTCATTAAACATGATTAGAGAAAAAAAAAAAGGGTATTCTGCAGATTACATCTCATCCAATTTTGATTGTTATTTCTTCAATACTAAAACTCTATTTCTCTAATTGGGAGATTGATCATGACTTGAAACAATAGTGTGTTTTCTTATTAAAAAACAAATCGTAACATTCCATAAATCCTCCTACTTCTGAAGCCTTGAACAGGGGTATTCTTTGCGGTTCAATTACTTACAATACGATCTTTCAAAGTTGAACCCCAATTTCTATTCAATTCCGTTACAGAATGAAAAGACCATTCTCTGCAGAACCTACCTCTGAAGTATTGTATTCCTTTTCAAGTTCAGTCAAGGTGGCTCTCGCAACCATGGCTTCAAACTCTTTCCCAACATTAGAAAGATCAGAAGACTTGGCATGACTACTGCAGCTTCCTCCACTGTCACTGCTACTGCCACTGCCACCACAGCAACTCCCTCCATTGTTTGCAGAATTTGCCACGATTAATCTTAGGCTTGGTTTGTTTTGTGGGCTCCTCCTCCTGGAAATGTTTGTACATTTAGGTAGAGCTGAAACTGGTGTTTTACTATCATTGGAAGATAAAAATGCAATTAGAATATTGCAGGAGGAAGCCATCGCCATTCTGTGGATCAGGCGGAAGCACAAAACAAACAAAAATGGAAAGGCGTCTCCAAGATATATTTTTTAATTAGATTATGAGTCTTCTCAGACCTGTTATTTTATTGGATATGGTGGGATTTTCTAGAGTCGAATAAGGTATCCACCTAATCCAAAAGTTCAGCAATTTGATTTTTATGATGAATAGTGATGAATAGTGCACTTTTAATAAGGTATCTACCCGAGTAAAACTAATTAATTTTAGTTATTTATAATTTAGGATTGATAATGTTATTGAAATAAATGTTTAAAAAAATTATAAATATGCATATTTATTGTAGAGGTGATATAAGAGTATTATTTTCTTAATTAAATAAAAGTATTTAATTAGAAATTTGACAATAATAAAAAGTTCGAGGTAATAATTTGTTTTAAAAAAATTATAAATATGCATATTTATTGTAGAGGTGATATAAGAGTATTATTTTCTTAATTAATTATGTATATGATATAGTAATATAATAATATGTATTTCTTTATTATATTTAAAAATGTAATGGTGAAAAGTGTATATTTTATATTTGTTATTATTTTATGTGTGTTTTAAGTATATTATTTTAATTGGTTTTTCATTCTCATCTATTTTAAACTTAGTTTTACTTTCAATCTTAAATCTAAATTTTACAATTTATCTATTAGATTAAAAAATGTAAGTAGTTTGATTCAGGCCATTTCTATAGTTGGAAGTTTGACCCAAGTTTTCAAAATTTAAATTTTATCTCAAGTCCAACTCAACCTTCTTCCAACTAGTCATTATGTGTTGACTCCTAAATCAAATCTTTCAAATTGTGTGTCTACGACAAGTATAAGAAGAAATCACCTAAGTAGGTCATTTGAAAGATTGTTGCAAGTCCAAAATTACCCCCAAAATCACTCACTATTAGCATTGTGCATCTCAAAATAACTCTTGCCCCTATTATAGCACCACTTTGCATCAATTATTCTAATTTACATTCTCTTTATTAATAGGGTTGAATACCCTAGTTCTTGGTCTAGGTCATTACATCACCCTTTTACACTTTGTTCAAGTTTCAATTTATCATAATTGTCATTATGTCTTTCATATTTTGATTGTTGTCTTCGAACATTTATCAAATTTGTTAAATAGATAAAAAAAGTTTGTTTAAGGCAAAGATCCTTGTGTAGCAAACTCCTCTAATCTTCCTCACAATCACCAAGCTTTTCAATTGTTGGTGTAGGTACAACCAAGTCTATTTTTTTGTTACAAACATTAGGTGAAACTTATTTACATGTATGAAAACTCTAAAAACATTAGGGTCAAATCTACGTAAGAAAGGGGTTAAATTTGTAGTCATATAATTTGACTAAAAAAGAATTTGGGTTTGATTCATCATTATGCTTCCAACAAATCCAAAATTAAGTGATTCAAACTAGTGGACAACAATCTATCTATAGATATTCAAATTTCACACTATCATTAATTCTACAAATTAATTCATCCTATCTTATTCACTTTAACATATTCACCACATTGATTAATTAATTAATTGCACCATATCATCACATTTCATTAGCAAATTAATTATCATTAATTAGTTAGTTATTTTTTCTCAATTAATTTATTCTCATCTTTATCCACTAACATCACATCACAAATAATTAATAATTTAGTATTAATTAATTAATCGATTTCTAAGTAACTTCATGCACACAAAATTAATTAATTATGTAAACATCCTCTCTACATGTCATTTTTAAAACTCAATCTCTTCCACTCATTAGTAACACAAATTTTTAATTTCCTCATTTATGCTTAGACATTCTTAAATGAAATGATTCAAATAAATCAAAGATCATGCAAATTAGTCTTAAATCAAGATAAGTAACTAAAGTTGTGAAATTGGGTGAATTGATCTCAACCATTCACCTTCTTATCCTAAAACCTATAAATATATTTCTTCTTCCTCAATCCACATATGGAAACTTTTATAGGAAGTCATTAACACGTAGAAATATTGCACAAACGTTTGAACATCCACAATCCATTACAACAAGAGCAAATCCAAATCAATACTCCATTTGAGGTTTGCTTGTGTTTAAAATAGGAATTTTAACCATTTTCTTTAATTCTTAGTCTCATTCTAAATTTAATGCATACATTTTGACACATTCAATGGGAACCCTTGGTCTTGATCTATTCTCAAATTTTCAAGTTTGTTAGTTTGATTTTGATAGATTTTATATAGGTAGGGCTTGGATAATTTTTTATAGGCCACTTGCATTTTAGGGCACTTTGGTGCAAAATGGACTTTGCCACCATGTTCAAAAGACCTAACAACCTATACATCTATATAAATTTTTGTCTAATTTAGACAAAGTTGCAATGTGAAACATCTTTTTGCTTGAAGAGATTGTACAACCATTGCATAAGCATACAATATGATTTTTTATTTTATATATTTTTATTTATTATATATACAAAATAAAGTAAGAAAATAAAAAAAGTCTTTGTTGTAGGGTGAGGTACTCACAATACCTTGTATCCTATAATTTATAGCTTGGGGCTCATGTCTTGAACCTTGTTGAGGTTTAAAATCCATGCTAACGACCATTTCCTATAGTCCCCACTGATCACAAAACCTAGACACTAGAATTGCTCTCCTCTTTGATACTCGACTAACACCTCCTCACCCCTGCCTAGCCCTCTTTGTCATTGCTCCTCTACTTATCCCACTTGCCATCCATCCATCCGTTGGATCCAACCTTCACCAATGGTGTATCTCATTTTTTCTTGTGGACCACCAACCTCTTACACCGCCTTTTCATGCAATTTTTAGTTAAGGAAGTCATTTTCAAATAGCCATAACTTAGTCATGTGGAGGTATTTTTTTGAGTATTTTTAAAAATAGTGTATAATTTTGTACATTTGTAATTGTATATTTTTTCTCAACACTCATAGTTTTTAAAAAATCACATTTTTTTGAGTTGTTGTATAGTCACAATTTTTGGAGCTTCAAAGCCTTATAAATTTCACAAATAGAATCAAATTTGGTGCTATATTTTTTGAAAGTTCACATTTTTCATGCTCTTCATAGTGGTATGGTTTACTCATACTTTCTTGAAAATTAATTTTTGGGTGCAACCATCATTATATCATGAAATTTAATTTCGCATCTTTGTAACATTAGTTTTGTTGGTTGTATTTGGATATTTAATATTGTTAAATATTGACCTATTCTCTTGCAAGCCTTGTTAAAGAAAAAAGTCAAAATCATTTTTACACTTTTATTTTTAATAATAAAAATTAGCATTTTATTTGATGTGTTTTTTTTAGTTTAAATTTATGTATGTTCATGGCTAACTATGTGTATGCTCTCCTCTCACATTGCAAGATGAACTTGAGGATAAAAAAAATCCTTCCCTGCTTGCATCACCCACATGGCACTTGTTTATGTTTTCTCCTTGCACCTTAGGATGATCTTAGAGATAAAAAAGAAGTGTCACTTTTTTTCATTTTAGTAGACCTGGTTTGGATTTTAACACTAAGTGGTGACCTAAGCCTAGAGGTGTTTTAGTGAGCTATGGAAATTTGGGAGAGAATTGAAAGACTACCATTGAGGGACATTTTTATTTTTGGCTAATATTACAAGGAAATTTATACCTTGTAAAGTTAAGATAGAGGGTGGGTTACCCTCTCATACAAAATTGTTAGACATGTCCCTTATTTCATGAACTTGGGCCTCATACACCTTTGGTTATAGCAAGGACTTCCTAGTTGAATTTTTTGCAAGATTATCTTTATGAAATTTTTTGCTTGTTTGGTATTTTTAGTGCACCAATAAGTAGTTAGCCTTGGGAAGTTACTCCCACCATACTTTAAAAAATACAATAGTAGTCCATTTATACTCTTCTTTTGTGCCTTGTGTGACCTTAAGGCTCAAAAGTGGTTAGCATCTTGATATCATAAGTCATACTCTTTATACATAGTTCAAGGTATAGTTGTGGGCCTATAAGATCAAACACTCATAGTTGAATGTCTACAACATGCACGTCTCTTCTTTGGTTTCTTGTTTGTGCAAAACTTGAATCAAACCTTTTGTAAATCTAATATCTACTCAATCTAAGAAAGAATTCATGGCCCCCTTTTCAAATAATCAAACAATTCATTTGAATTTTATCATGACGCGATCTTGTAGAAAATTAGAAGCACTTGGATGGTGTTGGCACTAGAGCAGAGATGGAAAATATTAATAATCCAAAAAAATTAGTATTTTTTGCATTTTACTAAATCACATTTTTGAAGGTCTTCAAAGTACAATTTGGCCTCAAAACTATTGTATTTACCTTGAAATGGAGAGCTAAAGGATTTTTTTTCAAGGGATTGGAGATATTTCTAATGGTGTATAGTAGTTTATATTTTGACCACCAAGTTGGGAGTCATGGCCTCACCAAGTTGGGGTACCAAAATACACATGTTTTTTTGAAAATTTATGTTTTGTTTGTTATTTTTCCACATCTAGCCAATCATTTCAAATTCCAAAGGATGCAATGACTATTAAAATTCATCTCAAATGTATAAAATTTCAATTTGGAAGATAATGAATTAGTTTTTGGAGTAGAATACATCCATTTTTGAGTTTTTTGTTGTATATTTCTTGTTAAAAAATTTACAATATTGTAGGTTGTATGCTAGGTATTGTCCACCAAATTGTTAATTTGGATCATGATGTTAGCCTTTTTTTTATCAAGAAGAATATTAGAAGGATGATAGTCTTGTGAACTAAGAGGAATATACCAATGAATCCATTGATGATATTATCTCAAGCAAGCTAGCCATTAGCCCTAATCACTCGATCATTATTAAGTTATTTTACTAACTCAAGTCTAAAATATATTAATCATCATCATAAAAAATCAAATAATCTACTAGACTAGATCTTAAGGCAAGACAAGGGTGCCATGATTAGGCACCTTTTAAGTATTATATTCAAGCTTCCCCTAAACTATAACTTTAAACATCTAGGTAGGGGAAATATTACAAGTCAAGAAGCATATATTGGTAACCCTTATCGATAAAATTTGTTAAGACTTTCCACTCATTCCTTCCAATACCAATCCTAAATCATTAAATCCTCTATCCATCCTAATCCTAATCTGTTATCCCCTTTTGACCCTAATTCCTCTAACAATCCATCAATCTCTAAAGGACATATTCCATTAGATCATCCACACACCCATCCCAATCCTACTCCTAATCCATCAAGCCCCATAGGTCCTTACCATCAACGAATGAATCTCCTAATATAAACGATCTATATGTTGAAACCCAAAAATAAGACACCATTCTAGCATAATATGATCCTTCATGTAAAAACCAAATCCAAATCCAAGAAAACATCACAGACCCATTTATTGATGAGTTCTTTAATCTAAATTAGGCTAGAGATCCTTTAGACCAAGCACATGCTACTACTATCTATCCCCTATTCCACAATCTTGATCCTCTATTTTTTGTTCTCCTAGAAAATTTGGAAAGTTAAATTCCATTTTAGTACAATATTCCTTACACCACTTCTTGTCTAAACTCCCAATTTGACAAAAACTAGACACCTTAGCCTCCTACACAGTCCATTCATCATCCAAACCTTCATAAATCAATCAACTATCCAAATAACAATCTTACCAACCATCTTGTAGACACCTAAATATCACAATATCCTAACATCACCTAATTGATCACACATATATCGCCTTTTATCATTAATTAAATAAAAATATTTATCTAATTAACCTATTGAAACATCTTCCTAGCATTAATTAAACAAATTCTAATCATTTATATAATCAATTAATCATTTTGGCACTTTCCTCTATAGTCCAACCTTAATTGAATAGATCAAACATTTATCAATTAAGTTCATCACTCATCCCAATATTTGAAAAATTAAATAGAAAACTATTTATTTAATTCCTAAATTTTTCCTAAAATTATTACTCAGCTAAAACCCAGTTAGTCAATAATTACTTGCATAACACTAAACATCACTAGCCAAATCAACCTTGCATATGGCTCTAGACATGCACAAGGATGCATAAAATCCTCTTATCAAATCTTATCCACCCATTTAGTCTATACAATCTTAGGTCTTCAAATTCCTTGAATCATGGACCTCCTCACATATACTAATTATTACAAGGCGACACTTGGAGGCTTCTCATGCATCCAATCCTCATAAAAATCCTTAGCAATTGATCTTCCAAATTAACCTATTCATTGATCCTCAATCCTCCAAATCTATAAACAACCCACCATTGAGCCCATTTTAAGAATCCTTGAAATGCAAGGTTATCAGGGATAACTTTAAGAAAGCCCTTGGGAAAAGATATAAAAACCTTGTGAATCTTGCATTATTCTCGAAAAAAATATTAATTCTATTGGCCAATCTTTTTTTTGAAAAAAATATTAATTCTATTAGCAAATATTTTTTTAATAACTAGAAATTTGTAGAAAATATTGGTGAATTATACTTTTATTGAAACCAATAAAATAACTTTGTTGCCAAATTAAGCTTGTATGTAAACCAATAAAATAATTTTGTTGATGAGTTAAATGTGTATGTGAACTGATAAAATAATTTCGTTGGTGAATCCAACTTTTATGGAAACCAATAAAATAATTTCATTAACGAAGAAAACTTATATTCAAACAAATAAAATAAGTTCAATGGTGTTAAACTTGTATTTAAAACATTAAAATAACTTAAGTGTGGAAAATTATATAAATATTGAAAACTATAAAATTAATTATTTGGCGAATGTGATGGTAGGTTTGTGAAAAATTATAGTGTGTGGAAAAAATATCAAATGCTAAATGATAATGATTAAGTTAGCGAATTTATAAGTTTTGATTAGAAGTGAGCAAAATTTATTGTCGGTCAATATTGATAATGATTAAGGTACAACAAGCCATTTAATTATTGTATCTTTTCAATGCTTCAGAGTACTCTTCTTGAAGCCATATGTCAGTCTAAATAATATTTACAATGACTCCCATATGTTGACAATGCCTCTAAAAAGAAGGAATTATGCTTCACATGAGTAAACACCATTAAATTCTAGCTTTGATAAGATTTTATTACATTCACTAATTTTGTTTGGTTCTATGTATGTGATAGAGTTTAAACTAGATAAGAATCGAGATCATGATGGCTACTCCTTTAAACAAGTGATTATTCTTGCCGATTGAAAATTGGGAGACCTCAATTGATATTGTAATTGATTAAGAAAATGTTGGGGTCCATCTTCCATATAGACTGCATTAAAGTGGAGGAGGAATTGCATGTGGTATCATGTCATGAGCAAATCTTGGACCACCCATGGGTAATCTTTCCCTCTTATATTACCTCAACATTCTTGTCCAATGCATTGGACTTGATACAAGATGCAAGAATAGTCTAGGAGCTGACATTTCAGTATATCTGGGAGCTCTACATCTCTTAGGATTCATTTTCTAAAGCCCTTTGTGAATATGATTTGTTTAAAAAAAGCAATGCTCCTATTAGTGATTTGTTCAAGATCATAGATGTCCAAACTTCACCACCTACAATGTGTGTTTACTTTCCATTAAGCATGACCTTCTCAACTCATGCAACATTATTATACACAACTCACTTTAGGCTCATAGAGGAGAATTACGTGGCGAGTTTGCAAAGTGCAGTGAAGAGATATTTTAGGATCTTATTTTCCTGTTAAGTCACCACCCACCTCCATTGACCCCACATATTGAGCTGGTTCCAAACACTAATATTACCCAACCTAGCCCTAGTTTGATAAATGTAAATGAGCCTATAACTCAATTTTTCTTTTAAAGGTGCTTGTTTTAGGCTTCTAGAGAGCCATTTTATTTTTGATAAGTACAATAAAGCTTTCATTTAGCTAGCTTAGGGACTTTGTAAAATTGTTATTCTAAATTTTGAGCCATCAAAGGGCCTTTTGTAATTCGTGTACTATTATATAAATATATATTTCAGGTGCCTTGCATCTTTTGGCTTAAAAAAAATCTTTTGACTGTAAAAGTGTTATTCTGGCCATCAAAGGGCCTTTTGTAATTTTTTTTGTGTTGATTCAATGCAAATAGAAAAGATTACAAGGAAATAGGATAGTCAATAGACTACCATTAATACAACAAAAATCAACTATTCAAACTGGAATACAAGACATCAAATTTTGACCACGAAAGGGCCTTTTGTAATTCATATAATTTTATAAAATTTAATTAATTTTTATTTATTGAACTTAAATTGGTTATTTAGTTAAATTTACTAATGTTAAATAGTTTAAATAACATAAACTTAAATTATTTTAAATAAGTTATTAAAGTTAAGTTATATTATTTAATAAGTTAATATAACTTAAATTATATTTTAAATAAGTTATTATAGACACAATCTTTTTCAATTAGTCACTTTATATTTTTAAAGTGAAAAAATAAAATAAAATAAAGATATATATGCTAGTAATATATACTGAAAAATACTTTTCTCCATTGCATTAAATAAGTGCAATCAGAGAGCTCAGATATCAACTTGAGCAGCTCACGCCTAATAAGACGAAACCCTTACCGGTTCCATTTGCAAGTTTAAAATATATCTGCATTAGATATTAATCTAAAGACAAATATTTCAGGCATGATTTAATTAGGGCCCCCTATAGGGGTGGTCTGGAAATCATCCTCTAGTAGAGGAAGCTCTAATCTGGGCGACTTATAAATTTGGAAATTCCACTTTGAGCAGGGAAGTTGGGCGGATTTGACTTGAGAAACCTATGAGAAGCTTATGTAGTCATTCCTTGGAGGCGATTAATTATGACTAATGGTGATTTAGGCATTCATTGTTAAAGGATGCATCATTTATTCATTAAAAAATATATATACTCAAAAAATTAAAATTAATGTATATAAACATTCCACGATTCGATGAATGTTTGATGGATGATTGTAGTTGCATTCTAGAATGAAATGTTCAAAGCACTAGACTTGTGAACTCAAACCTCTGAAATCACCCTAGAGTCATTAGATTTACAAAGATTGATGCTTGACCTTTTATCCACATGCATTATTAAAACACTTAAAGTCACTTTTTGTGATTGATAGAATGGTCCATACCATATTCTAGTTGTCAGCCGTTTGTTGATATTTCATTGCATCAGATTATCTTAGTGTGGATACATTTGGAGAGATATAGAGACTAGTGGTGAGGTATTTGTTTTGTTTATAGGTTTTACATATCATTGTGGAGGCTCTTTGGTATTTTATAATATCGATGACATTGGTTATACCTTCTAAGTGAGTCTTATTTGTGGATATTCGGATGCCTTGATCATTTTCAAATTTTACATTACCCGTGTAGTGGTATTTTTGAGTTGTAGACGTGTCCATTGTTGGATATCATCTTTATACTACAACGTTGAGGGTCTTGAGGTTCTTTCTCACATGTTTATGTGTTGTTACTTTTAAGGACTTCATTATGCAGGATAATGTATATACATAGACTTTTTATTTTGGATTGGGTTAGATATGTTTATAATATAAGGTTTATCTATTATGATGAGCATACCTTTTTTTGAAGGTATGGTTAGTTAGATGTGTTAGCAACTAGATGTGGTTTCTATTTTGAATATGATGATTAATTCTTGATAGCTACTTAGGTATGCTTGTTATCATTGTATTTTGTCTTTATTTTTGGATATTGAAAAAATAAAATAAATTAAAGATATATATACTAGTAATATATACTCAAAAAAATTAAATTAATATATAAAAACATTTCACCATTCGATGAATGTTTGATGGATGATTGTAGTTGCATTCTAGAATGAAATGTCCAAAGCACTAGAAAATAAAATAAATTAAAGATATATATGCTAGTAATATATACTAAAAAAATTAAAATTAATGTATATAAGCATTTCACCAAAACATTTCACCATTCGATGAATGTTTGATGGATGATTGTAGTTGCATTCTAGAATGAAATGTCCAAAGCACTAGAAAATAAAATAAATTAAAGATATATATGCTAGTAATATATACTAAAAAAATTAAAATTAATGTATATAAGCATTTCACCATTCGATGAATGTTTGATGGATGATTGTAGTTGCATTCTATAATGAAATATCCAAAGCACTAGAATTGTGAACTCAAACCTTTGAAATCACCCTAGAGACATTAGATTTACAAAGATCAATGTTTGACCTTTTATCCACATGCATTATTAAAACACTTAAAGTCACTTTTTGTGCTTGATAGAATGGTCCATACCATATTCTAGTTGTCATCTATTTGTTGAGATTTTATTGCATCACTTTATCTTAGTATGGAGAAATTTGGAGAGATATAGAGACTAGTGGTGAGGTATTTGATTTGTTTATAGGTTTTACATATCATTTTGGAGGCTCTTTGGTATTTTACAATATTGATGACATTGGTTATACCTTCTAAGTGAGTCTTATTTATGGATATTTGGATTCCTTGATCATTTTCAAATTTTACATTATCCATGTAGTGGTATTTTTAAGTTGTAGACGTGTCCATTGTTGGATATCATCTTTATACTACAACGTTGAGGGTCTTGAGGTTCTTTCTCACATGTTTATGTGTTGCTTTTAATGACTTCATTATGCAGGATAGTGTATATACATAGACTTTTTATTTTGGATTGGGTTAGATATTTTTATAATATAAGGTTTATCTATTATGATGAGCATACCTTTTTTTGAAGGTATGGTTAGTTGGATGTGTTAGCAACTAGATGTGGATTCTATTTTGACTATGATGATGAATTCTTGATAGCTACTTAGGTATGCTTGTTATCATTGTATTTAGTCTTTATTTTTGGATATTGAGTTGGGGTAGGATTATGCTTTTATGCAATAGTTTGTGTGGCATATTTTTGGATGCAATCTTATCTTTTGTACAATGTCATAATGGAGGATGTGAGAGTTTTTGTTTGAGATGGTGTCCACCTTGGTTATTTAGACAATTAGTTATTTATGAAGCACAATGAGTATATATATGTTGTGATGGTATATGTTGGCTTTAGGGATTGTTCCCTTGATGTTTGCATTTAATTTTGACCCTTTATGCAATATACACAAGAGATATAATGTTTGAGAAAGATGTTTTGTTCACCTTACATAATGATAATAATAAAAAATAATAATATTGTTTTTGGTGCACTTAGGTAATCTAGGGACACATGATCACAACGGTTAAACATTCTTGGGTAGTGATAACTTTAAGAAACCCCCCTAAGAAAAAGATATAAAATCCTAGTGAATCTTTCCATTTTTTAGGAAAAATATTAATTTCTATTGGCGGATCTTTCCTTTTTTTGAAAAAAATATTTTTACTGGCAATTTTTTTACATCACTAAAAATTTGTAGAAAATTTTGGTGAATCTTGAAAGTAATAGGAAAATACATTAATTATGATGGAAAATCCATCCAATCTAAAAATAATTCTCGTGAAAAAGTAGGAGCCTGAGAGTGAAAATTATTGATGGGTTTAAGGGATAGACTATAATATTTACTTGCCACCATTTAAAAAAAATATAATATAATGGCCATCATTGTATTCTACAAGGTAAAATTTACCCACGATTTGTAATTTTCATGGGGCTCAAAATTACTTTTAAATCACTGATCTAATGACCCTCATTGCACTCTACGAAGTCAAATGTACCCACAATCTATAATCATGAGACCCAAAACTATGGGTCCCATGAGCATACAAATCATGGGTACATTTTACCTTATGGAATACAACAAGGGACATTAGATTATATTATAAATCAATGGTGGAAACTAAATATTAGAAGTTTGGTCCTAAAGAAGCTAATAGTTATGATATACTATTGGCAAATTAATATAGATTTCTACTATAATTTATAAAATTTAGGCAAATCTAACCTAATCATGTATCAAATATTGTGGTGAGTATTTGAGTTAAATTTTTTAATAAAATAAATTCATTGGTGATTTAAGTAAGACTATAATAAAATTTTGTAAAAATGTGGTGATTCAAGTCATGTTATAGCTCAAACTATTAGCCAATTTTGGATTCCCAAATTTCAACTATTAGCCAATTGGCGAATATTAGCCACTAAAAAATATAGTTATTGGGGCCACTTTGTATGTTGTATGTAATATTGGGATACAAATATAACATGGGTTGCACATTGGAAAAATATTTAACATCGAGAAAACTCAGTACCAAAAATTAAATGAGGGGGACATTTGTAAGTTCATGGTATTAGATGCATGGTTTATGTATGCAAGATTATTTGTATAAAAGAAAGAACATGAGTATTTTTTGAGGTTGGATATTATAACCTTTGGCTTGTTAGCTAAGTTTGATTGTCATCCCTTTTAATTTTCATATGTGAGAAGAGGAAGTATAGATTGGGATGTTTGGCTAGATAATTCATTTTTTCTTGTTCACATGGAGTGCAAATAGGGAGCTTGATCTTTCAAAATATTTGAATGGAGACTCTACAACTATATTGTAATATTTGTTCATGAGATAATAAATTTAGTGTGCGAGTAATTTGGAGGTTGATGATATGCCAAAATTGAGGTGGGATATAAAGTAGATTTGATGGTTAATTATAAAATATTAGTTTGGTCTACATGTCAATCTGGGGGCATAAACTTATGAAAGGTGTAGTGGATATATGGACAAGGGTTGTAGGTAGTGAGGTGAGTGTAGATGAAATGTAACTGGAAAATTTAAAAAATAATTTAAAATTGCTACAAGAATTATGAATAATGTTGCTATAATTTGCTATAGGAACTGTATAGGCTGTTGAAACTATACGAGCTGCTATAGGAGCTATGTCAATTTCTAAAATTTATTTAAACTAAAACATACTAAAAATAATTTAAATTAATTTACCACATCTAAAATACACTCTGCTAAATTATTATTATCATACATATGAATAAAAGAAAACCTAAAATTTATAATTTAATCACAATAGTAAAATGAAATGATAATAAGAAATATTCAAAATAAAAAATAAGAAATAATATCACCATCATTTCCTAGGAGTGGGCCCTCCTCATAGTCCATGAGGTGAGTGAAAAACTACTAAATCCCTCGCAAGTCATGAGCTTCTATACTATAATCTATTCAAAAAAATATTATATTGCTTCTCTTATTTTTGCACTATTTTCTATTGCTATTATGTTTCTGCATACTCTATTTTCTAGCCATCTTCCACTCTTTACGCTATATTTCTACTAAACTGTTTTTCAACCTTATTCCTACGTTGTTCTTAGCTCATTATATTGCTACAACTCTATTTTATAATATTTTTCCTATTCTCTTGCCATCTCTTATGACATTATATAAGGAAAATAATTATGGCTTGTGGGTTGGAATAAAACTAACTGCAAATATAGGAGTTTATTTTTCTCATACAACCACTCATCTAAAACCATTTTATTTTTTATTCGTAATGAGTTAATATATTAAAATCAAAATGAGATTACATATCGTCTACTATGCAGGAAGACCCAAAATGCAGATACAGTCTACTATATATTTTCCACCCGACCACTGTGATAGAACAAAACAGACACTTCCAACCCCACCAAACTTTAACTGCTACCAAACATACATACTACTAACATCTATATTAACCATACTAGTCCCCTATCAACACAAAATTCATAACTTTAATTACAGACTTACTAAAACAAAGTTGTCCTAACCACCTAGATATCCATTCTCATACACAAAGCCCCTAAAATTTGGAATTGTGTTGACATTCAGAGCAATGGGAAGCTTCACTTCCTTCATCAGGTAACACATGCCAACAACAACCATTTGTTTGTGCCCAATCAGAGCCATCCCTTTGAGGTCAAGAATGAAGGGATAATATTTTACTACTTCCCCTAGAACATGAATCAAATGAAGGTCCCACGGGCGTGGAACTCCCATTCTAGGTGAGGCAACATACATGGTTTCCTCAAGTCCGACCAACAAATCTGCCTTTAAAATTTTCTTCATTAGAATCTCCACCACCTTCTTCTCCATCCTAATAACCAACACCATAGCCAGAAAATGTGAGGTGATATTTATTCCCACATGAAAAGACTCTACATCCAACATGAATCCCTTGCCCAAAACTATCTTCGTTGCGGCTAGGATGAGAGAGTCATGCTTCTTGAACACCCGTTCCAACTACTGATCAGTGATAGGCCCTCAAAATTCCATATGCCTAACATTGCTATCCAGCTAAATGGGGCTATCTGCCCCAATACTCATCAAGGTTTATGCAAACATGCAAACTACAAATTTGGAATGCTCTTCCTTTATTTTCAGATACTCTGCACCTACACTACCTCTCCGACTAATGAAAACTACCAATTTTTTGAGGATAATAAACTTTCCTAAAGATAACCGTAACCATAAGTAGTATATAAAGTGGTAATGATATGTCCTTACCATAATTTAATTCACTCTTGAATTAATGTGCCTTGGGAAATCCAACTAGTGATCAATGTACAAGCTCCACTCCACACATGAGAGTTACTGCTAGCCATCACATTCCATAGTTGAAAAGATAGGTAATTCGATGGATGTAAGCTTTGTATATCCCCTGACGATATCATCATTTATTTGCAAAGATCACAAATAAATTATTTTCGAGGTAATCATCAAACTATCTTGTTGCCAAATGTACCCCATAGCCTTGCCATGATGGCAACACATTAGTCCTCGTCATCAAAATCCCAAGCGTTGAATAGGAACTGCACACGTATCACCCTACTTCAAATATAAATATTTTAATTGTCTTGCCAACCTTTTTGTCCCCCCACACTTTCTACAACCAACGGTGTGGAGATCTGCCCACCTTATCACCCACATATGATACTATGCTTGTTTAACTACCAACTTCTTTGATAGCTATTCCATTTGCCCCCTTGTTAGATAGGAGATTTACCTCAGCATTTCCTTCCCACAAAATATGATTAAATATTACCGATTCAAACTTGTTTATTATATTGAGAGAAATTTCTATCTTAGCTCCAAGCTTACAATTGATCACCTTCCTGGAGCATAAAGCATTAACATGACTAGTTTGGAATCCCCTTCAATCACCACCTTTCTTAGACCTAGTTCTTGACATAGCCAAAGACCAAGGATCAATGCTTGAAATTCAGCTGCGTTGTTGGTGCTTATTGGAAGAGGACCCACCAATTTTCCCAAAATTTTGTTGTTCCAATCTGTTACAATACATCTGGCTAGGTTCCTAGGTTACCCTCGGCGGCCCCATCGAAATTTAGTTTAGTCCATCCTGCCTCAAAAGGGGACCAACAAACTATGCTTC
This sequence comes from Sequoiadendron giganteum, assembly GCA_007115665.2. Taxonomy (NCBI): domain Eukaryota; kingdom Viridiplantae; phylum Streptophyta; class Pinopsida; order Cupressales; family Cupressaceae; genus Sequoiadendron; species Sequoiadendron giganteum. The sequence continues at coordinate 164,609,854 of VCHN02000014.1, forward strand.
TCTCCATATTAGTCGGAGGGCCCCCCTCCACCACAAAAGGAGGAACCTTTAGACTAGGCCAAGATCTTCTCATATTAGCATCCATTCAGTGAAGTTTATATTCTTAGGATTCATATATGAAACTCTCAAATTGATTAGTTCCACAACACATACTTCAATCTTGCTCAAAAGGGATTGTAGTGTCAATTCTTTTTCTTGAAATATGCACCTATTGTTCTCCTTCCATAATTCCCAAATGATTATCAATGGACTAGCAATCCAAAGGTAGCAAAACATTGCTTGCTGATGAGTAGAGGGCCAACTTTTCAGTAACTCAAGTAAGGTATTCAACAATGTTGTTTACCATTGAAGTTTTGCTAGAAACCAATGCCAACAACTTTGCATAAAGGAGCAGTTCAAAAACAAGTGATCACCGTCTTCTTCTTCCCATTTACAGAGAGGGAACCTAGATGGGCCATTATATCCTATTTTTTTGAAGCTATAAGCTATTAAAACTCTTCCTTGAACTAATGGCCACATGAAAATACCAGCCTTTGGTAAGGAAACCTTGTTCCAACATAGATTAGAGGGTAGATATGGGGCCACCTCATTGTTCTTTGTTAGGACTGAATAACCATCTTTAGTATTATATTCCCCCTTTGACGATGCATTCCACCTAAGAATGTCCTACCCTAATATGATGTTTACACTTCTACTCCTCAACATATCCTTGAACACCACAATAAATCTCTCCTCAAGCTCCAAATCATGTATGCTACGCCAATGGTAACTTAGACAACCAAATTAGTTATTAACTACCAAATAGTCTCTTACCTTATCCCCCCATACCTACTTAGTATACCTTTTGACCTTTGCTAAATATGCTTTGTCTATAAGCTCCTGGCATCCTTCCACAAATCTTCCCAAAAGGAGGAAAACCAAGCATCTTTAATCTCTCAAGTTAGATGTTCAGATATCAAATCCTTGCATCCCCTTATAAGCTCCTGGCATCCTTCCACAAATCTTCCCAAAAGGAGGCAGACCAAGCATCTTTAATCTCTCAACTTAGATGTTTAGATATCAAATCCCTGCATCCCCTTATAAAATTCCTTATTATTGATCCACTCGGTAGAGACCTGGAAGTGAAGATACTATTCTCATCCCCATCTAAATATTTTTTCCACAAAATCTTGACCCATTTAAGCTCATGTTTTGTGTGTAAAGCCCAAACTAACTTCTCCCCAAAGCTTTTTTTTTAAGAATGAGATCTTTCATTCCAGCTCCATCCGCTTCTTTCTTGTCACAAACCTTTTTCCAGTTTATCAATGGGTATTTGCATTGCTTTGAATTTACTTGCTAGAAGAAATCCTTCATTTTCTAATTTAAGGCCTTATTTGTACCTATTGATAGAGGAAGGCACGAGATCATGTAGGTTGGTAGAGCAACTATAACTGATTTGAGCATAGTGAGCCTACCAACCCACGACAACCAACGACTTTTTGAACTTTCCAACTTGATTTTCACCTTATCAATTAATGACTCCCATGACTTTCCCGATCGCAACCCCTTAGTCAAAGGAAGTCCCAGATATTTACAAGGTAATTTCCCTTTTTGAATTTCAAAATCCTTAGAATTTGAGTTTCCCTACCAGTATTGATGTTAAATAAGAATACCTTTGATTTGGCTTCGCTTACCTCCTGCCCTGAAGCCAAGGAGTATCTATCTAGGATGTTTTTAAATTTCCTTGCTTCCCTTTCCTGGGCAACACCAAACAACATTGTGTCATTTGCAAATTATTGATGAGTAACTTCAGGGATAGTGCTGGTAATTTGCAGACCCGAAATCAACCCACTTTCCCTCATGTTACAAATAGATCACCCAAGAGCCTCTACCATGATTATGAAGAGAAAAGGAGAAAGAGGGTCACCTTGTCTAAGTCCTTGAGAGGCATTAAAGAATCCTTCTGGGGTCCCATTCAAGAGAATTGAATATATGGGGCACACGATCCAACTGAAAATCCAATTGATCCTCTCCTTGGAAAAGCCAAAGGCCTCCATAACTTTGAACAAGGACCTCTAGTTCACCTTATCATAAGCCTTTTTGATATCTAGTTTTATAACATTGATAGATTTTTAACTCCTGAATGGAGTGTGTGGCTTCCTTTGCTATGATGACGCCATCTAGAATAGATCTGCCAAGGACAAAACCTATTTTTTCTTTTGAGATAATGTCAGGCAAAACCTTTTTTAATCGATTGGTGGTAGAATAGATCGTATTGCATAGTGCGATTGGTCTATACTCTTCCAAGTGCTCGGGATTTTCTTTTTTAGGGACCAGAGCTATAAATGTGTTGTTAATTTCCTTTAATACTTTTCTCGACCTCCTTAAATCTTCTATAGCTTCAGTAATCTCCTTTCCCACAATATCCCAACACTTCTGGAAAATGCTTCCGGGAAGCCTTGTTGAGATGAAGTTGAAACAAAGCCTTCTTTAATTCTTACTTGGTAAATTTATTGTTTAGCATTGCATTTTGAGCATCTAATGCCAAATATGGTATGCTTCCCAAAAGTTCATTTTGAGCATCCAGGTTGGAGCCATTCAATCATTGAGAAGATTATGAAAAAAATCAACTGTGACCAATTTGATTTCATCAATATTATCTTTAACCTTGCCATCAACTGCTTTGAGGCACGATATCCTGTTGATTTCCCTTTGAAGTTTTGTTGAATTGTGAAAAAACTTTGTATTTTTATCCCCTGCTTGCAACCACACCTCCCTAGATTTCTGTCGCCAAAAAATATCTTCTTTAGCTAAAAGGTCATCGTCAAAAGCTCTTTTTCTACTACCAAACTTTTATTTTCCATTCCCTCTTTAATTAATTTCTCTGATAGAGCCTTCAAAGCTCCGTCTATTCTTCGTTTGTCTTTGAAAATGTTCTTAAAACAAGCTTTGTTCCACTCTTTGAGATTTTGTTTTATTGCCTTTAATTTAGCAGCTATATTGAAAAGTTTAACACCCCTTGGATTACAATATGACCACCAACATTTGATGAGGTCTATAAAATTCAGGTCTTTAATGAGCCAAATATTTTCAAATTTGAAGGGACACCTCACTAGTCCCCTTTCACCAACAATCTCAAGGGCCACAAGAAAATGATCTGACCTAGACCCAGGTAAAATCTTGCAATCTAGAGTGAATGGAAAGGTGCTTAAATCTCCTTTGAAGAAGAATCTGTCTAGTTTCTCTGCAATACTATTGAAACCAAACCTCTGATTCGTCTAAGTATAGTGTCCATTACCCATTTGAGGCTTCAATAACAAATTTCTTTCTAAAAATTGCTCAAAATATAGCCAAGATTGTGATTTCCTTCTAACCCCACCTTTCTTGTCTTCAACTCTCAATATTGCATTAAAATCTCCTCATAATGAAAGTTTCAAAACCAAGATTATTATAGATTATATCTAACTCCCTCCAAACTTTCCTTTTTTGAATGCAATTTACTAGACCATAAACATTTATAAGTAAAAAACATAAATTGGAGACAAGACTCCTTACCTTACAAGCCATCCAATGTTTGTGTGCCTCTACTTCTTCAACTAGCACTTTCTAGGGTCGCCAAAGTATAGGAGCCCACCAGAAGATCCCACAACATCAACACCTAGCATTTTCCATAATCTCATTTTCTTGCCGAAATTTACTTTTTTCCTGCCCTTCTAACTTTGTTTCCTGTAACATGCATAGATTTACCTGAAAATTGTCTAAATGGTGCTGGATTAGGCATCGCTTGTTAGGGGCATTTAAGGCCCTAACATTCCAAGTTAAAAGTTACATTGCTATTCAGGAAGGGCATCAACCTTCCATACTTTCAACATCTCATTAATTTTTAGCTGGCCAGTCGCCTTCCCATCCCACTTAAGCTTTTCTTGATTGGGGATTCTACCTCTCTTCTTACAATCTACACAATCTAGAGAAGTTTTTAGAGTGTCTTTCTGGCCAATGCCCAACTTTCTAGGCTCGGGCTATCCAAGTTGAGTGATCTTCTGTCTTTTGGCTGATTTTTGTATGTCCTCCTGCACCAACTGATCTGGTTCAATCTCCTTCAGATTAGGGCCATCAATTCAACCATCGAGTAGATCATCTCCATCAATATTGATAGACCCACTCTTAGCAACTTTTGCTAATTCAACCAGCTCATTTCCAACTTCCATGAGAGAATTTAGATCTCCTTCTCTGATTTTATTTCTTAAGAATTCAACAGCCACTACAACCTTCTGATTAAGCTCCCTCCTCTGTGCATGAAGTGCTTCTAGTGAGTTGGATAAGTCCTCTAGGTCATTTGGCTCCAGGTCGACCCCCGACTTGCCATCCTCGCTTTTACCTGATGATTTCATTGATTTAGCCTTTGTCTGGCTGCTCCTAGCCTCCTGATCAGAGGGATGGGTAGAATTACCTTGATTTGCTGTTGTGGGTTATTTGCACCAGCCCAGTATCTTGACCAACGATCCAGCGAGACGGTAGTCCATAGCTAATGCTTGCAGTAAAAATTTCTATCACCTGCCAATACTGGCTATTTCGATTATTTTCTATGTATACTCTTACATAGGTGCTAATACCATATGCTTCTAGCTACTCTTCTACATAGATAAAGCTTCCCAAATGGTTTCCAATATCCTCCAATATGCTCGGTGCTCAGAATTCCAAGGGAAAATTTGTCATTTTATACCATTCTTGGATTTTATCCATATTATGATGGGATGGGTCGAATCCCACCATCCATCTGTAGATGTAGAAACCATGATCATCCATTAACTAGGTTTTGTTTTCGATTTTGGCTCTGATTGCCATCGAGGGAAAAATCACCACAAAATATTCATTCGTTAGTGCTTTGTATTCCATTTCTTCACCCCATTTTTCTTGCCGCCATATGATAAAACTACCCCAATTAAGATTTATTCCATACCATTTCACCAGTAGCCCTAGTTGATCGAGGCGTTCCCTTTCAACTTTCAGATTGTTAGAATTTAGCACCATTGTCTTCCTGAAGCTGTTTCTTGCTCCGCCCTAGTACTAATCTGTTCTAGGGATAATTCCCTTTCTGCTTTGCATGCCCAACTTTCCTGATGGTTTCTCTCTCCCCAATTTTCACTAGATTTTCCTTGACCGCCCCTTGCATGCCATGAGATGCTCCACCTCCAAACTACTCTGCAAAATTTCACTCCCGCTCTATTTCCATTCACGTCGGAAATTAAGCTCTATATTTTTATATATATTCTTTTTAATGTTCTAATCCTCATCTAAAACCATATTATTATTGTTGTAACAATAAATTATTTTTGGCTCATATTCATTACAACAACATAGTAAAATATTGAAATATAAATAAAATAAAATAAACTATTTATCAGCTGAAATTATATTGTTGGCAAGTGATCCACGAGCTACTTTCCATCTCCAATAACATGCTACATAAATTAATTTCTCAACATAATGACAACAAATATTAGTAAATACAATCTAATATTTAATTTTCATGTTTTACCTCTAAACAATATTAATATCCCTTATATGCAACATAATGGTGGTTAAAATACATGATAGGGTATGAAAATGGAATATGAATGTGGGTATTAAGGTATATGGAAAAGGATAAAATATAGAATACAAGGTTTTCCTAAGGTACATCTCGTGTCATCTTGATGGTATGTTTGTGTATTCTTTTTCATTTTATATTTTGAATACTTGTTTGCATATTTCTCTCTTGAGTTAATGTAGAGATAATTTATTATGGCTGCAATTTTTCTTTCATGTAGATTATTATGTGTTCTTTGTTACTTGATTATATTGATGATATATGTTACACCCTTCTTGTGAGTGCTATTTGTATAATTTTGGATGTATTGATTTATTTTAGATTAGATTCTACCCATGTAGTGGGAGTTCCAAAATGCATATGTGTCCTTTGTTGGATGTTCTCATTATTTTATAATGTTAAGGGCCTTCTAGACTTCTTTGTGTAGGATAGTGTATATACATGGAATTATGATTATGGAATTTTTTAGGTATGTTGATTAAAAATGTTTACCTAGATGATTATGAGTATAACTTATTTTGGAGATATGGTTAGTTGGATGTATTAGCAATTAGTCGTGGTTCCTATTCTGGCCATGTTTTTGAGTTCTTGGTAGCTACTTAGGCCTATTTATTACCATTAGATTTGACCTATTTATTTTTGAATATCAAGTTGAGGTAAGATCCAATGATGCTTATATGTGGTAGTTAGTTTGTCATTACCTTTGAATAAGATCTTATCTCTTGTGCATTGGCATGATAGAGAATGAATATGGTTCTTGTTTGAGATGGATTTCACCTTCTTGTTGTAGGTATCTTGATGGAGCACTTGGATATTTAAATGGTACATGTTGGACATAGGGATTATTTCGTTGATGATTGAAATCACACTGAACCCTTATTCCATGTTTATAAAAAGCGAGAGAATGTTGAGAAAGGTGTGGTGTACACTTTCCATAACAAGAATAATAATACTAGATAATATAAAAATAAATATTTAATTATGGCACATCTTAAAGATGTGGATACCACATGGGTTAGAAATCATTGGAAACACTTTATGTTGTAAGAATTATCGAGATAAATTTTAATGTGAGTATCATATTGAAAATATATTAATATTAAAAAAAAAATCTGGCCAAATACTTAATTTGGGGCCATGGTTTAGTGAGCTCATGCTTTTGAGGCAATGGTTTATGTAATACCACTTAGTGATTTTTTGTAAAGCTTGTCTTATAAAAGAAAGCACATGAATGGTTGTTGAAATTGGGTTATGTAACATTTGGCTTGTTAGATAAGGTTGATTAAGCAATTTTTTTAGGTTGCATATGTGGAAGCAAGGATTGGGATGTGTGGTTTCTCATTTTATTGTTCACATGGATGAAACTAGCATGTTTTCCTTGATTTAGAAGCTTACATGGGGATTCCTCAAATGCATTGTAATATTTTTTATTGAGATAATACATTGAGTTGAGTAGGTGCTTTTGGAGGATGGTTTTTTCTCTTGAGAGGGTTTCCTAGGGCACACCTAGTGTCATCTTGTGTTATGTTCATTATTCTTTTACATTATGGATTTTGAATACTTATTTTTTATATTTCACTCATGAGAGTTATGTGGAAATGATTTATTATTATTGTAAATTTCATCTCAAAATGATGGTAACAATGTATCTTTGTTACATCCCGAATTATGAGGTTACTATTTTCTAGTGTTATAAAAGGTAGAGATGAATGCAATGTGAAATCTGGAGATGTTTGCACCTTGTTATCAATATGTATGTTAGCGCATTTGACGTTGTTTCATTTGATGTTATTTCAATTGCTGTAATTCATGGTAAATACTGCATATATGTGAATATCAATATAATGAATCTTGTTTTATAATTGATTTATATATATTGCAAATGTTATGAGCAAGTAACTGCTGTGGTTTTGTGCCAATGGATGCAAGAACATAAACTATTCCTCCAGGCGGAGGGGAGACATCACTCGGGAGAGGGGCTTGGTCGAGTAACTGGTAAAGTTGATCAAGTTGAGCATACACACACTTCACTAAGGGTTTTGGGAACTGGGTTAGATTGAGTTGTCTTAATAAGTCATCCTTAGGCTTAGGAGTTTTAGATTACTTCTTTATGCTTTATGAGTGGTGTTACTTGTTGACCGACTTACTGTTATGCAAACATTGAATGTGAAATATGAACTGATAAGTGTGGTATAGATAGGATGTATATGCGTATACATGTACCACTCATATGTACGTAACAACACACATGACATGTTGATACATGTGTATGATGGGAAATTATTATGCCATACACATGTGTCGACATGGCATACATATGGATACGTATACATGGTTGGCACACCTATAAACATATGCACACTAGCTATAATGTTGTTATAACGTTATATTGATGCCTAAAATTTACAGTTAAATGTATATATACATGTTTGTACAAATATGTGTATTAAGGGTACACTGATTGGCCTGTAATACACGTATTTGGATAATTGAATACAAATATGTATAGATATATTTAAATGTAAATATTTGAATGTGTTTATATATATATATTTAATATTATATTTAAATATAAACATTATTATAGTTTTACCTGGAATAAAATATATAGATATATCTATAGTAATATTTAAATATTATATAGATATATACATATATTTAAATACAGTAAATAAAACTATAATATGATATTATATTTAATATAATGGAAAAAAATATAAATGTAATATCTTGTTTATATTTTAAATAAATAATACCTTGGAAAAATAATTAAATTTGACTTGTATAGTCATTTGGCAATTAAAATGCATTTAGCATTGGTAAAGAAAGTATTTTTGACTTCCATAGTTCATTGGGGAAATACGTTTGAAATACCATGGGAAATTTAAATGATAAACGTTTGAGACTTTAAAAGGTTTAAACAAAAACGTTTTTAAAACCTTGGCTAAAAATCGTGAATTCCCTTCATTGAGGAAAAACGCGAACAGTGGAAAATGGCCGAAATAGTGAATAGAATGAAACCGCGCGCAACTCCTCATGGCGCAAGACCTGGTCGCGATTTTTTGAGACTCTATTCCGTGAATACGTGAGGAGTTACCCAAGGGTTTAAGCCAGATGGCTGCGTTTTTACCTTGACATTTTCTTGTTGAGATTAATCTGCCATTTATAAAGCGCCTGTGAAGAGCAATGCCTGTAGGTGTCTTTCGTCCATATTTTGCCATGTGAGAGTTGAAACCTTCTTCATGGATTAGGTTGAATCATCTCTAATTTGCTGTGTAAGTATCAAATAGCTGCCACATTTCATTTTGAATTATTCAAAGGATAGTTCTGTCATTTTACATGCCCTCAATGGTGAAGTTTGTTGCAATTTCGGGTCTATAAATAGATGCCAGCCATTCTTTGTTTGAGATCACTTGAACAATCCGAATTTTAGCATTTTCATTGAGCTTTCATATCCCTTTCATTATTTTGTTAGTATCTTCTGTTTTGCTGGGTAGAAAAATACAGTGAGTTTTTCCAGCAACTGCCTTTAACAGTGAAAATCCCAAAGTAAAGCTGAGAGTGAACTCTGTTTACCTCTTCTAGGGTGTTTATATTAAGAAACTAAGTACATAGGAAGTAAACGAAATTATATCTAATACACAAAACATAACAATGTAACATGCCAGAATCATAAGATGTTTGTATTCATTCCCAGTAAGTATCACCATGTACAATCACAAAGTATTCTAGTACAGTCGATCATGGATTCATAATCATCACAATAATGCCACCCTCCTGACTACAACATGAGGTACATATAACATTCGGCGGTTGGTTGAGCAACCAACCATCGTGATGTTCCATAACAGCCCGCTACAACTAATCGGGACTTAATTACCCAAAAGTACATGCCAAAAATTATTTCCAGTAAGACTATAGTTTTATTACCTTAACTAACTTGGCCGACTATGGCCGACTACGCTAGGTGCATTTAACCCCTTACATCATCCCCCCCACAAAATAGGTCGCCTTCCAGGCAACAAGATAACAAAAATAGGAAATGATGCTGTACAAAATTTTATTGAGAGGAAGGGGGGAGTGAGGACGTCCCTGGATGAACTCACGAGGTGGGAGTAGCAGCAAAAGAGTGCTGGTCCTTCAATCGCTTGACTTTCTCTATGCGTACTCAAAGCTGGCGATCGGCAAGGATTTCACATTCCCTGGCAGCTTTCACCATGTGAGCTGCCTCCATCAATTGGCTCTTGGCTTTGTCCATCTCCAAGCTCATAGTTGCCAACTACTCCTCTAGCTTTTTGATCCTCTCACCCCACATTTGTTCTCGCTGCTGAGTCTCCTCTTCCTTCCACCTAATTGCCTCCTCCTTCTGGTGATTCCCTTCCTCCAAACTCATCACCTTGGCCTCCAAGGTGGCTATTTGGTTCGCCTATGACCTTGTTACCTGAGCCTGATCTGCCAACTAGTTTTACAGATTCTGTATGGTTATGGCAGATTCCTCTTTTACCTTCTGTAACATGTGATAGGCCTCCACCTTCCCGGCTACCACCAACTCAACCGATAATATTTGCCTCTTCACATTGTAGAATACATCTCGAAATGCGAGCTCGATGTGGTAGAGGTTTTCTATGACCCCAACATCTCTTCCTGCCATCCTAGGTGGCTTGCCTCTTTAGTTCCTGAGCATTGTTGTGGTTTCACTTGTGGGCCACCCCTGGCTAGTGAAGATACGAGTGAACTCCACCTCGCACCCCAACTATACAAAACCCTTGAGACGCTGTACCTCCTGACCCACCAATGGGGATTGACCAATCTTGAGGTCTTTTGATATGTGTCCCACCTGCATCATTATTCACCCCATGTGGTGGAGTTCCTCTACGTACCTCTGCACTGTCCCCAAAGGGTCTGATGGATCTGCTTGTGATATTTCTACTACATATCCATTAGACGTGCTATCCTCATCATCCTCCTCATCAAGTATGTCCTCCTTGTCTAGCGGGAGGTTCTCTACCCCTGTTTGCTCCTCTACTGGCCCCATCCCCTATGTGGCCATAGGTGACTATTGGTACGCCTCCTCATTCACTGGCTCTCTTGCTGCATCCACCCCCTCTGGTATTTTAGCCATATCACTCCCCTGTGTCTGAATGGCTGATCCCACCACATCTATATTGCTAGCCAATCCTTCTAGTGAATTCTCCTTTGGTGTGTCAGCCACCTCCACTCTCAGGCCATATTCCCCTAACCAGTTATCAATTTGGGCTACTCCTGGCGCTCCCGGTGGTGTGGTAGAGGGAACTGGCTCTTGTTAAGTGATGGATCCCCAAGTCCGTGGGGATATTGACTGTTCAGTAGAAACCACTGGTGGTGTCCCTGGCAGACCCTCCCTAGTCGGTGCTATCTCTACTGCCAACCTTGGCCTTGTAGTTGCTAATTTTGGCAGAGTAGGTGCGAAGCCTGGCGGTGGCATAGTGTCGCCTGAGGTTGCTGGACTCGATGATATGGTTGTCACGTCTGCTAATGGTGCCCACCCTAGCAATGCGCCAGGTGTTGAGGCTCCCACTCTCAATGTCCGTCCATCGCCAATGGATGATGCTGGCAATGTGAAGGTAACAGTGGGTGAACTCTTCTGCCCCACTGGTGGTGCTGGCAAGGTGAACCCTACTGGCTGGAAGGGTGGTATCACTGCTTCGTCCACTTGTATTCTAGTTTGCGCATCCCAAGCCATTAATACCTCCTCATCCTCTGGCCAACTCTCTGCTGATGTTGAGGAAGATAGCTCAATGTGGTCCCCTTCTCCTTCTTCCCCACTCTGTGCTGACGTTTCCTCTTCTACAGATGCTTCACGCCCTTTCCTTTTTTTTCCTTCTATAGAGCCTTCGCCCACCTGCTTGAGTTCTAACACTGTCCAATAGAATACTGTTGGAAGGCCTGGGTCTAGATGGGTAAGAGGCTACAATTGACCCCACCTGCCTTCAGGTACTTGTGTGTGCACAACGTCCAAGAACAGAGCAATGGCATGCTGGGTCATATAAAATGCTGTGTGCTGCTAAGACATAAACTCTTGCATCCGCTCTGCAAGTAACCGTGCCCAATTATATATTCGGCCGATGCTCAATCCCACCATGTAGTCTACCATCCATATGGCAATGTCGGATGCTCGGCTGGCACTTGTAAGTTGGCACTTCATCAAATCCAATATGCACTTCCATTTGGCTGTAGCCAAATAATGTTTTCGAAGGCCTCGGTTGCCGGTGTGCCAAATAGTGTCTTTCTCCTCTGGTGTCAAATTGCTTCGGCACACTTGCTTAATTAGGACTTCCTTATGTTGCTGTGTCATCTTCTTTGGCTTATTAACTCTGATCCCTATGGCTGAAACGTCAAAGACTCGCTCAAAATCTTGCGGCCAGAATGAGATTATAACCGAACAACCTCTGTAATCTATCACCGACTTATGGGTGTGCCTGCAATAATTTTCTACCATGGCTCTCAGCCAAGGTTCAAACTCTCGTGAGTTAAAAAATGGCACCAAGATGGCTTTATCCACTCGAGCATGTTGTAGTGCAATCTTCAAGGGGTGGTCATCGGCTGTGCTTCGCCACCACTATTTGCACTCGTTACCAGTTAGGTTCTCCCAAGACATCGGTTCAACGTTTGCATCCATTTTCTTTTTCTTTCCTGCCGAGGCTGTCTTTGGCTTGGGCTGGGCAACTTTCTTTCCCTTGTCCATTGTATTGCCGGCTTGGTGATCTCGGCCAACTTTATATGCTTCGAAACGGTTGCTGAAACTATCCGGCTGTAGTAATTGCCAACTTCTCTCAAACTCTCCCAATGAACAAAAGGGCCGTACACCATAGCCAACTTCTGCCAGTGAAAAAAAATGCCGTATGATCTGGCCAACTTTTGCCAGTGAACAAGAATGCCGTACGATGTGGCCAACTTCTGCCAGTGAACAAAAATGCCATATGATTTGGCCAACTTCTGCCAGTGAACAAGAATGTCGTACGACATGGCCAACTTCTATCAGTGAACAAAAATGCCATATGATGTGACAACCCTCCTCCAGTGCAGGCCGTACGATGTGGAAAACCTTCCCTTGAATAGGCAGTACGATGCCCACAATAGAGGATCATACGATTTGAATATAAGGCTATATGATGCAAGTAGCAAACTGTATGATGTCAATCTGGCAGCTTCCCTCTGGTCATACGGTGCAACTGGCTGTACCTTCACGTCGTACGTTTCTAGTCTTCGAGCCTCCTCTAGGTCGTACGATATAAGCCTTCGTACCTACACTTGTTCCTGTGATCTGCCGTATGACTGAGATGGAAGACCGTATGATGTCACCTTTAGTGTGTACGGTTTGAAGGGAGATCCGTACGTTGAAAAATTCCAACTTCTTCACCAGTTGTACGGTGTAATATTCCCTGAGGCATGTCTGCTGTATGGTGTGAATGTCTTCAACTGTCACACTTTGTGGAAGTTATAGTTATATTTGAGTAAGAAATTAGTGGTGGATTCATAATTGAGAGAGGAGACTTAGGAAGTTCTTATAGAGTGAGGTACTATCATTGAGAAGCCATTTTCATTGTGAAGTCTCTATAATTCTGGAAGCTTGTTTGAAAGAGGGACTGGAAGAACAATTCTGGAAGGAGAAGCTTAAAATCAGGCATGATTCCTCTTTAGTTTGTAGTTTTATTTGAGTGCTAGTTTCTTATATCTTGTGTTTAATGTTTCCATAAGTTCTAATAGGATAGAACTATTATGATGAACATCTACAAGCAATGCATAATAGGGAAATTTGTGTAAATGAAAAAGGGAATGGGTGAAAAGGGGTTTTATGTGAAAGAACTTCAAGGAATAGTTTACTTATTTTTCATAAAAGGGAAAGGGAAGGATTTATATGCATTTTGAATGAATATTGCATGTTGTGTATGATCTCCGTATATGGAGAATAAGGGTAAATGAGTTACTATATTCTAGGAATGAAATAAGGACAATAGTCAAGTATATTCAAGCAGCTTAGAGTTTTAGATTAACTGGGATAGGCTAAGGGACTCCTAGGATAAAGATTTCCGTTACAGGAGAGAAAGAATGAATTACTTGTCAAGCTGGATTATTTCTAGTAAGTTAGAATGTCGTAGGTTGGTATGGGATGATTGATAATCTAGTGGACTTGAACCTATATTTGTTGTCTTGGATTAGACTGAAGTAGGATAGTCTGGGATGATAGACAATCCAATGAAGGACTTAGCCTATGCATAGTGTAAGATAGCCTTAAGTCAAATCGGCCCTGAGTAGTGTATATGATAGATGACCTTCATTCAAAGTACTGAATGTGAATACTTTGGCCAAAGTAGTGGAAGGTACGACATCCACTTAGATGTGAGATAGTCGAGACTACACTGTCAGTTCATTGTGATCCATCATGCTAGTTCGGGATTGTGAAATAGAAAGTTCTAGATGTATAAGACACAACAATATGCTCAGTTGGGTTGTCGCAACCGGTTACTTTACCAATCTCTTCGTTCGAAGGGAGGGCCATCTATTGAATGATAGATGTGCGGGGGACTGCATTAATAGTCCATGGTTGGCGGAAAAGCGCCTGAGTGATGTTTCTCCTCCACATCAGGCGACAGATACACCAAGATTTGAAAGGAAGGGAACCTGGACCATCTTACTACTATTTGTGCAAAAGCTTACGAGCTATGTATGTAATTTTTTTACTTTTATTTATAATGAAAATGGAATTCATGTGGAAATATATATTGTAACTTGCAAGCATTTATCAATAAAGAAAGGAAGAATTTTATTGTAATGACTCTGTTACTTGTTACTTTTATATGTTTGAAGTGAAATGTTAGAAAATTTTTAATTACCCAAGGATGGGGTCATTACAATCTTGCATCAAACGAACAAGTGTCACTATTCATCACCTTTCTTACCCTTCTCCCCTAATCCGACTTATAACTAGATCACCTATTCCACTCTAATATCATGATCGTGAGTTACAATGCCTCTTTCAACTCAGGCATCCTCTCTAAGAGAATGAATTATGGTGAATATCTAGTCTCTATAGGTTTCAAAAAATCTTTCTTAAAGGATGTGTTAAAGGGTGCATGTGAAGTGTGGTGATTATAGATAGAAATTTATACATCTCTAGCATTACTAACCACTTCTTTGTTCTAGCTATTTTTAAATTTTATTGAGGATATTATTCATGGAATACACATGACAAGGATTCCACCAAATATACTTATATGATACATCAATAAATTTACTTCTAAGTTTATGCACATATATTACATATGATACTATTTATACCACATTCTCTAGTCCAACCTCACTAGTATCTCTAAAGATTCGGAACTAAAAATCAACATCCTTGTGGTATAATAAATAATTACTAGCCCTAAATAAGGGCCCTTTGTACATGTTACCATGATGTTGATGTGTTGGTGATGGTTGACATCCATCCACCCATCCATAATTTGCTGCATGTATCATTAACACAATTAGCTTTCATTTTCTCCATCAATATATTATTCTTGGAATGATTCTTATCCAAGATTTTTATCCTCAATTTTTTCTCTCATGGTTGTGTTGAATATAGGTTTCATTGATGTCAAAGGAGTTCAATAATGTCAAAGTTGTGATGTCTAAGAAGGTGGAATATCAATTGAATAATGAATGTAACAGTACTTGAATTATCATTATCTATGCATTTTGAGAACAACACATCTAATTGCTTACTACTTACCATATTCTTGCAATATATTTCCTTCATCTATTCATTTTGATAGAGGTGATCTGGAAGTCTGATCTGAAATGTTGGAAGTCAATTACTCAAGGCAAAAAACTTTCTCTGGTAATACAGTTAAATTCTATATTCCCTTTTGGATGTGAGTTTTTCTCTATAGTTTGAAAGGAGAGTATGCCTACACATGTTCCATCATATTCTAGAGTTTTTGAAAGTTATGTTCAACATGCAAAAAGTTTGAAGTGACAAAAGGTTCACTATGCTTGTTATTTAACTAGTTAATGTTTTGGAACTGTGCGGCAACAACTAGTAGCATGTGCCATTTGAAGAGTGTGGGATGATAAGATAGGTCCTAGTTAAGGTTCTTATGGAACTGCATGACATCTTGTTCTTTTGGAACCGACAAATTTGATTTAGGACTGACCTGTTACACATTTTATGTAATTTGAAGTTAGGTCCACCTTATTTTGTCCTGGTTAATTGTGGATCCCTAGCTGACATGAATTGATGTTAATGTAATGTATTGTATATAATTTAGATCTCACTTCACATGATATAAGTGAGAATAAGATAAGAGAAGGTGGTGAGTGAATATACAAGTGTGCGAGTGTGAGAGCATTTGTGCTAGTTAGTGTTATTCAATGTGAGTTACATCTCAATCATTGTGTGTCATCATTAGAAGATCATAAGGAGTGTAGGAGAGTGTTTGAATCAAGTTTAGATTTGGTGTAAGATGTGTAATCAACATTGAAGATCCACAAGCCTTATCTTTGTAATCTAGTAGGATTGGTGTTCTAGTTATTGAGTTGTTGCTTAGATATTTTTATTGGTGATTGGTTTCTATAGTAGATGGGTACCAACAAATATAATTAGGGATTGGTGTCTCCGATAGGTTGGTGCTTACTTCATATTGTAAATACCCCTATTATATTCCTACTTTGTAAGGATGGATTTGGTTAGTAGATCTAAGTAGCCATTCTCTCTGTGGTTTTTCCCATCTTGGGTTTCCATGTACATCTGATGTTCTCATGTGTGAATGTGTACTTATGTGGTTTCTTTATGATCAATAGATGTTTTGATTCAAGTTTCATGTTTGGATATATAGGTTTAAGTAAAGAGTCTTAAATAGATTTGATCTAATGATTCACCCCCCTCTTAGTAGATTGTGTGCCCTTCAATTGGTATCAAAGCTAAGTTCCTTAATGAAGAATCTTAATAGATTGAGGTAGATTCAGGATGGAACACTTAGTGGATCAAGAAGGATTGTCTTCAAATAAGGCACTGATGTTTGATGGATCAAAATTATGATTTTTGGAGTGTAAGGATGGAAGCTTACTTGATGGCTCTTGGATTTGAGGTCTGGTAGTCAATTGTAGATGATTATGAGATTCCTGAAAGTACCCCAAGGGATTTGGCTAGAAAAAAAGACATGAAAACAATGATAGGGCAAGAAATTATATCCTATGTGACTTGTCTATCTTTGAATTTGTGAAGATCATGCATTGTAGGACAATGAAGGAAGTGTGGAATAAATTGCACAACATATATGAAGGTGATGAAAAGGTTAAATAAGTAAAGCTCCAAACTCATCGAAGTCAGTTTGAAAGTTTGAAAATGAAGGAAGAAGAAAACATTACTACATTCTTGCTCTGGATTGATGAGGTTGTCAATTCTATCAAATGTCTTGGCAAGGAATTGAAAGAAGGTATGATTGTGAAGAAGGTACTCAAATATCTTCCTAGAAATTTTGATCCTAAAGTTTCAACTGTTAAAGAGGATAAAGATCTAAATTCTCTAAAAATGGATGGATTACATGGAATCTTGAATACCTATGAAATAAGGATTGATAGTGAAAAATCCACAAGGAAAGAGGTGGCATTCAATGCATCTAAGAGGCAAGTTGATCCAGATTTTGATGGATCAAATTTTGAGGAAGCAAAATTTGCCAAAAAGTTATAGAAAGGTTCCATAAAGTATAAAGGTAAGTTACCTTTCAAATATTTTAACTATGGCGAGGTGGGACATTTTATGGTTAAGTTTCCTTTCAAAGACTCTAACAATGTTGAGAAAATGTATGGAAATAAGTCATCTTTGAAAGGGAATAAAGTTCTAAGGAAAAAAAAGAGTTTCTTCATTAATGAAGAAGGCTACTCAACTGATGAAGATGATTAAGAAATATTCAAAGATTAAAGAGAGAAGGTTGTATTCATGGCTATAGAAACTACTAAAGATGATGTAGAGATGGATTTCAAGAACAATGATGATGAGGTAGATCTTGTGGAAGAGTTGCTCTGAGCTGGAAAAGGATTAAGAGACTAAAGAAAAGAACTATTGAGGAAGTGAAGGCTAAAGACAATTTATCTCAGAATATTGAGAATGTGGAGAAGATGATCATTGAATTGAATACTCAAGCAGAAGAAGCAAAGAGGATTGAAGAAGTTTTGAGTGAGAGGTTTTTGTCATGGGACAAGAATTGTGAAAACCTCGAAGTAGAAATTGTGTCACTAAGGAAAGATCTTGATAAAGTAAATCATCAACTGAAGATGAAGTTTGGAAAGAGAATTGAGATATTGGATTAGATAATTGATATCCAGAGATCTCCATGCATCAAAACATGTATTGGTTTTGTAGATGGATAAAAGAACAAAGTGGCAAAATAACTTGTGAAGCCAACTAAGGAGAATTTGGAAGAGACTGGTTCTGAAAGTGCAAATTCTAAACAAAGTACAAAAATCAATGATGGAAAAGTGTTGAATGGTGGTTTCATTCAAGTGCAAATGAAGAGCAGAAGATTTGGAAGACAAGCTTCAAGAGGACAAGGGTACAATACTCAGTTCAACTATTCTTTTTCTAGTTACTATTTTGATTGCAATAATTTTGGTCATAAGGTTGCAGATTGTAGAAGGGATTTGATAAGAAGAAATTTTTTTATTAGTAGTAATGAATTTGCACCTTTGTACAATTTCAATATTATCTATCACAAATGCAACAATTTTGGACATACTGCTAGAAATTGCAAAAGCAATTTTGTGAGTCCTCCTCTACTAGAAACAAAAAGAAAAGGGTCAGAATATCAGAGTCATGAATTAGATAAAGTCTAGAAGATGAAACTAGAAGATAAGAGATTAGAGAAATCAATGATAGCTCAAATTGCACTACATGCTTAGAAGGAGAAGAATTTATGGATCATCGATAGTAGATGTTAAAGTCACATGACTAGAGATAAAAGTAAGTTCATGAATTTCAAGAAATTTGATGGAGGATCTATAACTCTTGGAAACAATTCTATTGCCAAGATTATTGGTAAAGGAACTCTTAGTCTTGATGGTGGTAGGAAAAAATTCATGATGTTTTGTATGTTGAAGGATTAAAGATAATATTTTAATTGTAAGTAAAATGTGTGACAAAGGTTATGGTGGAACCTTCAAATTTTGTCTTTCCCATTTATTTTCAGCAATGCAATGTTTGCAACCTTAAATATTGATGTGACAGGTCCATTTGATGCTACATTGATTTTGAAGAAATTTCCTGTCACGACTTCTTCCCATTTCCTGAATGAACCAGCGATGAGCGATGCTTCTTCCTCATCGCTAGCTTTCCCACTATTGTGGGTTCTCTCCTCCTTTTCCCTCACCAACGTGCGATTGAGCGATGACTTTACTGTTAGGTGTTGGCTTCTCCATTTCTTGAGTGAACATGCGATGGGAGATGCACGGTAAAGTTTGTTGGGGAAAGTTTGGTGGGTCTCGGGAAGAAATGAAAGGCACGGGTAATGGTGCCAAATGAATTTTTAAAAAATTATGTTGCAAAGTAAAATATTGGAGAAATGCTTTACCGGAGAAGAAAATTTTTAAATAAAATATGCAAATGCAATTTTTGGCTGCATGATATCGCTTGTTTTCCTACTATTGCTGGTTGGGTTTTCTATTTTCCAACGCAACCAGCAATGCTGATGGTTGGAGACAGTTTGGTGGGTCGAATGTGTTGAAGGGAAAAAAATATTATTATTTTTTAATAGTGTCCGACAATTATGATTATAGTGCTCGGGAATTTTTTTTAAAGGGGAAATACTTTAAATGGTGGGTAAAGCATTTTACCCAAATTAAATTTTAAATATTTTCACCGCTAGGGAAGAACACAAAAGTTTTTGTTTGAGGTAAATTTGGAATGCCGTCATATTAAAAGGAAAATAGTTTGAAAGGTTGCTAGGTAGTTATTTTAAAAGGGGTTTTGATAATATTTTTTAAAGTCTTTTGCTATGAAAATGGTAAAACACATTAAAATGTAAATGTAAAATGTTGCAAGCAAAAATGAAAAGGCACTGATGGGAATTAAATTAAAGGTCCCATTATTAAAGCAAGAAATTTTTATCTGTTGGAGATAAAATGAAGCATGAAGGAAAGCACAGTTGAATGGTTTTATTGTAAAGAAAAATATTTTATTTATTGAAGGTGCAAAGTGCAGTGAGGTAAAAGGTGCAGAAGTAAAATTATAAAGTGGCAAAGGGAGAATAAATAAAGCTTTCACTGGAGGAGCAGAATAATTTTTAGTGCATAGGAAAATAAGGGTAGAATGAAGTTTTCAGGGGAGGAATTATTTTCACCTATAGGGTTAAAAATGGACAATGGAGATAAATATTTGAAGTGTAGCAAACAAAGGAAGCGCAATATTTTTTTACGAATGGAGGCAGATAAATTTTGTGGCAAGTGTCTGTGGCAAATGTCTGTTGCAAATGAGAGTAAATGAAATTAAAATTTAGGGTAAATGTAATTTGATAGGCCAATAGCCCGATGCTTGTTTTTGCTCCCTTAATCATATAAAAGGGAGTTCAAGGCTATTTGGCAGGGGTATTTTGTCAAATTCTGGATCTGGAAACGCAGAGTTATAACACAGAGAATATACATTCTGAGTTTGTAGCTTAGGCTTTGAGTCAAATGAGTAAATTTTATCAATTATGTAGTTTCTAGGCATGTCTGAATTGATTATGCATATCTTCTAAGTCTATTGTCTCTCCAACTATAATATTCCTACATGAATGATTAATGAGAATCAAATCAAGGGTCATTTTCATTAATTTTATTGTTGTTTACAATGAAATATGCTTTAGTTTTGGCTTTGGTTCAAGGAGCCAGTTAAATGCTTTGATTAAGGTGTGCATTTATGTAGGTGTTTAGTGTATCTATAAATAATGATAGAATTTGAGTAAGGATGTGTGAATTGTAATGCAATTCACAATGATCATGGCTCCTTGGAATTAAAATTGCCTTGTAGTTCAATTTGATTTGTTTTGACTCCATGCCCTTGATATAGCACCGATCTTATAGTGTTGAATACATTTCCTATGCTTCTGGTATTTGATTTGAGAATAATATTTCATAAATACACTCTCAATCAACCTAATTTTGTTGTATGTGACTTAGCTTTTAGTTGTTTGATCTTTAAAGGAATTGCCAATTTCTGAAAAGATTTCATCTATTCAGCATAAGATGATAATATTTCTGCTTAGTATGCAATGTACATGGAAATCTTGTGAAGGAATGCTATAAGTGCATTGTGGGATTACCCTCCGGGGTTTTGCAGAGCTCGAAGTGCAGGAGGAAAGCTAAATTGCTTACTCTCATTCGTTGGCCAACCCCTTTTAGGTTGCTGATTATTAGAACCAAAAAATCCATAAACTTCCTTGAAGATCTGGTTGGAATTTAAAAGAGCCAACTGGTTACAAGCTCTCATTCAGTGCTAAAGGTTGTGAAATCCAAAATCCAGTGCCAGAGAGTTGATTGCGAAAGGAAGCATGATTGACAGTGATATATACCATCTCGATGAGCTGAATGGAAAAAACGACTTTGCTATACATAGAGAAGAGATTTGGCTCTGGAACAAAAGATTGAGACACATCAATTTTAATGATATTGTGAAGATCAACTCAAAAGAATGGTTAGAGACATGTCGAAGATCAAGAAACCTCAATTTACTAGCTGCAAACCATGTCATGAGGGAAAACATAAGAAGTCAAGATTTCCTACTACGGAGTATTCTACAACAAAGCCATTGGATTTGATCCATATGGATCTATACGAACCAGTGAGTACAAAGAGTCCGCAAGGTGACAGTTATTTTATGATTCTTATTGATGATTATTCTAGAATGACTTGGATTACTTTCCTAAAAGAAAAATCAGAAGCATTTGAGAAGTTTAAAGCATTCAAAACATTGGTTGAGAATGAAACTAGAAGAAAAATCAAGTTTTTGAGATTAGATAGAGGTGGAGAGTTCACTTCTAATCGGTATGGTAAATTTTGTGAGGAGCATGGGATTGAGGAGCATGGGATTAAGAGGTAATTTTATACTCCTAGGACTCCACAAAAAAAAGGAGTTGCAGAAATAAAGAACCGAACTTTAGAAGAGATGGATAAAATAATGTTAAGTTAAGCAAGTTTACCAAATATATATTGGAGAGAAGTAGTTCAGACTATAGTATATATTACAGAGCTCAAATCAGACCAAGGAATGATAAAAAACCATATGAATTATGGAGAGGAAGATCAAATTTAGTTAGAAATCTCAAGATATTTGGAAGAAAAGCATATAGATTGATGGGTTTGGTTATTAGTATCTTTTTGTTTCTTTTCATATAATTTTAAGACACTCTACCTATATTTTTAAAGTATCTTTTAGACAATACTTTCATAATATTTTATCCTTTCATACATACCTTGCAACCTTGAACCCATTTTGTGGAAATGAAATATGGTGGAAATATTTGTAGAATTGCATGATTTAAATATGGATATGTGTATGAATGAAATGTTGTGATTTAATTATGGTGGTTAGTTGCATATGTATGTATATGGATTAATATCTTTGTAGATCAACACGTGGTAACGAGGAAGGAGTATTTATAGCAAGCACCAAAGTAGCATAACATGGGATTAATGAAGTTTAAGCCGTTCAAAGTGCATAAAGCTGTAGAGATGAGTGTGGTCATTATGGAAGCAATAAATGATGGAAGATATATGTTCTTGAATGTTGGAAATTTTTCTATGTGTTTCACATGCAAGTTGTCCTTATTTGGATAGGTCTCCTTTTCCTTTTTTAGTTAGATGAATAAGTCAATCATTATTTCATATCCTCGTATCTAGGAATAAAATTTATGATTGTAGTTAGTTAGCTAGTTAGTTGGTAGTTTGAATAAGACTTTCCCCATTTTGTATAAAGTTAGGGGATGAGTTCATAGTTAACTTAGTTGATTTTGTTACAAGTTACTAGTAGTTTGTATTTTTCCAGTTATTCAAAGACATGTTACAATGATATTATGGAATAAAATCTGCAAGAAGGATTTTGTTTGATATTTGGTGTTATGCAATGAATGGAGTTGTGTGATTTATGTATGCGTGAGAATCTAAGTTAGATATAGTTTTTAGTTAAGTGAGCCAATCTTTTGAGCTGGCCACTCAAGTACTATTCTTCACTTTGATTATCTATTTGTTCATTTATGTATTTCCAGTAATTCTGTTTTCATTATTTTACATGCACAATGCAAGTAGAATGGTTTATGGTTAGTTAAAGTTGTAGTTGTTCATGAACAAAGATAAATCATAGCTCTGGAGATTAGGAACAATAATTTTTTCATTATAAGTAGTTTCAAATTAATTTTGCACTCGTGGATCTTTAGCATCCACCTACAACTTATGCTGCAGGTGCTCATAGCCACTAGGTTATGTAACCATTTTCATTTTTTCTGCAATTCTATCAAATTCCAGCAAGGTAGAATAGTTTGAATAAGTTTGTGTAGAGTAACTTAGGTCAACACAAGCCCGTGAAGACACATATAGAGGATTACCATCATAAGTTTATGCTCTTTGGTTGATAATTTAATGTAGGCTTGCAATGTTAAGAGGACTATTCAACTTGGAATATCCTTGAATTGTGTAAAATTTACCAAGTCCATAACAAATTAATTTGCCTCTATGTTTTTGGAATCCTTTTTGGGGGTGATGCTATCTTCATAGGCCTATTTTTACAAGATTTCATTGTTATATTTTTCTATTTTGCATTAGGACTAATAGATTTCATCTTCAAAAACTTGGAGTTATACTTACATTGTGCAAGGTTGTTTCCATACATAGAAAAATCTAGTGTATGCAAAGGCAAAGAGATAACCAAGGAAGATTCATCCTTTTTGACACTCAAGATAGAGAAGATACAAGTGATTTTTTTGATTATACCACTGAGATTGTTGAAAGAGTGAACGATGCCTTTCCATCTTCATCATCTTCCACAACTACTAAAGGGACCTTCCAAACAATGGGAGATGCAACAATAGATCCACTAGAGCATGGTACCTTTGAGTTCCCTATTGCTAACCAAGCTAGAGCTACTGTGCTAAAAAACATTCCACCATCAACATTACCAATATTTTATGAATTGGTAACTGAGGACCTAGATACCTTTCTCTTTGAGTTTGACGTTTTATGGAAAAGTTATGATTATACTTCTGATGCCCACCGACTCAAGCTCTTTCCAGCTACTCATAAGGATGCTGGCCTTTGATGGTTTATGGGGCTTGGCAAGGATGTTGTTCCAGATTGGGACACGATGAAGAAAAGTTCTTGGAGAAGTACAAGGACTATTGTAGAGGATTGGACCAGAGAAGAGATGATATTTTATCAATGTCTCAAAAAGAGGATGAGCCATTGGAAGATTATATAGAAAGATTTCAATTTTCTTTGAAGAAGAACCCACAACATAAACTGTTAGACGAATCCATTAAACTAGTATTTTTAAGGGGGATTAATGATGATTTTATGGATCATCTCAACCTTATTAGGGGAGGAGACATTTCTATAGGTCCATTTGAAGACATTTGTAAGGTCTGTAAGAATTATTCAGGAACCCTTTCCAAAAATCCAAGAGAGGAGAGATCATCCATCACAAGTAAGTCCTCTAATAGGGTTTCCAAAGTTGAAATCAATAATTTATTACCCAAGATGAAGTAGGATATAATTAGTCATCTAGAAACACAGTTGGACACCCTCCATATCAAGAAGAAGTAGGAGGAAGAAAAAGTGATGATCATTGAGTAGTGTCCTAACTGTAGGTAGAGGAAAGCCAGTTGTAAGTGCAAATGAGTGGACAATATCCAACAAGAAAAGATTGAGAAACTAGACTTCAAGGCAATGGAAGGAGATGATGGAAAAATTTTCTACATAGCACAAAGGAGGCCTTGGCAGTAGAGACAAGCTATGCCACTAGACCCCCTTGCTTTTAATCCATCTTTCCCTTTGAGAAATAAAAAAAATTCTACATGGAACTCTCAACCCTGGAAAATAAAATAGAACTAGTGGAAGAAAACTCAACAATGGACATAAGGCAAGCCTAATTGGAACCATCAGCCAAACCCATGGCCACATCAAAAATTTCAGGGTTCCAACTATAATCCATAATGGCCAACCTAGCAGAATCAATCACAACCTTAGTGGTAGAAGGGCCAACCATGGAAACAAAATATGAATTACCAACAACCTACGCTACCACCTCCTCCACCTTAGCGACAAGATCTAATACTACCACCAAATCCTTAGTTTCAACCACCTAGACCATCGTAGATACCCGCCCAACCTACACCAAACCCTAACACAAAGCCTTTTCAACAAGCTTACACTAACGAAGTTGTCCAATACCCCACTTATGGGGTAGAGGTGAGTAACCTTCATCTCAGATTAGGGAAGCAGCTTGCAAGACCTTCATCTCCCAAAATTATAGAATTAGATGATGAAGAACCTACAAAGGAAACCTCAAATAACCCATCTATGGAATCTCACTCTAATCTAGGGCTCCAAACTACATCACATCTGAAGCCTCCATTCCCTGAATGTTTGTCTATCCAACAAAAACACACTCAGGTTGAAACAGGCCTTCTAAGCTAGTTAAAGGATGTCAACATTAAAATTCCTTTGATCTAAGATATCAAAGATATTCCCATCTATACTAATATTGTTAGGGATCTCTGCATTAAAAATCCAGGAAGGAAAAGAAAGGACCCATAGATAGTCCATGTTTTGGGTAACCTTGCTGATATAATGTTGGGAAATATAATTGTTCCCAAATATACAGATCCTAGTAGTCTAGTTGTGGACGTTAAGATCAATGCGACCCTTATGAAAAATAATTTGATAGACATGGGTGCTGCAATTAATGTGATGACCAAGGAAACCAAGCAACTACTATAGTTATCCAACCTTAGGCCTACTTAGACAATTTTACAATTAGCTGATAGGTCAACAGTTAAGCCTAAAGGAGTTATTGAGGACCTTGTCATTGCATTAGATTCTTGGGATTACCCTCTTGACTTTATAGTAATTCTACCCAAGGTTAATCTAGTTGGTTATCCACTAATCTGAGGTTGACCTTGGTTAGCCACAACCAATGCATTCATAGGTTTTAGGTCAGGAAAAATGATCATATCCAACGGAATTGTAACCAAGAATCTAGTACTTTATCCACCATCTCAACCACATCAAGACCTTGAGCAGAACATTTGGCCACACCTAGATGATGAGGGCAACTACTCATTGTAGACCTTAATGAGAATTGAACGTATCCCTCTACTAGATATTCAAGATGAGGATAAGCTTATAGCTCATATCATCCAAAATTATTGTGGAAGGCATCCACAACAATAGGGTTGTCTATCATGTTTGCATGATCCTTTGGAAAGCATAATACCTACTAGTTCCACACAAGAGGTATCCCAAATAATACATACTTTTTCTGCCTAGCAGTGCTTGCCAATAATACACAACCTTGATCTGTCCTATGTATAAGACATGTCTATGCAATTATAGGTCATGCCTGGAAAGATGTTGAATGCTAATAATACATTGAATGATGAACAACATAAATCCTTGCACACTGTGTTGCAGGAACATGAAAAATATTTTGTATGGGATTATAGTGACATAAAATAAATTGATCTTGCCTTATGCATGCACAAGATTTGCATCAATGAAGGCTACAAACCCATAAGGTAGCCACAAAGGCATATGAATCCAACTCTCAGAGAAATTATGAAAACTGAACTGCAAAAGCTTTTGAATGTAGGATTCATATATCCCATCTCAGATAGTGAATGGGTTTCACCATTGGTCATAGTACCTAAAAAGGGTGGTAAATGGAGAGTCTATGTTGATTACAGGGAAGTCAATACTGCCACCAGGAAAGACCATTTTCTATTGCCATTTATTGACCAAGTTCTAGATTCTTTGAGAGGGAAGAAATCTTTCTCCTTTGTTGGTGTAATTAAATGTGTTGCACCTTGTCCTAGGTCATGATTACACCTTATTTAAGTTTACTTAGGGACCACATAGGATGTAGTTGGAGCTTTCCCACTTTTGGTGAAATTACCATGTTATTACTTTATCACTTCCACCTTTCGTGGACATATCATGTGATTACCTCTCCACCTTTTGTGGGTGATCCACCATTTGTGGTGATTATCACATTATCACCTTTCCACTTTAGGTGGATTGATATCTTTTCATAGTTGTCTCATGTCATAATATTATGACACTTTTCATAATCTTATGCCCTTCTATGTTCTCACCTTGGCTATATAACCAAGAGGTCTCTCTCATTTGTACAATCATCTCATATCATTGAATCAATTGATAAGAATACAATTCATTCTTGTCACTATTCTCTATTTTTTGTGCTTTCCATTTGGTCTCAAGATCTTGACAACCATAGCCAATTCTAACATGGTATCAGAGCGGGTTGGGTGCCATTGGATAGTCTTTTTTTGAAGAGAGATACCAAATTTGGGGAGGTTCCATTTTTGGTTCTTTATTGTAGGTTCATATCAGAGCTTGTTGGTGCAAATTTAAGCTCACCATTGCATTCAAAAGGTTCAAAAAAATAGATTTTGCCTTTTGTTTCATCCAAATCAGACATACGAGGCCAAATCTATGAGGGTTTGATGTTCAAGAGTGGTTGCCAGATCCAAAAGGTAGCTACATTTTTGGAGCATTTTGGGTCAAATCCAACCTTGCCATCGCATCCAGAAGGGCCAAAAACCCTAAGATCGACTACCAATTCATCCAAATTAGAGAAGTTGTCTGGTGAGGCAAATGTTTTTTGCCCAGGGAGCTGTACAACCCCCCAAGCATCATTATTATAGTGATGGTACAATTTTTCAAAAAAAATAAATTTCCAGTTGAAATTTTTTGATTTTTAAAAAAAATTGAAATCTACGGATTAAATTTGTTGTAAAGTTTCTTTTGAAAAATCAAATAAAAAAAATAAAAATCAAAAGAAACAAAAGATTTTCTATGGATTTTTTCACACAGTGTACCTGTTGCAGGTACTGGTTGTAACTTTGGGACCCACTGCCTGCCATGTAGGCCTCCATGTGGACCCTATGGTCAAACCTGACCCGATTTGCATCACCTACGGGCCACACAAATACCAGCGGCCAAACAAACTCGCCGGCCAAAAGAAAAAATATGGCAGACCTTTTCTAATATTCGACGAAAAAGTCATCTGGTCGGCAAAACTCAAGCAGATTCCGAACGGCTAGGAATATTTCGGGGATCTAGAAAGATTCCGGCAGGAGAATATTCCGTCTATTTGTAGGGAATATTCTGACATCTTAGATTCTGTCACGCGAATATTCTGCAAGAAGAAGGTATACTCTTTTTTGATGGGCCAGAGGACATCAAATTTTATCTCGTAAACTACTGACATCATCATCGCGTTAGCGATGACGTCAACAGCCTACAAGATTTTTCTCCCGCCTCACGGTTTGTGTTTTAATTTTGGAAGGCGATCTTTGAAGCTCCATAACTCAGTCATTTTGGATCCTTTTTTTGAGAAATTTTTTTTGATTTAGGCTAATGTTTCATGATCTACATAGTGGTGCAATCAGTTTGTGGTTTTGGTGTTTGGTTTTTCTAGAAATTGTAGATTCTCACAGGTGTTGCTACTTCATCCTCATTTTGGGAACTTCGGGAGCTCATATCTTGCTCCTACGGTAACATTTTTGTGTGCCATTTTTTTTGAAAGTGCATAATTTTTCATGTACTTCTCATTGGTATGATAAGATTGATCTCATTTTGTACCAAAAATTGTACTTGATTCTGTGGCCAAATTAGGCATCTGCATGTACCAAGATCAAAGTCCACTTCATTATTTTGGCAAATGGCAATTGTAAACGCACTAAATATAAAGTGCTAAATCAGATATTGCTTGGGGGGTTTCTTGATTGAGTGATTTTGGGGGGGTCTCTTGGTTCATTGCTTTGATTTGTTTGCTTGTGCTCTCTCATTTTCATGGATCATTCTAAGGTTCCTTTGCTCACATCATATAATTATTCAACATGGCATCAAAATGCATGGAATATTCTAATGATTGAAGGTCACTCTCTATATGTTGAAAATAAGGTACTCGAACCTACAGATGCAGATAAAAAGATAAAATGGATGATTGAACATACCAAAGGTCTTGGGTGTCTTCGTAGACTAGTTTCTCAAGATCTGTTGTTTCAAATTGAATCATGTAACAATTCTCATGAAGCTTGGGACAAATTGAAAAAATTGTATGGTACTACATATGAATTAAGAGGCTATCAAATTGATAATGAACTGATGAGCTTTGATCCTAAGGACTTTGATAACATCCAAGACTACATCACTAAGGTTAATGATATAAGAGAGCAATGTAAAGCATGTGGAATTGATAAGAAGGACATTCAGTTTGTCTACAATACAATGAACAAACTTGGTCCTGATTATGCTTCTTTTGTTTCTAGCTTTCATACTCATAGATTGATTATGGGATCTGCATATACTACACCTTCATTTGCATCATTTTCTGAGATGTTGATACATGAGCAACAAAAGCTTATCTCAATGGGTCTCATCAAGACTTCTAAATCTCAAGCATTGTTGGTTAGTCAGGTGACAAAATCAGAATCAGATAAGAAACAAAAGAAAGCAAAGAATAATCCACATTCAAATCAAGCAAAGAAAAAATCCTCTTCCAAAGGGGAATCATCTAAAAAGGAGAGGCATTTTGTGCATATTGCAAGAAGGATGGCCATGAAGAACAATATTGTTATAAGAAAGATATTGATGAATTGAAAAATCTTCTCAAAAGAATCACATTGATTTTCCTTCTAGAATGTCTAAATCACCTTCTTCTTCTTCTTCTTTAAAATAGCCTAAAAAGGACAAAGGTCAAGCATCTACATCAGGATATAAAGGACAAGCTCTTTGTGCTTTTTTATGTCCAAGATTAGGGAGATGGATTCTAGATTCAAGAGCATCTCATCATATGGCATCTTTGTAGTTTATATTCTCTTCATTTCAGCCTTGTACTATGTCTCCTATCTTGATGGGAAACAATACATACATGAGTGTAATTGGGAAGGGATCTATTAGTTTTGGGGACAACACTTTTTAGGATGTTTTGTGTGTTCCTCATTTGACAAACAATCTTCTTTCCATTTATTAGATTACACATGGTGGAGATGGAAGAACTGTGGAGTTCACACCTGATTCAATAATCATTCAAGACTTGGAGAGTAGAGAGATCATTGCTACTGGGGTGGTTGATCATTCATCTTAGTTGTATACCTTTGCAGATTTTGCTTCAGATGGTGACATTGTTCCTTCAAATGTTGATCATATGAACCATTTTTCAGAGGAGACTTTTGGCTTTTTGAACTTGGGAGTTCTCACATCAGATCCAGTTCTTGAGTCATGCATTTCATCTCCTCCACCTACTGTTATAGTTGATGATGCTTGTGATTCCACAGTTTGGGTTCCTTGTGATTCAGTGTAGCAGGACATACATAGTCTTCCAGATATGGCTATTTTGGATGGCTTCTTGATAATTATTTTAAACTTGTTTTTGGAGTCTCATCTTGTAGATTTGGGGGACATCATTGATATAATTCATCTTCTCTTTGATGAAGATGCTCCTTCATCATTTGTTGTGAGGGAACACTCTGACCCTCTTGTTCATTCTCTACATGATCACTCTTTGCAGTTTGACATGACTATGGATACTTTTGGATAACATTTGGAGGAGGATTCTTTATCTTCAGAGGGGATATCCTTGTCTTCGGATCATGTTGTACATTCATCTCTACTAGATGTTGGATTGTCCTCTTCAACAATGTGGCCTAGAACACCTGCTTGGAGTGTGTCAGCTTTCAACATCAACATGGAGACACTTGAGCATGATTCAGAGACATCATCATCCATCATCCATATTCCTGACATCCTACATACATCCATGGTTTTGTTTCTTCCTAAGGGGAGGAACGTTGTTCGGCGAGATTGGATCATCTTCAACATTCAATGTTGAGCTTCTACCATTATTGCAGGAGACTCAACATTGAAGGGGGGTTTCCTTGTCTCTCTTCTACTTCTCTCTTATGGGGGGGTATTTTTCCTCACATGGGGTTTTTACCTTCCCATGCATCATTGAGAGCATTTCATTTTTTGTATTTCATCACTCTTTTGGGGAGGAGTTTTGTCCCACTGGGTTTTATCCTTTTCTTCGTTTGTGAGAGATTGCATCATATATGTACATGGGTACCTAACATGGCCTAGTTGTTGGGACCCATCTTGAATTGTTTTCTTTTGTGTACATTCTCCCTAAGTTGCACTTAAGGGGGGGTGTTAGTGTAATTAAATGTGTTGTACCTTGTCCTAGGTCATGATTACACCTTAGTTAAGTTTACTTAGGGACCACATAGGAGGTAGTTGGAGCTTTTCCACTTTTGGTGGACTTATCATGTTATTACTTTATCACTTCCACCTTTCATGGACATATCATGTGATTACCTCTCCACCTTTTGTGGGTGATCCACCATTTGTGGTGATTATCACATTATCACCTTTCCACTTTAGGTGGAGTGATAGCTTTTCATAGTTGTCTCATGTCATAAGATTATGACACTTGTCATAACCTTATTCCCTTCTATGTTCTCACCTTGGATATATAACCAAGGGGTCTCTCTCATTTGTACAATCATCTCATATCATTGAATCAATTGATAAGAATACAGTTCATTCTTGTCACATTCATATTCTCTCTTTTTTGTGCTTTCCATTTGGTCTCAAGATCTTGGCAACCATAGCCAATTCTAACATCCTTTCTTGATGGTTTCAATGGTTATAACCAAATTAAAATTGCACCTAGAGATCAAGATAAAACCACGTTTACCTGTCCCTGGGGTACCTATGCATATTTTTTTTTACCTTTTGGTTTGTGCAATGCTCCAACCACATTTCAAAAGAGAAGTGCTTAGTATATTTTTTGATTTTGGACATAATAATATGGAGATTTATATGGATGATTTCACCACATATGGTGAAACATTTGATGCGGCTTTGAAAAATTTAGAAACAGTCTTGAAAAGATGCACTGGATTTTTTTTTTTATCATTGAGCAATGCTAAATGTTTTATGTTGATGACATAAGGCATTGTCTTGGGACATTTTATTTCTAGTGTAGGGATACAAGTTGACCCTAAGAAGATTGAGATCATATCTACACTGCCTGTCCCTTAGAAACCAAAGGATGTGAGAAGCTTTCTTGGACATGTAGGTTATTATAGGAGATTCGTTCAAGATTATAATACAATAGCTGCCCCTTTGTTTACTTTATTGACAAAGGATATTGAATTTGAGTGGACTCTAGACTATCAACGGTCCTTTGAGAAATTATCTATTTGAAGGAATAAATGCTGGAAGATATTTGTTCTTGAATGTTGGATGTTTTCCTATGTGTTTCACATGCAAGCTGTCCTTATTTAAATATGTCTCTTTTTCCTTTTTTAGTTCGATGAATAAGTCAATCATTATTCCATCTCCTTGTATCTAGGAATGGAATTTATGATTGCAGTTAATTAGTTAGATGGTAGTTTGAATAAGACTCTCCCTGTTTTGTATAAAGTTAGGGGATGAGATCATATTTTAGTTAGTTGATTTTTTTACAAGTTACTAGCAGTTGGTAGTTTTCCAATTATTCAAAGACATGTTGTTACAATGATATTATGGAATAAAATCTGTAAGAAGGATTATGTCTGATATCTGGTGTTATGCAATGAATGGAGTTGTATGATTTATGGATGCATGGGAATCTAAGTTAGATCTAGTTTTTAGTTAAGTGAGGCAGTCTTCTGAGCTAGCCACTTAGGTATTGTTCTTCACTTTAATTATCTATTTGTTCATTTATGCATTTCTAGGAATTTAGTTTTCATTATTTTACATGCATAATGCAAGTAGAATGGTTTATGGTTAGTTAAAATTGTAGTTGTTCATGGAAAAAGATAAACCATAGTTCTCTGGATATTAGGAACAATTATTTTGTCATTATAAGTAGTTTCAGATTAATTTTCCACTCGCAGATCTTTAGCAGCCACCTACAACTTATGCTGCAGTACCCATAGCCACTAGGTTCTGTAACCATTTTTATTGTTTCTACAATTTTGTAAAATTCCAACAAGGTAGAATAGTTTGAATACCATCATAAGTTTACGCTCCTTGGTTGATAATTTAATGTAGGCTTGCAATGTCAAGAGGACTATTCAGGTTGGCATACCCTTGAATTGTGTAAAATTTACCAAGTCCATAACACATTAGTTTTCCTCTACACAGATGTTACAACAAAAGGCTAAAGAGAATTATAGAAAATTTCAATGTAAGAGTTGATGAAACAATACAATCTAATGGTATTCATAAAGTGGAAGATAATGAAGATCCAATTCACAACAATGATGAAGACTCAGAAGTTGACTCTGATAAGGTTGGTAAGACTTCAGCTAGGTATGTTTAGAAGAATCATTCTAAAGATCAGATTATAGGAGATAAGGACAATGTGGTTCAGACCTAGGGAAGAATTAAGAATACAAATGAGCAAGTACATTTTGCATTACTAGAATAAATAAAAATGGATCTTAGGCCCTTAATGTAAATAACCTAGGATTGAACATGTATCTTTTTTCTAAGTTTCATTAAGATGTAGATCCAAGGTGAAAATATTGACTTATATCCCTAATGGTGAGCCAATCAGACTCAAATCTACATCTAAAGGGGGATTGAAATTGATTAGAAATATTTTGGAACGATTAAACTAATGAACTTATATGCCCTAATATTAAAAATGCAAGATCCTGAAGACTGACTAATGGAAACAACTGTTTGCAAGTGGATCTAGGAAAACTAGAGGACACCAAACCTTAGAAAAATTAGTTTTGAGGTGTCTACAAGGGCTCATTCGCCCATGGGTGAAGGCTTCTTTGTACAAGGGTTTTGACCAAATTTTGGAGTCCTTTGGTACAAGATCTAAGCTTTAGTTCGCCACTGGTCCCACTATTGGAAAGTCAAAAATAAAGTCCATAACCTAGTTTCCATGGATTGAAAAGAATGATGACAACTTATGAAATAATGTAAAAATTCTCTTCAAGATATTTTCAATCCTTCTTCAACCTGTAATCTGCACATACACAAAGAGGATTTTTTTTTTTTATGGGAGTTTGCCTTAGTCAAACCCCAAGATTGGTAATTAAACCTTGATATAAAGATAATGAAAAATGGAAGGAAATGATGAATGAACAATGCTTGCTACAACTCACCACCCTTTAATGGCTTCCTTTAGAGGACTGAAGAAAAACACATCACTCCAAGGGTTTGGATCTTGCTTGATTGAATTGATTGATTGCTTGAAAACTTACATCACAATGTTAGCTTCAAAAGATGACATGAACATACATGAAATTTGACATGATGATAGGATATTGATTGTTGCTGTAAATGATTGATATTGCGGCTCTTAAATGCTCTTGATAATAATATTTTCTCTTGAATGTTCACCTCTTGCTAGATCATGTTGCTTAGATTTCAAATGATAAGAAGTATGTATTTATAGGTGTTTATCTAATTTCCCAAAAAATAGATTCCAAAAGTTGACAATTGAAATTTAAGTTTGAATAATTAAAATTCTACCAAAAACATATTTAAAAAGGGTCTTAGGACTTGAAGGGACCCATTTGTTGGAAGTTTGAAGATGTTGGAAGCTCGAGTTGTTTGTGAGGTGTTTGGATGTTGTCATTGATTTCAATCCATTGAATGAAGAGTGTTGGAATGTTGTTGGTGTTGATTATGTCAACCCCTAGCATTGGAGGTGTTAGAAGCCTGGATTTATTGGTATTAATGTCAACACAATGTCGATGGTGTTGTCATTGATGTCTTACTTCAATATAGTTGCAGAGGTTGTTGGTCTGACTTATGTTGGGGGGAGATTTTTGATGTTGGAGAGAATTGCACTATGTTGTTTTGTTGTCATCAATGTTTCATTGATGTATGTGATAAGTAATGATGAAAATGTGTTTGGTTCACTTGGTTTCCAAGTGCTTTTGAGAAAAAAATGAATACAAGAGAGTTCAGTGTGACATAGTTCTGTTCAATGTTCTAATCCACATTTCTTCATGGTTGAATATATTCCCATGTGGTTTGGACATAATGATCAAAGGTTTTTAAAGGTGTTATATCCAAGTTTTAGGTTTTAGATCATTCTACAGTAGAAGATGTGTTTGACAGTATGTCTGTTTGGTAAAACAAGATGTTTAGGAGAAATGAGATTGCTCCGCATTTCTTTGAAGTGAAGGTCCTAGTGTTGTGGATCTAGGAATGTGTTATATTGACTATATCTACCTTCCCTTGAAGTTTCAGGTGTTGTGGTGCTCTACAAAGTTGTCCGGTGTGTTGGATGTCTATGCCAATATGCGTGGTTGCACAAAATGAAGGTGTTCTTGAGTTTTAGGTGGTTGCAATAGTTATGTAGAAATTTTTGATGATGCTAGAATATTCTGATATGTTGTATGGATATTGTGGAGTGTTTTTATGTGGTCCACAACATTTTTTTTAGACTTGGTTAAGCATGAACTTAATTTTTAAGGGTGTTAATACAGGTTTGGCTAACCTAGTGTGTTAGTGCTAATTGCAAACAATAATTATTATTTGAGGAAGTGTTGAGAAGCATGTCGGTGTAGGTTTGGTTCCCAATTAAGTAGTGGAATGGTTTGGCTTCACTTCTTTATATTGTGGAAGTGTTTGGTGTCGACCTATTTGGTGTTACATAGTTGAGGTGTATACGTTTCCTTAAGGCTGACCTAATTGAGATTGTTTTAGGTCATGAATGGTATAAATGCAAGGAGAATTACATTATGTGGATCAATTGAAGAGCGTGTGATGTGAAAGATGTGAGTGATCAAGTGTAATTATTTGAGTGTGAGCCTTAATTCCTATGACTTCCTAATGCAGTGAGCAGAAGGTGTCTACATTTCAATTTTTTTGATGAGTTGTTTGTGCTTTAGCTGAATTGTATCTTCGACATATGATAGATGCATTGTTAGCAATTCAAATTGGTAGTGAGCCATCCATTCTTCTTCTTTCTTCTGGAAAGTGAGTCCATTGGAAATGATCCACTGACAATAATCCTTTCTTTATCTTTCTGGGAAATGAGCCCTTGGCAGTGAGCCTTATTATATTCGATGTCATAATTTATATATTAGTGAGCTAATCCTCACCATGGTTTTTCACTTATTGGGTTTTCCATGTAAATCTGGTGTTCTTATGTGTTTGACGTGTTTTCATTACCTCTTTACATGTTTACATTCTGTTAATGCATGTTAAGGGTTTAATGGTGGATAAGGGTTTAAGGGGTAATGTAGATCTAAATGTTAATGAGAGTTTTTGATGTTTTAAAAGTATACAACTAATTCAACCCCTTCTCAGTTTTCCTATTCATCTAACAATTGGTATCAGAGCTATGGTTCCCTAGAAGAAGATTAACCGCTTGAGGTAAATCTAGATGGTGCATAAGAAAGGTGTCAAGGATTCTTTGTTCGATGGAACAAATTTTACCTACTGGAAAGCTAGGATAGAGTCCTTTATGGTTTCTTTTGGATTTGGAGTTTGGCAGTTTCTTGAAAAAGGTTATCCTATGTCTAGAAATGGTCTGACAACTGATGATGAGATCAAGCATTACAAAAACAATGGAAAAGTAAGGAATGCAATCCTGAGTGGTCTTTCTGATTTTGAACTTGGAAAGGTGATAAATCTGAAGTCTGCTAAAGAGATTTTGAAAAAGCTAGAAGGTATTTATGAAGGAGACGACCGGGTCAAACAACTAAAGATGCAAAACCACAAATCCAAATTTGAAACCTTAAGGATGTATAAAGATTAAGATACTACTACCTACATGCTCAAAGTTGATGAAGTTGTCAATGCCATCAATGGTCTTGGTGGAAATCTAGATGAAAGCGAAGTTGTGAAAAAGGTACTAAGAACTCTATCTAAAGCTTATAGCCCTAAAATGTTTGCTATTGAGGAACCTCAGAATTTGAATAATTATTCTAGAGATTATATTTTTTGTGCTTTAACCTCTTTTGAAATGAAAGAGTTTGGTCAAGATGCTACAAATAAAGAAATTGCTTTTAAAGTCTGCAAAGTGGGAAAGGATGATGGATTAGATCCAAATGATCTTGATGATGTGGAAGAAAAATTTGTGAGGAGATTGAAAAAGGGTACTGGAAAATAAAGAGGTAAGAACTAACTTTCAAATGTTTCAATTGTGGAAAGATAGGTCATTATGCATCTAAATTTCCAATCAAAGTTACTAATGAAAAAAAAAGGATCATAAGGGTAAATTTGTCAAAAAGAGTTATTATGTTGAAAAGGACAATGGTGTATCTATTGATGAAGAATCATATTATCCAGATGAAGGAAGTGATGAATGCTTGTTCATGGCTTTAAATTTTGGAACTAATTCTACCAATATTCAAAGATGTGTGAAGGGAAGTGCTTTGAAAATAGGTCATAACATTGAAGGAACTATGTTGACTGATTTTCATGCTAGAGAGGAGAAGAATTATTGGATCGTTGAAAATAGATGCTCAAATCATATGAAAAGTGATAAGAGTAAGTTTTTTAAGCTTGAAAAGTATGATGGTGGTATTGTTAAGTTTATTGATGATACATCTGCTAAGATCTATAGAAAAGGTTCAATTAGTTTTGATGGAAATAATAATATAGATGATATTATTTATGTCAAGGGTCTCTAGCCTAATCTTCTAAGTGTAGAAAAAATGTGCATAAAAGGATATAATCTTGTATCTCAAAATGGTGGGTGCGAAATTAGTAAAGGAAGCTCCGATATTCTGGTTGCTGTTGGAACAAGGACATATGGTAATGTCTATCAACTCAAAGGTAGTGGTACAAAGTGATTTATGTCTCAAACTAATGAATGTTGGCTATGGCATAGAATAATGGGTTATATTAATTTTGATAGCCTAGTAAGGATAAGTTCTACTAACACTGTGAGAAAATTTCCAAAGATTATAAAGCCTATTAATGTAATTTGAAAAGAATGTCAAGTTGGAAAGTAAACAAAGAAAAGATTCAAGACAAAGGAATATTCTACCATAGGTCCCTTGGAGTTAGTGAATACAGATGTATGTGGACATACCAAAATTAGAAGCTCATGTCGTGACAGGTATTTCATGTTATTAATTGTTGATTATTCTAGAATGTCTTGGGTTACATTTCTCAAAGAAAAATAAGGATCTCTAGATAAGTTTAAATAATTTAAGGCTATGGTTGAGAATGAAATGAATTTGAAAATAAAATGTTTGAGATTTGATAGAGTTTGTGAGTTTAATTCAAATGATTTTAACAGTTTTTGTGAAGATCATGGAATAAGAAGGCATTTATCAACCCCTAGAACTCCTCAACAGAATGGAGTTGTGGAAAGGAAAAACAAAATAGTTTAGGAAGCAACTAGGACAATGATGAAGGAAGCTAATCTTTCAGATGTCTATTAGAGAGAAGAAATTCATATTGTAGTATACATTCTTAACATAGGACAAGCAAGAGCAAAAAATTCAAAGAATCCCTATGAGTTACAGTATGGTAAACCTCCTACTATGAAATATTTTAGAGATTTTGGAAGCAAGTGTTATATCAAAAGAGATGAATAAAAAATAGGAAAGTTTGATGCAAGATTTGATGAAGGAATCTTCCTTGGATACTCTATAAGAAGCAAGGCCTATCATTTATATAAAAAAATATTGAAGAGGATCGTTGAGAGTGCAAGTGTCAAAGTGGATGAAGAACCACATAAAAGTTTAGTACTGATAGAAGAATACTAATATGATGAATCCCCTTGCAATGAAGAAAATAAGATTGAAGATAAAGGAAAAGAGTTAAAAGTTGAAGAGGAAGAAGAATAAGAAAAGAACCCTAAGACTCCTAAGTATGTGCAAAATAATCATTCAAAAGATCAAATCATTGGAGATAAGAGAAAAGGTGTGTTGACAAGAAGAAAAGCTGCTATGATAGAGGAACAAGTAAATTTTTGTTTACTTTCTATCATCAATGCAAAGATGAGAATTGGATCAAAGCAATGAAGGAAGAGTTAGAACAAAAAGATAATAGTTTGGCTTGGGAATTGGTCCTAAGACCAACAAATAAGAATGCGATTGGTACTAAGTGGGTATTCTAGAACATGTTGAATGAAGATGGAAAAATTGTCAGGACTAAGGCTAGACTTATGTATAAGGGTTACTCACGGGTTGAAGGTATATATTTTGAGGAAAATTTTGCTCCAGTTGCAAGGATGGAAGCCATAGGGATGTTTTTAGCTTTTGCAACACACAAATATTTAAAAGTATATCAGATGGATGTGAAGTCTACATTCTTGAATAGTGAATTGAAAGAAGAGGTATAAATTGAACAACCAAAAGGTTTTTAGTTGATAGAAGATACAAATATGGTCTACAGATTGAAGAAAAAATTGTATGGACTGAAGCAAGCTCCCAGAGCTTGGTATGCAAGGATAGATAATTACTTGTTGCAACAAGGATTTATAAAAGGTTTTGTAGATAGAAATCTGTATTTCAAAGTTGAAGATGAACAAATATTAATTATGGTGGTATATGTTGATGACATAATCTTTGAAAGAAATTTATTTATGTGCAAAAGGTTTGCAAAGGAAATGCATAAAGAATTTGAAATGTCAATGTGTGGGGAGATGAATTTTTTCCTTGGTTTGTAAATCGGTCAATCAAAAAAAGGTATATTCATATCACAATCTAAGTATGTTAAGGAAATGTTGAAGAAGTTTGGAATGGATGACTCTAAATTGATATGTAATCTTATGGTTACTGGTTGTAAGTTAAGCAAGAATGATAAATTTCCTAAGATAGATCAGAGCAAGTATAGATTAATGATTTGTGGAATTTTGTACCTTACTGCTACTAGACTGGATATCATTCATTTAGTTTGTCTTGTGGCTAGATTTCAAGGAGATCCTAGAGAATCTCATGTTGCAATAGTGAAGAGGATATTTAGATATTTGAAGGGCACTCTAGATTATGGTTTGTGGTAACCTAAGGCTACTAACTTTCTTATTGAGTGCATATACATATGTAGATTGGGTTGGATGTTTATATTATAGGAAAATTACAAGTGGCGATGCTTTCTTTCTTGGAAGAAAGTTGGTTTCATGGATAAGTAAGAAGCAGGACTCAGTGTCATCATCTACATCAGAAGCAAAATATATTGCAACATCATGTTGTACATAGGTGTTGTGGATGAAGAAAATATTGAAGGATATCAGAGTTTCATATGATGAACCTATTCCTATCATGGGTAAGTGCACCAAATGGTTCCCAAAAAGGGGACTTAAGTGGACATTTTTTTTCTGAAATCAGGAAATACTGACCTTGGACATGAAATTGAGAATAGTTACACTCAAAATTTTGAGATGGAAAGAAAACAAGGATCGAAGTGCTCCAAGTCTACTTTCTAAACTACTAATTTATTTTTAAAATGGTTGAGATTGAAGGGTTCAAAAGAGGGACATACACAAATTGGTGTTGTTTTTGTTAGAAAAACATAACATAGCAACTCTTGTATGACCCTCGTATTGTGATTTTTTTTTTAGTATTTTTAAAATCACAATAGTCAAAAGTTAGCTAACAGTATGTAGTTGATGCACGATTTTTCTGATAATTGTTTAATGAATATTTGATTTTTTACTAATTTTCGAAGTGGAAACTTCTTGAAAAACAAAATTTTGGCCGTGCTACACCTACAAATTTTGGAAACTAATTGATTTTTTTTAAATTTTTTAAAAAAAATTTGTAGAATGGAGTCTAGTTTCTAAAAATGTAATTTATTTGAAAATTTGATGAATGGTTAATTTATAACGAAAAAAAACCAAACACTGCTTTTTGACAAAAAAGAGACATACAAACAAAAGAAATTATGGATGAAAGGCTTAACATTTTCAGAAAGTGAAAAAATTACATCGTTGGATAGCTAAGAGAGAACCCAACATTACCCATGTGTTCTATTTTTTCGATATTGAACCACGTACAATCCTGATAGTGAGCACGAGCTCGATTATGTGAAATATGGTAGATTTTGTAAAAACACGTCTCTGGTAATTGGGAATGCCCTCCAAGCCTTTGGGTTGGTATTCCAAGGAAAATACCAATCCTAAGGCTCGGGGATTCCCAAAAAAAGATATAACTCAGTTTTGACATTGTTTTTTGCTTCTACAGGAAACATGTCAACTAAGACATAACGCGAGCGCATTATAACGCGCTCACGTTATGTCCTCCTTTATGTTAAATTATAGTCTATTGAATGTATTCTGATATATTTGTATGTTTGTATGTACATGTATGCTTGTATGTCATGTATGTATGCATGTATGCATGCTTGTATGTATGTACGTATGCCTGTATGTATCCCTGTATGTATATTATATGTATGCCTATATGTATATAAGATTATCTACACATGTATGTATGTATGCTTGTATGGATGTAGGATTGTATGTACATATGTATTATGCTTGTATGTATGTATTTACGTATGTATTTAGAGGGAGGGAGAATTGAGAGAGAGAGAGAGAGAGTCTGGAGAGAGGGAGAATTTAGAGAGAGAGAGAGAGAGAGAATTTGGAGAGAGGGAGAGGGGGTGGAAGTGAGAGTTTAAGAGAGAGGGAGTGGGAGAGAAGGGGTTTGAGTGAGAGGGACTTAGCTAGGTAGGGTGGGGGGATAGAGGGAGGGAGAGAGAGAGGGGGGTGGGAGAGAGAGAGAGGAGAGAGAAAGAAAGAGAGAGTTGTATAGGTAGGGTGCCAAAGGGAGAGACTTGAGAGTGTGAGAGGGAGAGAATTGAGAGATAGGTAGTGCGAGGGAGTGGGAGAGAGAGGGAGTGTGAGTGAGAGAATTGAGAGAGGGAGATGGTGTGGAAGGGAATGACTTGATAGAGGTAGAGAAAGAGGGGGGTGGAGTGAGAGGGACTTATCTAGGTAGGGTGGGAGGGATAGATAGAGAGAGGGGAGAGAGATATAGAGAGAGTTACCTAGGTAGGTTTCCAAAGGGAGAGACCTGAGAGAGAGAGGGGGTGGGAGGGAGAGACATGAGAGAGAGGGAGTGGGAGAGAGTTGGAGGGACATAGAGATATGGATAGAGGGAGTGAGGGAGCGAGAGAGGGTGGTAGGGATTGATTGAACAAGAGGTACGTAGAAAGAGGGAGAGGGTAGGAGGGAGGGAGGGAGGCAGAGGTGAGATGTATAGATAGAGAGAAAGTGATAGGGGTTGAGGGTATAGGGTTGAGGGATTAGGGTGGAGGACCTATAGGGTTGATGGTTTCTAGGGTATTAGGGTTTAAGGGTTGAGGGTTGAGGGAATAGGGTCGATGGTAGAGGGTATTGGGTTGAGGGTACAAGGTAGAAGGTTTAAGGGTTTAGGGTTAAGGGTTTACTTGGTTGAGGGTAGAGGGTTTAGGGTATATGGTTGAAGGATTAGGTTCAAGGTCCAATGTAGAGGGTAGAGGGTATAGGGGTTGAGGGTTTAGGGTTTAAGGATTGAGGGTTTAGGGATTAAGGGTTGAGGGTTGAGAATTGAGGGTTGAGGATTGAGGGTTTAAGGTTGAGGGTATAGGGTATAGGGTATAGGGTATATGGTATAGGGTTGAGGGATTACCATTAAGGGTCCAATATATAGGGTAGAGGTTATAGGGGTTGCGAGATTAAGGGTTGAGGGTTTAGGGATTAGGGTAGAGAGTTTTCTTGGATTTAAGGGTGTAAGGGTTGAAAGATTAGGGTTTATGGTAGAGGGTATTGGGTATTGGGTATTGGGTTGAGGGTTGAGGGTTTAAGGGTTGAGGGTTGAGGGTATAGGGTTTAGGGTTGAGTGTTTAGGGGTTTAAGACTTGAGGGATTAAGGGCCAAGGGGGTTGAGGGATTAGGGTAGAGAGTTTACTAATTGGGTTTAAGGGTTTAAGGGATGGGGGATTAGGGTTGAGGGTAGAGGGTAGAGGATTGAGGGTAGAGGGTTTAAGGGTTAAGGGTTTAGGGTTGAGGGATTAAGAGGTTATAGGGTAGAGGGT